>JAUPFT010000007.1:23407597-24007597 GCA_036936625.1 Parnassius smintheus behrii
GGAGCGGTATTATATATCAACGCTTCTAGAATAAAGTATTTCGGCTATCTAGACGAGAACACAGCTGGACTTGATAATTAATTACAGAAAAGAAACATTTAAAAAAGTGTTGAATCTTGGTTCCTTCTCTTTGCGGCATATTCATAATCCGGTAATAAACCATATGTTTAATGTGTTATATTAATTTCAATTTCATTATTTGTTACTCAGCGTCAGTGATATGTACAAAACCCTTTCTGGTGGCAAATTATTACTATTATCTTATAACTGCCTTTTGGCTATATCTGCCGCTCTATTGGTTGGTGGAGCATATGTGTCGACCTCATGAAGGTGGTAGCTGGAGGGAGGATCTAAAGACACTCTCTAGGCCGCGGCCGAAAACCGCACAACGTGGAACCCGTTCTGCGGCTAGTAGTCGTGCTGATAATGCAACTGGTGGTGATGCCATAAACTTACATCACGTCTGCAGGAACGGTGGTCTGGCAGGTGGTGGCGTTCATGGAGGATTTTAGCAAGTGTGCCTATTTGTCTAAGCTGTGTGACGTACATTCACTGTGGTTGGATTTGTTCGTATTCTGTATGGCTTTTACACGCATTGATATGCGCGACTTCGGTCGATGTTTGTACTTACGCACCACCAAGGGGCCAACCTTTTACTGGTCCGCCAGTTATTTTGCTGTGGAATACGGCCCAGTTCCCAACTTAACGTCCCCTTCGGGGGGAGCGCATTAAGTGGTCAGCGCGCACGGCGTGTGTGGAGCCGTGTGCCTCCTCTACATTTCTTTTATTAATTGTGGGAGTGCGAAACCCTTGTATCGGGTATTATTTTTTTTTTTTGTTTATTAATTATATTGTATCCTCGTAGCGATAAATGTGAATAGTGCTATTAAATACTATTAAATAGTACTATTACAGAATATATGCGCTTTGGCTTAACATTTATTAAATTAGAACTTTTGCATGTAGATATTAACAACGTACGGAACATAAAATCTAAGCTTGCTTCTTGTATTGTGCGGAATAGTGATTTAAATATGCATAGAGGTTCATTCAAAACCACAGTCCCGTTTATTATTATTGGAAACGTTGCTTTTAATTTCTAAAGAGAGTAAATGATGTCCTATGTATGACGTCTTATATGTGAAATCAATAACTTACGTTGATTTTATATTAAATATAAAAATAGCATTTTTCTTCGATTTCAGCTTTTTTCGAAATTTGTGCATGATAAAGACAGTAATAAATATTATGTTTATCAAAAATATTTATTAATTCCCCGATATGCTTAGCTTGCGTTACATGACAACCAAGAGCTGTAGAGTTTTGTTTTCGTGAGAAAGACATAGGTAGATAAAAATAAATAAAAGATAAATAAAGTACAATTCTTTGAAGGACTTTTTGTAATAAATTGCAAGTATATATTAAAAAGATTTTTATGCAAATTGGATGGAATTATTATTGTAATTATTGGAAGAAAATATAAACCGATTTTAATTATCTTTGTTGGTAAGAAACACTCGACGTCTGTGGAATATTGACTATATATTATTGAAAAACTAAAGTAACATATTATACAGAAACGATTTTAATTAAAATTTAATCAGGTATTAAATATGTCAATATGCATCGAGTAAAAAAAATTCTGATAAGATAATGTTTTTTCTCGAGATATGCGAGATGAGAAAAGTTGAGTGTCTAAAGTACAGCCGATTTAATAAGATGCATCTGTTTGAAGTCTGCGAAAAATTAGATTTTGGTTTCTGTAATAATATTTGGAATAAGCATTTTTAGAATTTCAAAAGCCATACTTCTATACGTTTCGAAAAATTGGGGATGTTGTTGGTTTCACCTCAGTTTTCGAAAACCGAGGTGAAAAGAATATTTAAAAAATGTATCATTTTGAAAATTACAATTTATTGTAATTTTTAAATAGTTTGAGGTGGAATAGTTTGCGGTGCGACATGAGTATGCGCAGATTTCTCCTGGACTAAATAACATAATACGAGTATGTAATAATACTGATATTGTGTTTAAAAATCGATGAAATAAAAATTAAAATTCCAAGTTACTTTGTCAAAGAGAAATAAATAAGGGATACTCTATGACAGCTAGTACTAGCTTAGATATAGTCTTCGGCTAAAAAGATGATAACAAGCTAGAAAATGCAATTATAGTAAAAGCGCGCAAATTCTTTGGAAAAGTAGTGATAGAAATTTTAAAAGATTTTAGACTTAGGTACATGTAATGTGACAAACGTAAAATAAGAAGTAATAACAGAACAATGTAATAGAGGCACGCTGCAGCTCTATTACGGTTGTAGCGCGTATGGGTCGACTTGACCGGGACCACCCTTATATACCATGATATAAAAGTAATACTTTTACAGAATACCAGCGTGAAATATTAGCTTAATGCTGCTGTCATTTGCATGGTGAGTGTAGAGAACACTTTTAACAGAAAACCAGGCATTTCATCTAAGTTTTCAGGGTTGACAACGCATCTGTATTTTGGTTCTTAGAATAAATGTGGATGTGGATGTCTGAGCCTTAGCATCCACTTACCATCAGATATAAAAAACGTGATGCAATAGTACGAATATTGTATACACATTGTAGAAAGAAAAATATAATTTAAATAGATGTACTTGATGTTACGATACAGGAGCGTTTAGTTTCTATTAGAAAAATGGTACGACCAAGAAAGAGTCGGCGCAGTGTCCTTAATCTTAAAAGTTTTTGCATTGAAAATCACTTCAAAATATAACGAATAAACGAATAGTAAAATTCTACAGAATATTTTATAAGAGTGTTCTGAAGACATCTTAGAGTAATTACATACGTATGCATGCAAAGAGAGAACATACAACTCTACATAAATTGGGTCAATATACTTGTCTCGTCTTTTCGAATAAAGTTTTTTAAAAAGGCAAAAAGAGACAAATCTAATGAAAGATGTCCCGTGTTATTCATGCATGAAAATACAAATGTCAAGTGACCATCTTTGGTCTCTTTATACTTTTCATACATGTGGCAATTGATTTTAATTTGTATTGATTGATCACTTGCTAGAGTTGTATGCTTGGGACTGCAAGACTTCAAGATACCATAAGTTCGTACTGTGTAGATCAGAACAAAAGTTAAATTTTTATCTATGGTAACCGCTGTTAACTATGACATTTGGACGTTGAACATCTCAGTCCCCCCGTGACCATGGGTGCTATAAAGCTCTCGAAATGTCGGGTATTTATAGTTAAATATACGCCATAAAATCCGTAAAAACTAGTATTATTTCAATAGGATCAATTAAATAAAGGATATAAAATTCGCCACGAATGTTATTCTATTAAATTATTTCACTAGTATTTGAACTGCTTAGTTATGTGATAGTCTAATTTTTTTTATACGAGAGGGAGTAACATGCTTGCGGTTCACCTGATGGTAAGTAACTACTGCCGCCCATGAGCCATTGTAACACTAGAGGAATTGTAAATGTGTTGCTTTTGCTCGACTAATTTTGAATAATAATGCTAAACGAATAAAGCTAATAATAAATGATGAATAAAAAAATAGTTGCGTTGTCATTTCATTTCATTAAGATGAAGAAGTAATTATGAGGTACATTGATTAAAACTACTTTTACGGATTTTATCGCGTTTTATTTATTTTTGATACCCGACGTTTCGGGTGCTTTCCAGCACCCATGGTCACGGGGGATTGATGTCCCGATGTCAAAGTTAACCCGGAGTACCTTCAGCTTTTTAATTATTGTCTTTGGTCCGATCTACGCACAATAATTAAAAAGCTGAAGGTACTCCGGGTTATCTTTGACGTCGGGACGTCAGTCACCCGAGACCCCGTGACCATGGGTGCTGGAAAGTACCCGAAACGTCGGGTGTCAAAAATAAATAAAACGCGATAAAATCCGTAAAAGTAGTTTTAATCAATGTATAGTGTTTGCGTAAATATAAGAAATCATTTTAATTATGGGATATCTTTATACACTTCAGGTAAAAAAACACTAGTGCGCACTGTAGCTGTAGCTTGAAGGCAGAAATACGTAAATGGGGGAGGGGGGAGGATGCGGCGGTACCTACTTAATTCTCCTTTAGGCTTAGAAGGAGTGTTACCGCATAGTAAAAATTCAAAACGGTACTCTTAAACGAGTGTAAAAACTCTTTATAATTTGGATTTAAAATTAACATTTAACAAAACATTTAAATAAAACATAAGAAGCTTTGAAAAGTAGGACAAAATCCTATTAGCTTTGCAGAAGCTGTTTTGAGATTCAGTAGCGTTGCGTGAAACGTGTTTTGCTTTACTGATGCGTATACACATAGCCTTGATGAAATACAAATATATAAACCTATAGCTACAATTTAAATATACATTACGCAGTAAATTGTGCTCATAAGCAATAAGTACGTTGTATGTAATATATTATATGATGATATTACGTATTTTGTGACATAACATTCCTAATATTGCCGCTTTTAGTTGAAACTCTTTTGTATTATTTGGAAGACGAAACAGAATGTTATGAACTATTGTAATATTTCAGTTTGCAAAAACTGAAATAAACTGAAATACAAAAACATATTATGAATGAAATATTTTAACATTTAGAAAGGTATACATCAAAGGGCGCATTGGGTAAAGGTTAGAATAGAGCGTTACACAGTCTCGAATATAGGCGCAGAGGTGCTTGTCTATCGGTGTTAGGACCTGAGGCCCTAGACAAAGTCACATTTTTATTAACGATAGCGAAATTATAACTCCGAAATGTATGAAACTGACGTAAGCTTTCGGAATATCACGTAATCAATCGTTTTCGATCGCTAATTACTAGACAATGTCAAACCGCGTAACGAAACGATAAAGAAAACTAATCACACGGACGATATTATCCATAGATAAGATGATATTATCTTAGCAATGCGTATACAAGTGGCATTTTGGACATTCGAAATCGCTGAGAAGTCGAACTATTCATTCGATAACTCAGCGAACGTTTGAATCCTTTAGAAAAGCAAAATAATATGGCCGATTGTTGTATAGCTGTTGGTATTATTTGCATTTATTCGTGCTTGTTTCTCGTTTTTTGTACTTTTTTGATAAAAAATGCGTACATTGCATTTACTAAGGGCTAAGTTGAAGCGACAAAAATTTCCGTTTGAAAGAGCACTTTTTGGTGGCTTTGCAATTATTTACACTAACAGTATCTATATTTATATATAGATAATATATAGCAAGTATAATTGTTGAACTTGTTGAACTTGAACTGTTGTTAAATATTAAGTATTGTTAGTTGTATAAAGAAATAGGTACTAATTATACATTAACAACCAACATATGTAGGAAACATACTAATAAAAAAAGTAAAGTACGTGATATGACCATTCCTTTTACAAGTTTTTTACTAGCTTGCAAAGTTTGTATATAAGTTCTCGCAACTTTTTGGTTGTTATGTTTTTGGTGGGATTGATTGATCAATTAATAAATCAGTCTCTACATTTATAGAGACGACATTTTAAATATTTCTTATTGGGTGTCATCATTCACCTGTGCTTGTCCTAATTTGATTGGGGTCAGTGGCATACACGGCACTTTCTTTTCAAACTCTCAGCCATCATAAACTTTTACTACACGCTCGCAGTCCGTTCATTCTGGATGTGTTATTAAAATAAAAAAGTCAAAACAAAATGTTATAATTATATAATTTAACCAACTCCTTTATTTTATTAGACCTACTTGAATAATAACTTAATAATAACTATCTAGGTACATATAACTGTACTGTACCTGTGACATGAGAGCTGTAGTTGCCGTATTCCAATAAAAATTACAAGTTTTAAAGTGGAGCCTGCTTTTGCCGATTTGTCAAAGAAAGTAGAAGTGTTGACAACAAAAATTACAACGCAAGTGACGGTGATTGAAGCACAGAATAAGAAGATTGAAAATCAGCAACGCATTATTGAGAAATGTTTTCGACGATAAGTGATCTGAAGAGGATAGTCGAAGAAATGGCCGCTAGAACAATCGACTTATTGCGGCCTGGGCAGTCAACCAGCGTGACCTTGGGGTTGTCAGCATCTTAATGCCGATTAAGGTGCTGACAGCCCCAAGTGCGGGCGAGACATCGATATCTTCAGATACGGTCGCTTTATCGGAGAAAAAAATAACGCAGCGTGCCCGCTGATCAAATGCAAAAATATTGTGGTTCTGAGGATATCATAATTGAAAAGAGTATTCCAAAAACTAAGGAGATACTAAGGAACTTCAGGATTGTTGTTCTAGAATCCACGTTTGATAAAGTGAAATGCAGAGACAGTTGGCCAATAGGTACCTACCCGATTTAATGAATGGGTGTGGTTTCGAAATACGCGTATACCAGCAACAGGTAATGATAACCTGTTATAAGGACATTAATATTTGCTACCAGAATGTTGGAGGACTTAGAACAAAATTATCCACTTTTTATTTGAATATTTTGAAGTCACCGTACGACTTATTTGCACTTACGGAATCAAGTCTTCCTAGATCCATACATGAAGGCAAACTCATCCCACCTGGTTTTAAAATATTGAGATGCGATTGAGTTGATGGCCGCAAACACGGAGGAGTATTTATAGCTTTTTCGTCATCGCTGGAGTTGAGATGCGTTCCGGTCGGCAGTGTGGACACCGCCTTATTTGAAATTGTGTGTGCGACGGTACACCGTGATAAAAGTTTATGTTTCAATGTTGCGATGTTTACAGCCCACCGTATAGTGTAGCTAGAGAATAAATACATGCGATTATTTCCTATATTAGAAAATATTTGTGTTAAAAATAATAATGTAATAGTGTTTGGTGACTTTAATACGCCTTCAGAATCTGTAGAAATGCACAGTTAAATTGAATATTTTAAAGTCGTCTGTGGATTTTGCCAGGTAAATAATGTCCGTAATATTAACGACCGTACTTAAGATTTGGTGTTTACAACGTTTTTAGCACGTGACGTGGAGCTAAAGTTGTGTTAGTAGATATTGACGTACAGCATCCCCCGGTATATGTTAGCGTGATGGTGGGCACGGCTAGGGAGCCGCAGGCGTAACGCCTCCTTTCTCATGACGAGGTTGATAGATGTAATAATCGGACGATATCATCATCATCATTACAGCCCTTCACAAGTTCACTGCCGAACATAGGCCTCCCCCAAGTAATGCCACAAAGCACGGTCCTGAGCCACCTGCATCCATTAACTTCCTGCATGTCTTACCAGGTCGTCACTCCATCTAGTGGGGGGTCGCCCTACACTACGCCTACCGGTACGAGGTTGCCACTCGAGAACCTTTCTTCCCATCGGACGATAGCTGTCAACTAATTGATTGGGGTTATATGTATGAAATTGACACCCCAGAGGTAGCTATATCGTATCTATACATGGTTGTAAATGAGGTAGTAGGCCGTTGTATTCCTAGAGCCCGTAGGAATAAACTTAGTAGGAATAATTTGAGGTATGATTACACGGAACGGTATTCATTTTATTTAATACATCGACAGTACGTCGAGTTTGCTGGTTATGAATTCGAACCTTACTTCACGTTCTGGGGTGTGAGCCAGGTGAGTAATTTGGATCCCTTGGAGTTAATATTATTGATAAATGATCTCCCAGAGGTCGTTAAGGTCTAGAAATGTCTCCTATGTGCAGACGACCCAAAATTGTTTTTGTCGGTAGCGGACGTTTTGGATTGTGAGCAGCTTTAGCGAGATATAGATAGGGGCGTGCAGTGGAGCGCAATTATAAGTTATATTTTAACACGTCGAAGTGCAATTAACGGATTATGGCTCTGTGCGACACAAGTGCCAAATCGATTGGCGGCAATTGCGAACAGTCTAATTAAAACCGTCGACGCGCACGCATACAAATATTTTTCGTGTTACTCAAGCTCATCTCTAAAGATCTCTTTCACTCTGGAAGTGTTTTGCTTGTGGCCTATGGACTCTTGTGCGATACATTCTGAACTTTGATATTACTATAATTGCATCAATTGCCCCGAGCTCCTTTAGCCAGCCCCTGGATTCTTTATAGCACGGAGATTGTAGTGGTAAGTCGCCAGCCCAGTAGAACATCGTACAAATATAATAAACCTCACAATGTGGTTGATCTTTGCAGATCAAGTTCCTTTTAAATTCTACCAGTAACTGCGGTCCTGTAGTTTTCTGCCGGTCGTTATTATAATATTTTAAAAGATAACGCGCTTCATTGATGAGTTATTGATAAATAAATAGTGATGAAGAAAAAAAAACGACGTGGTAGAAGTGAAATCTTCAGAAATTTTCGAGTAAAATTGCATTATAATAGCGCCATCTATTTATTTTATAGGTCAATACAAAATTTAAACGGACAATAATTGACTGACACTCTAGGTGGTATGTAAAATATACGCTAAATAGCCTGAATAAGACTAATTTTATATAAAATGGTAATTATAAAAAAAATTAAATTATCATATTATTATATATAATTGGATATGATGACTTTATTATACGGTTAGTTTTATTTATATTATGCATATATATTTTTTAACTGTTATTTTAACAGATAAAAGTTATACTAACCATTTTAAAACAGCGAACAAAGAAGAGACCGAGATAATAAGAAAACTGTTTACTATATTCTATCTAGACTCATTTTCTCGAAGACTTAACCCTATTGAAAAGGAAACAGGTTCGGAAGGACCAATTCAAAATGAACCAGACGGGCTGGAACGTTCGATAAAGAAACAGAAGGGAGGAATCGAGGCTTCTCTCGATCCGGCCTCCTATAACGCCTACGTTGGGCTCGGGAACAACGTATGTGATCTCCGCAACGGAGTAACACACTAGGGCGATAACCTCTTTCTTTTTCAGCAAGTAGGTTCGGACGGTCCCGATGCCTTAATTCTTCGATGTGGACTGTATAACTTTAGGGATGAATTACTTGGGAATAAAACAGCAATTATCTTCAAACCGTTCCGTGAGAGAGTAATCACTTTTCCCTATCACTTCCCTACACTTTTTCTTCTTGACTGCTGGTTTTTCACTTTTCCCGAAGGATTTTCTTATTTTTCCGAACTAATTCCCCGAACTATTTCCCCGAACTATTTCCCCGAACTATTTCC
Source organism: Parnassius smintheus behrii (assembly GCA_036936625.1). Taxonomy (NCBI): domain Eukaryota; kingdom Metazoa; phylum Arthropoda; class Insecta; order Lepidoptera; family Papilionidae; genus Parnassius; species Parnassius smintheus. The sequence goes on from JAUPFT010000007.1 coordinate 23,416,739, forward strand.
CCGAACGAATTGCAATAAAACCCGTTCACTAAGCTACCCCCAGAGCTATACGCGAAAGTGAGCCGCGCCATTCGCGTGCCTGCGCAACTTAACAACATGAATTTGTACTATTACTCTCTCACGTTTCACTTAATTTCTTTATTCACATAAATCATACATAAATACAAGTTATCTATTTAGATAGCACAAAACAATATCTACACCATGATATATATTATTTTTTCGTATCACAAAAATCCTTTAATTTATAAAACAAAACATGCCTATTTTAATCATAAATTCAAAATCCAAACTTCTTAAATATTTAACACAAAGTTAAAACAATATTTCCCACTTTAATTTATACATATGTTAACTAATACAATAGTTTAATTTACATTTTCTCTATTTATTTCACTATTTAAAACACTTTTAAATTTCTTATACAAAACTATCATTATTTCACTTATACACAGGAATTTTCACATAAAAATAACACAGAATTCACCTTTTTAGCACGTACAATCAACCTGAAATGTTTTACAAGTCATTTTTACATAAATTGCTGAAATTACAAACATTTTAAATTTTTACATATTCGGCCTCCTAAGGGCGTGGTCAGCGTGCTTCCGTGAACTCACACTATTTGAACAACTAACTTTGCACGGCTCTCGGCTATCAGAAAAAATGAAAGTCTGAAATACACTAATTTTAACAATATTATGTAAACAAGTGCTTCTACATAATTTTCAAACTGTAGGAAACTATCTCTGATAAGATTCTTATCAGTTATCATGTTTCTTATCAGATAACAATACAAGTGAATGTTCTCATTAATCGATCATAACAAATAGGCATTTGTTTTCGTACAAAACATATCATACTTATAGAAGACAATACTTATGCAATTAACTTCCGTTAATTCTGTTTGTGCACAGAGTGATCATCTCGACCGGGGAACAAATCCGATCTCTAACTTTACTTTAATATTCCTTAGAATTTACATCGTTGGAAAGACGATTTCAACCGGGGAACAGATCCGGTAACATAATTTATAACATAAAATTCCCTATATGAATTTATTGAAAGATATTACTTAGAAAACAGTAAACTAGTCCGGCCTGGGAGTCGAACCCAAGACCTTCATACCATTAATTCGACATTTCTTTAAGATTTAACTAAGCATTTTCTTATCAGAACATCTCCATTGGACAATGAGTCTTTGAAAAGTTATTCGTCATCGGTTGACTTAATAAACTGAAACATTCTTATAGGCGCGTCGCCAACAATCTCCCCCCCGTGCGTTAGCACCATCATTTGGGAGGCGTCGCGGGTACCAGGACTATTATTCTGGATGTAGGTCTCCTCAAGATACCTGTGCTAGTAATGACGTCAACCACTCTGGTGTGACCGTCTGGTCCCGGTAACGTTCTACTAATTTTGCCTTTCGGCCACGTATTTCGTGGCAACGAATGATCTATTATCAAAACAATATCGCCTTCTTTAGGTTCCATGAACTTTCCGTTATTACCTGTTCGCGGTATTAAGGTAGGCATGTATTCCTTCAGCCACCTTGTCCAAAAATGGTCGGCTAACCTCTGTGCAGCTTTCCAATTGAGTTGACCCGTCAGATGCTGCTCTAGAAATAATCCAGGTGGTCGATCACCACATGAGCGTCCCAGAAGAAAATGATTGGGTGTCAAACCCTCTTCAGAACTATCCATACTGAATGTTACTAGAGGCCTGGAATTTACTGTGTGCTCTGCTTCTAAAAGCAACGTATGTAGAATTTCCTCTCGTGGGCTTCTTTCTCTGAGCGTAGCGGTCAACGCAATTTTAATCGACCTTACTAACCTCTCCCAGGCGCCACCCATGTGCGGTGCTCCCGGAGGTATAAATTTCCATTTAATGTATTTCTTAAATGACTCATTTTTCATGCCCTCATGGCATTCTTCGCATGCTTTCAATAATTCTTTATTCGCAGCTTTGAAATTTGTCCCGTTATCGCTGTATATAACGGCTGGTTTTCCTCTTCTGGCGATAAATCGCCTCAACGCCATTATCATTGACGCTGGTGTCAACGAGGCTGCTAATTCCAGATGTACTGCTCTGGTAGTCAGACACGTGAATAAAACACCCCAACGTTTTTCGTGTCGCCTTCCTATAGTCACACTCATAGGACCGAAATAATCCACAGCTGAGCATGTAAAAGGTGGTTCATGATGAGCTATTCTCTCCAGAGGAATATTTCCTTGTGGCACGTTCTGCGGTTTTGACCTGTATGTCCTGCACCACTGACAATGATGTGACACACTTCGTACTACATTAGGTAAGTTCAAGACATAAATTTTCTGGTTCACCTCATTCATCACCGTCTGGTGATTGGCATGTCCAAAATGATGATGAACTTCTCTAATCATCATTTTAACGATTTCGTGTTTACCGTCCAATATGACAGGTTTTCTACTTTCCTCGGTCAAATTAGACTTGAAAGGTAAACGTCCATTTAAACGGAGTAAGTTATCTTCTCCTATTTCCATAGATAATTTATTTAAGCGTGAACTTCTTTCAACACTTTTGCCTGCTTTCAAGCATTTTATTTCCGAATAAAAACAGTCGTCTTGAACGAACTTCCAAATTAATAATTCCGCTTTTTTCAAGAGCGCTATGTCCAACGCGCCATCGGGTCCTTTAACCGACTTTGTTAAAACTTTGTTGGAACACATAACCGACTTTTCGGTTGCGTCGTCGGGTCCTTTAACCGACTTTCTTAAACTATTGAATTTTTCTACCGCTTGTAAGGTGCGTGTAGTTGCCCCAAGGAATTTCTTAAAGCTGCTAAATCGTCCGTAGTCGGGTAGACTTAACGGTTCTTGCTTTCTTAACGCATTTACGCCCTTTGGCGATTTTAACAGGCGACTTTCAACCTGCACTCTATTCAACGGCATGCACTCATTGTCTGTGCGCCATAACAAAGCAGTCTCGTATCTATTATTAGGTATACGACGTACCGTTTTGTTCAAAATACTTAAGGCTCGTTCTTCTGGGTCGTTCGCGGGCTTTCTAGCCGACACTCCCAGAGATTCCAAACTAAAATAATCCTTGATCAATTTATCCATATCTTCCTCCTTCTTGGCGGAAATGTGGTTAACGATCTTGATCGGTTTAATACCACCCGATATGTGACCATGTAAAACCCATCCAAGTTTGGTGAGCGATGCTACAGGTAGGTTCTTACCTCCTGAAATTAATTCACGAGTAACTATGAGATGCCAATTGTCCTGACCAATTAATATGGTAGGTTTGGACCTCTCATACATCAACTCATCCTTAATCGGTGTCAAATGAGAACACCGTTGCAATAATTCTCGGCTTACCGACTGAGGAGAAAGGTTAAGTGACTTAATTGTTTGTACACTTATCTCTTCCAAGTCGCTCGAGTAAATGCCTTTTATTTTAACGTTTAAGCGATACGAACTGTCGTCGTTAATTCGCTTACCTCCCACGGCTTCGATACGTAATCCCTCTTTACGTCCGCGAGGCGCTAATTTCTGAGCCATACATTCCTCTATGAGTGTCATGGTCGATCCCTCATCCAGAAGAGCTGTTGTCTTGACCTTTCCTCTAGGTCCATACAACTCGACCGGTATAATCTTTATGTATGCACATGCCAGTGCATTCACTGTACTAACAGTTGTAATCTGAGCATCTTTACCCCCCTCGTCCCCTTGTGGCGAGGTATTTTCTTTGGGGTATCGGTGTAGCATTCGATGATGTGACATTCTACATCCCTCTACATCACATTTTTTCGCTTTGCACTCTAACCTCCTATGGTTAGGTGACAAACATTGGAAACATACTTTCGCTTTTTTGACCGCTTCCCATTTTTCGCGAATATTCATGTCCTTAAACTTGTAACAACTCACTATAGAGTGCTCCTTGTTGCATATAACACACTTATGTGTTACCCGACTTACAGGCTTGTCCTGGATTGTCATAACCACCTGTCGGTTGTGCCCTTTACTATTTCGGCGTTCTAGACGCTCGCTCGAATTACTTCGGCGCATATAGCGCTCGCTCACGGCACAGCTGCGTACACCTCCCTTTGAAGTGTGTACAGTTTGCTTCCTGAATTCAGGACGCTTCCTTTTTTCAGGCGCATTTTCATTGTTTAAGGACGTTCCAAATTGTTCACTTAATAAATTTAAAAACTTGGCCATCTTCTGTAACTCTGGCTCCAAAGGATACTGAGCTCGATATTCAAACCATTTAAATTTAATCATAGTTCCGAGTTTCTCCACTATGCGGCTCACTAACTCCGGTGAGTACAAATACTGTGGTTGATTCAACGCTTGTATCGTGGCAACCACGTTCGTAATACGACTTGCAAAAGATCCTATATTCCGGCAATCTTCTGCCAATCTTGGCATACGCTTTACATTCTCGATTTCGGCTAAAATGAGCATCTCAACCCTACCGAATCTTCTTTCGAGAGCGTTCATTATTTCTCGCGGTTCACACAAAGTAAATAACAGCGACTTTACCGCCTCTTTAGCGGTGCCCTTTAATGCCCTCCTAAGGCGTGCAACATTTTGCACCCCTGAAAATTGGCTTCTCGTGTCTTCAAACACCGTTTTGAAAATTATCCATTCACCCGGGTCTCCATCGAACACCGGTAATTCCTGGAGGAAATGAAGCTGGGAAGACTTATCTTTACCCGCTATTTTTATTGCACTCACAATCGCTTCGGTCAATTCTGACACCTCACTCGCGTGTGTTTTCTGTGCATTTCCTTGGTTGCGCTCGATCTCCGCCCCTTTGCGGCGTGATCCTTTACACGCTTCCTTATCAGTAACATCGCGTTGTGCTACACTAACCGGCGCGCTCATTATGGTCTGCTGAACCCAACTCCTTACGAAAGGTTCCACCTGAGTATTCCGCTCTTCATCATCCTCACTCGAGTCGATCTCCTCTTCTCGGTTGAGTCGTGCCAACTCCAATTGAGACTTGGCTAAGGCAGCAGCTGCCTGTGCTCGTTCGAGCTCTGAGCGTTCGAATTTAATCCGCGCCTCTATCTCGGCTTTCAGCCTCGCCGATCGCGATGACCTACTACCTCTTTGTGACCCTTTATCACTAGTGTGCCCGATTACTGTCCTTGACGATGCCGCTTCTTCGGTCCTTTGACCTACTTTTTCGACCACCGTTTCACTCCTGGATATAACGGATTGTTGTGCGGTGCTGGCCTGCGTACCACTGGTGTCCGTCCTGTTGCTTGTCGTTGCCACGGACGTCCCTGTGTCCCACGTGCATGTGGACGTGTCGGTGGTGGCTCCACTTGAAGGAGTTGCTCCATTTGACGCAGTAGCTGTGTTCGCTCCAGATGGTTCCGCTTCTTTAGCTTTTCTTGAGAGCCCTGTCCTTGTCCTGCTCCCTTCACTTCTCCCTGTCTGGTCTGGTGCCTTCTTCATCTTGCAGGAAGGTGATTGTTGGCCTACGGTCCCTAACTGTCCCTACGGTCCCTACAACCCCTTACCTACAACCCTTCTACACCCCAACCTAACACCACTACCCCTCCCCCCCCTTATCTCCCAACCCTACAACTCTACTACCACCCTAACAGCCCTATCAGCCCTATCAATCCTGGACGGGGCCTACCAAGGTGAGCCGTCCAGGGATGGAGTCGTGCAGGAATGGAATGGAGGAAAGGTTTAGGAACTGTCCCGCCAAGTAATATGACGAAACAGTCGAGCGGTAGTGCAAGCGCAGTCTCGCTCGAGAGAACTGCTCCACCCGAAGGTGTTGTGCCAGAGCCCAACCGTTTGGCACCGTTAGGTGGTTGGGATGTATGCTGTGCTCGCCGCCCAGTTGCCGGTGACGCCTCGTCCGAGCACCCTCCTCCGGCCGCGATGCAGTCAGGTGCCCACGCGCACCCTCGCCTGGCAGCAGCAGCGGTGGATGCTTCTTCTTGCACCCTGATGACCCGACAGGAAAATGCCGGACACGGTCGTCCGACAGGAAATGCCGAGCACGCTTGCCCGACAGGAAAAATGCCAAGCCCTGCTTGGCCACGATGAGTGCCTTCACAAGACACCTGCGCCCGGCTGCGATACGTGCCCCATGCGAGCACACGCCCCAGGCCACAATCCCGGTTTTCTTTCTTCCGGTAGTTCCTGGTCCAGTCCTTCAACGCTGACGTCCTGGTCTTCTGGCCTTTGGTCCTATTGCTTCAGCTCAAACCTCCGGCTTCCTTCGGTTGCTGATCTTCACTCGGCTCCGAAGGTCTTCTTTTCCACAACCAGCAGTCCACAGCTGGTTCCTTGATCCAGCTGGCGGGGTTCGGGTGGTCCTTTTAATCCGGCTCCGAATGTCCAATTGAAAAAGAAACAGCTTCGGAAGGTCCTCCTGATCCGGCTGCGAAGGACCAATTGAAAAGGAAACAGGTTCGGAAGGACCAATTCAAAACGAACCAGACGGGCTGGAACGTTCGATAAAGAAACAGAAGGGAGGAATCGAGGCTTCTCTCGATCCGGCCTCCTATAACGCCTACGTTGGGTTCGGGAACAACGTATGTGATCTCCGCAACGGAGTAACACACTAGGGCGATAACCTCTTTCTTTTTCAGCAAGTAGGTTCAGACGGGGATTACGGGTCTTCCGAAGTCGTCCCGGTCCCGACGCCTTAATTCTTCGATGTGGACTGTATAACTTTAGGGATGAATTACTTGGGAATAAAACAGCAATTATCTTCAAACCGTTCCGTGAGAGAGTAATCACTTTTCCCTATCACTTCCCTACACTTTTTCTTCTTGACTGCTGGTTTTTCACTTTTCCCGAAGGATTTTCTTATTTTTCCGAACTAATTCCCCGAACTATTTCCCCGAACTATTTCCCCGAACTATTTCCCCGAACGAATTGCAATAAAACCCGTTCACTAAGCTACCCCCAGAGCTATACGCGAAAGTGAGCCGCGCCATTCGCGTGCCTGCGCAACTTAACAACATGAATTTGTACTATTACTCTCTCACGTTTCACTTAATTTCTTTATTCACATAAATCATACATAAATACAAGTTATCTATTTAGATAGCACAAAACAATATCTACACCATGATATATATTATTTTTTCGTATCACAAAAATCCTTTAATTTATAAAACAAAACATGCCTATTTTAATCATAAATTCAAAATCCAAACTTCTTAAATATTTAACACAAAGTTAAAACAATATTTCCCACTTTAATTTATACATATGTTAACTAATACAATAGTTTAATTTACATTTTCTCTATTTATTTCACTATTTAAAACACTTTTAAATTTCTTATACAAAACTATCATTATTTCACTTATACACAGGAATTTTCACATAAAAATAACACAGAATTCACCTTTTTAGCACGTACAATCAACCTGAAATGTTTTACAAGTCATTTTTACATAAATTGCTGAAATTACAAACATTTTAAATTTTTACATATTCGGCCTCCTAAGGGCGTGGTCAGCGTGCTTCCGTGAACTCACACTATTTGAACAACTAACTTTGCACGGCTCTCGGCTATCAGAAAAAATGAAAGTCTGAAATACACTAATTTTAACAATATTATGTAAACAAGTGCTTCTACATAATTTTCAAACTGTAGGAAACTATCTCTGATAAGATTCTTATCAGTTATCATGTTTCTTATCAGATAACAATACAAGTGAATGTTCTCATTAATCGATCATAACAAATAGGCATTTGTTTTCGTACAAAACATATCATACTTATAGAAGACAATACTTATGCAATTAACTTCCGTTAATTCTGTTTGTGCACAGAGTGATCATCTCGACCGGGGAACAAATCCGATCTCTAACTTCACTTTAATATTCCTTAGAATTTACATCGTTGGAAAGACGATTTCAACCGGGGAACAGATCCGGTAACATAATTTATAACATAAAATTCCCTATATGAATTTATTGAAAGATATTACTTAGAAAACAGTAAACTAGTCCGGCCTGGGAGTCGAACCCAAGACCTTCATACCATTAATTCGACATTTCTTTAAGATTTAACTAAGCATTTTCTTATCAGAACATCTCCATTGGACAATGAGTCTTTGAAAAGTTATTCGTCATCGGTTGACTTAATAAACTGAAACATTCTTATAGGCGCGTCGCCAACACCTATAGATGTATATTTTTTTGTTTTTAGGGGCGCATTTTCATTTCCTCGAGTTCCGAATCATTGTGAATCAAAATTAAAAAAAATCTCTCCAAAAAGACTTATCTAGGTGGTAATTTAGTGGCATGTTAAGTGTTATTTGAGTTTAACTATTTGAGCTCTACGTGAAAGAAATCGTTAACAGACACTTATCTACATGATTCAGTGTTCTATTTTAGCAATAAAAATATGTCATAAATAATAAATAATAATAAAAATACTATGTGGACAAAGTTGCAGGTAAAAGCTAATATATAATAAATAAACTTGAAATTGACTCTATGTTATGAAATGCAACATTTGTGTATGTAAAAAGAGTAGGTTTTCGGAGAAGTATGCAGTAAGCATAAGATTTCACGGTGGTTGCAACTATTAAACATACTCAGACAAAGTACGTCTCTCATTAGAGGGCACACTTTCAACTACGTAGCAGTTTACACACGAGTACATTTTCCTGCACTAAAAACGGGTAAAGCCCGTCACTCACAACGCTTCTCTACAGAAAACAGTTCCGAAAGCAGGTTCTAGATAAAATAAATAAAGTAATTGGATGCTGCAGCGTCTTCACATCGAATTCTTCACACAAAATGAAGATGACTGTCTCATTGTACCCTCACGAGTATTAGAACGTTACGCGGAACATTCTACGGAAATATTTATTTGTTCGCAACTTAAATTACTAATTAGTTCCGTCAATAATGATATGAAACATTAAATGGTTTTACATATTTACAAATCAACAAATCAGATCATAGGTGAAACACTTATTTGAATTTCGCAACCTGTGTTCGCAGTGTATTCAAACATTTTCGGGCAAAATAACTAAGGAGATTAAATTCTATCAAAAATATTGTTACAATGATTTTTGCTTCAGTCAAGTACATTTAAAAGTACTATAGTGTTCATGGGAGCACCGTTAAAAGAAAAAGTAAAGAATTATGTTTATATCTCAGGTGCAGGCCTGCATCGTCCATCAACCTGTCAATTGTAGCGACTACAGCAAATCCTTACAAAGATGGCAGGCGCTAATCCAGAAAGAAACTGTTACGGAATAATAAAAAAGTAAAAAATATACTTTTAAATAACCTGACCTAATAGCATAACTAACGGTCAATTGCTGGGTACTAGCTTCAATTTTTTTTAAATAAAAGAGTTGTGACCAACGAACTTCAGTCCAGCTGATCGCTGATTAACTGCAGCGCATGGACATTGCAACCTACTTCAAATAAAGAAGGCTACAGATGTGCTGTCACTTCTGAGGACTAAGATGGATTACCTCACCGTCTGTAAATGGTAATTACAGGCTCTCACTCCATTTCTACCAAAACGCAGGAGTGCACGCATTGCTATTTGGTGGCAGAACTAGGTAAGAGAGTGGAACGTGGAGACGGACTCCTCGGCAGAAAAAGAATCCTACCTAGTCTGAGTAATAGCTTGTTCTAAGAGGGTTAAATAAAACAAAGGAGACATTTACAAAAAGAAGAAAACAGCTCTTTTAAGACCAAAGCTTGTTAAATAAAAGTTTCAATAACTCGTAAAATCTAATTGCCTGTTTTTATTTCACTGTAGTTTAATGATATATTTTGTGTGCGTTAAATGATCTTGTAAAAATTCCTATAGCATTGTAAACAAATTTATATCTAACGTAAGATCTTGGCAAAAGGAATGTTTCCTGGCATCAATTGAATCAGGTCTATCAGGCATATCTATCTTACTGCCAGGTCAGCTGAGCTGAATAAAAATCTCAAGCACTTATTATCTACGAAAAAACATTTTTAGACAGCACGTGAACTTGGTCTAGGCGAAGAATAATTTAATTGAGTTTGTTGTTACTTAGAGAAATTTCGTGATAATTAATAGAATGAGGCTACTTTGCGGAAATCCATTATATTAAATACGTTTAAAATTAATTTGGTAAGATATGAATAATAAAATAAAATTATTTGTCGTACCTAGTTTGAAGGGCATCTCCCGCCCACCCGCAATTACGTGCACTATCCTCGTCACCACTAATCCCAGAACCATACGATTAAAAATGATAATTTCATTGAAATTCTTTCTTTGTCCAATATTTAAACCACTGGTGCGATAGATATTTGAGATAAACAAATAAATGTAAGTTATAATGAACAAACGTACTGGCGTTAATATTTTAATCAGTCACAGTAGATAATGATTTCTTATATTTACGCGAACACTACACATGATTAAAACTACTTTTACGGATTTTATCGCGTTTATTTTTACTTTTTATTTTTGATTCCCGACGTTTCGGGCGCTTTCCAGCACCCATGGTCACGGGGAACTGAGATGACTGACGTCCCGATGTCATTGTTAAACCCGGAAGCTGAAGGTACTCAAACCGGTACCGAAACGTCGGGAATTAAAAATAAAAAGTAAAAAGAAACGTGATAAAATCCGTAAAAGTAGTTTTAATCACAGTCACAGTAGAGTTTCACCAAGTGTTAAAAATCGGAAGTTTATATTATATTCTATCTTAAAGTGCTGTGAACAAATGGGGCTCAAAGTCATGGGCGTGAAAAAAAAATTATTTTTTATTTATTTATTTAAGCTTTATTTGCACACATAAAAGAAATGTACAAAACGGCGGACTTAATGCCTAAAGGCATTCTCTACCAGTCTACCTTTGGTTTGTGCAGAGAATCTAGTGATGGGTGCAAAACTCATAATTAGAAAAAAAATTGAAGGTTTAAGGAAAAATACAAAATTATAATATAATGATAATAAATACAATACACATACATATACATTTACATTACTACTTACATGCATACAATAGTATTTTATACATATACACAAATACCCACAATAAATACATACACAATAAATAAATATGGTATTTTTATATTATACATACTTGAGAATATAACAGTTTCCGAAGTTTTTTAAATTTTCATTATTATCCGAAACCACTACTGCTTCGTTAAGTAATATTCCCAGAGTAAACGTTTAAAGATAGGTTTAGTTTTTGCTTCTTTTATATTTCTGGGTAACATGTTCCAGAGTCTTACTGCATTTGAAGTGAAAGAATTGTAAGAGAAGCCCGTGCGACAGAAAGGAACATGAAGAGTTAGATTTTCCGCGGAACGGAGACATCGGTTGTGAGAATCGCCCTGATACTGAAATTTGCATTTCAGATATGCAGGGACAAACGGATCGTGCAAAATAGAGAATAGCATAGAAAGGATTCTAAAAGATCTACGAAGTGGAAGAGGCAGCCATTTGAGCTGAGAACGGAATGAAGAAACGTGATCGAATTTACGTAAGCCAAAGATAAAGCGAATACAATTATCTATCTAAATCTATATAAATCTCATTTAATTTAATATTATGGCATGGCAGCAACTATGTGTGTAACAGAATCTTGGGCTAAATGGCGCGTCTAGAATGAGGCTTATAGCAAGCAGTGGTGTGATGTAAATTGATGACAATATAAAGGTTAATTTTTAAAACATCTGAAGCTTCTGTAGTTATAAATATTTGAATTCCTCACCAAATATTTATCTTTGTGTGAAGTTTTGTTAAATTATTTCTGAGATCTATTTTCCTACCACATCCATAATTATTACTGGTATTAATTATAACTTGATTTAATGATATCACTGATTATTACCAAGTTACGTAGAATTTCTATTTTACTCAATAGTAACATGGTCATTTACAAACATAAATTGGAATTTATATAGATTTATTTTTAACTAACCCACGTACTCTTAATAAAATGCTCCGATGCTTTACTTTTGATTTTACTCGCTTTATTTTATTTTTTATTCTATTAGATTTTGATACCACATAATTATCTCACGGATCATTATTTTGGTGAATAAGATTGCGAAAAATATTTTCACCGAGTTTTTATTTTAAATTCGATTACAACTTTATAATTTAATAGTCATTAAGCTCATTACGCTGTAGAATAAAATAAATATATTTTTCATAAGTCATGTGTTGTACTCCCTTACCTTTCAAATGGGAAGAACCTCACGTTTGAAACAATCATTGAGTCATGTGTATGGGAGATCTCTGGGAAAGCTGGACGGAACCAACAATAAATTAGGTCAATGGAGGCTAATGGGAAAACAACTTGGTGGCCATAGTGATGGCAATGCGACAGAGCGGAGCGCATTGCTCTGCGCACTGCTCATTGGTGACATCAACCTCCGTATAATGACAGGGAAGCTTCTATGCGATGCAATATACTCGCCCAAGCTTCGTAACCACTATCAAGCAGGAACTCCCGTGTACGTAATGTTGCATATTCCCTCAGCGAAATCTACAGTGGTATATATTTATCAGGATCTCAGGTGCATTCACTAGAAAGAAAGAGGTACACAGATGTCATCATACCAGGTACCCTGTCCAACACCTTGCATCTGGCGCAGCCAGAAAAGGAGTTCCTTACTAGACAGGGATATATTTCGGGTTCTGGGTCACGAATTTTAACTGTGCTTATTAACAGCATCAACAGCATCATAATGAGAACAACAAACATAAAAGTTCAAAACTTATGACAGCGTCCAACATGCAGTAGTGGAAGTGTCCAGGCACACAGTCATCTGTGTAAATTACACGGACGATTGCGACGATGCGACTGGAATCGAGAGCATCGAGAGAATATAGAGCGTCATGGCTGCGACAAAAACAAACATTAAGTAATATAAATGCAAAATAAAAGTTAGAGAGACACAGCTGTCGTAGAGGCCCTGACAACGGCGAAGTAACACAACAAAAGACGGAGCACTCCTCACGACGACAAAAAACACATAGTTAGCAAAGAGGATAAAAGAATAATAGAAAATTTAAAGAAATGAGGGTAGAATGTAACCTACCACCCGTTCTAGCAGTATGAGGTATCGCGCAGGCGACTAAGAAGGATCAGTTGCTAATTGTACGAGTCTCACAGTAGTTACTATGCACCTTGAGGCAAGAAAGATTGTGTTGATGAGAAGCGGTTGCCCTGTATTAGTGCAGTACGCTTAGTAGCTTAGTATCTTATTTATGATAATGAATAATTGCAAGAGAGCATTTTATTATTTTTAACAATTAAGTACCATAATATTTTCTAATAGTTTGTTACGTACCGTGTAATACGGTAAGTTTGTTAATGAGTAATATTCTTTTATTTTAAATGATTTTGAGAATAATTTGTAACATTAAAAGTGGGATTAAAGCTTTTTCTTGTGGCTTTACGTTTTATAATAATACATTTAATAATAATAATAATAAATAAAATGGCGTAGGGAATTGACGACCCCATCGCCCGCTGACGTAGTCAGTCAGCGCCTTGCGATAGGTGTGAGCGCCGTGCCTCGGCAGAATTCAGGGTGCAAAGGCCCGTTTGTGCTTATGGCCGTCCACAATACGGTGCCGGGCCTGGGCGTCTCCCGTTAATGGACGCCCATATTATGGATGATGAAAAAAAAGATAGTGCGCAAAGGGCCGCTGCCTGGAGGTCGCCAGGGCGCGTCTAGAGCTGGCGCTGGACGCGACAGCATGCGGGCCACCAGGCGAGCGCGGGGTGTTGCAAGACCACCTAGCAGCCCCCCGCATCCATCATCCCCACCAGAAGGCTTGGTGTCGGCGGGGTCTTCTCGGACTCAGCAAGCGGCACCCGCCGCTGGTGGAGCACGTCACTGCGTTGGTCTAAATTAATGAATGAAAATGCACTACGGGTGTATTTTAGGGCAAAAGGGGAAAAAACTGGATGTTTGGCGTATTGGGCTCGGATGCATCGCTTTTTTGCAGAGCTGGAGCCATCTCTATCCGTCACTGAGTAAAACCTGGCAGACCGAGTTAGGTACATCCTGCGCTCCAACATATTTGGTGACGCCGAACTCGATCGACTACGACGTGAGGCTATTCCTTCAACGAATGGAAATGTTACGGCTGGGAATGCGGCGCCACTAGATGCGCAACAAACTGCATATGTGGATGCTGCCGTCAACATTCCATTTGTGGCTAATTCAGACGATGATGGAATAGTCTCCTACGAATTAGAGAAAATGAGGAGCATATTGGAAGAGTCGATGCTGGAAACGCGCAGCATGCCTCTCGAAAATCGACCGCGACTTCCCCGCATACCCATTAATAAGCGAAATCGGGCTGTCGTGCAGGCTCTTAACCCAATGCTGGTGACCTATTTGGAAGCCAGCCGGGACCTTTGCGAGACGGATTCAATTCTTTTTGGCGCCGCACTGGCAGTATGCCGTATTATTGGCGCCAAACTTCCCGTGGCTGGACGTGCTACTCAAAAAAGTAGCGCCATCCCAGCCTGGAGAAAAAGAATTGGGGACCGTATCGCAAAGGCAAGGGCCCTTATCGGCAGACTGACAAGCTTCAGGTCGGGTAATAATAGACCGAGAGTTGTGCGCACCGTTAGAATGGCGTTTTCTGGGACAAATTTTAGTTTGTCCCGGCCGGATATCACGCAAGAACTAACGGAGCGCATAGATGACCTGAAGCAAAAAATCGCTGCTTGGGGGAAGCGGATTCGACGATTTAGCGAGAGGCCTAGGCGGTTCAACCAGAATCATCTCTTCCATAGTAATCAGAAGAGGCTCTATAAATCATTGGAGCGACCAGAGGTATGTGGAGCGGGCCCAGGACCGGATCAGGCTGACACTGTCGCATTTTGGCGTGGCCTGCGGTCAGAGCCCGTAAACCACAGCGAGGGCCCTTGGATGGAAGTTGTGGCGAGCCAGAGTGCAAGTGTTATGCCTATGAACCCCGTCACCATAACGCCTGAAGACGTGGCTGAAGCGGTCCATAGGGCCCCGAACTGGAAAAGTCCGGGGCTTGACGGGCTGAATCATTACTGGCTGAAGGGATTCGTAGTGAGTCACGCAGTGCTTGCCCGACAGTTTCAAGAGGCTCTCGATCAGAAGTCGCTCCCGAGCCTCTTCACTACTGGGATCACTCATTTGGTTCCTAAAGATCAGGATACCACAGACCCGAGCAAATACCGCCCCATCACGTGTCTACCCACCATATATAAGACACTGATATCCATTTTGAGCGCGAGAATCACTCGTCACCTGGAGCTAAATCAGGTGATGTCACGCGCTCAAAATGGATGCCGGGGCGGTGGTCGTGGAACCAAGGAACCACTCCTCATTGATGCGGTCATTGGCAAAGTGGTAAAACGCAACCGTCGGAATTTCTCCGTCGCCTGGATAGACTACAGAAAGGCATTCGACTCGGTGCCCCATACATGGCTAAAGAGAGTCCTCCAGCTGTACAAAATTGACTGTGCAGTTGGAGACTTCCTCGAGTAGTGTATGGGGCAATGGAGTACGATCCTTTGCTATCTGGGCGAGCGGATGATGGCTGCGGAGAACCACATAAGGATAAGAAGGGGTATCTTTCAGGGCGATTGTCTGAGTCCAATCTGGTTTTGCCTCTCCCTGAACCCTCTCAGTACTTTACTGGAGGGCTCCGGGAGGGGATTTCAGCTTCGGAAAGGAGGTACAAAAGTGACCCACCTTTTCTATATGGATGACCTCAAGTTATTCGCCTTCAGTCGCTCCCATCTTATGGAATTGCTAAACATCACTTGTGAATTTAGCAATTCTATTGGAATGGAGCTGGGAACGGACAAGTGTGCGGTTTTCCATGTTGAAAGGGGAAGGGTTGCTAACTCTGAGGGCATAGATTTATCTATTCCCGTCAACTTAAGGACCCTTTCCGAGGCTGAAACATACCGATACCTGGGTATGTCACAGAACATCGGTATCGATGAGGCTGGTATGAAACAGTCAGTTTGCGACGTGTTTTAAGCACGCTTGACCAAAGTGCTTAACAGCCTTTTGTCCGGTGTGAATAAGACACACGCATATAACGGTTGGGTCATGCCTGTCCTCATGTATACCTTTGGTGGACCCAGACTGAACTTAACGCCCTGGATAGAAAAGTCCGCACTACCATGACCTCCTATAGGATGTATCATCCGAGATCGTCGGTAATGAGGCTGTACTTGCCGCGAAAGCATGGTAGACGTGGTTTCCTGAGCGCGCTTACCATGCTTAATCGCGAAGTGTGCAGCCTCCGTGATTACTTCCTGGCGAGATCGGATGATCCATTCTATAATGACGTCATTTCTAGTGATAAAGGGCTTACCCCTCTATCCTTAGCCAACGAGCAAGGGCAGGACCCAGCAGTGCTTAGCATTTCCGACCGGGAGACCGTATGCAAGGAGAAGGAGCTCCACGGGAGGTTCTACAAGTCTCTACATGAGCCTTTCGTAGACACAGTAGCCTCCCTCCACTGGCTTCGCTTTGGTGATCTCTTCGGGTAAAACCGAGGGCTTTGTCTGTGCAATACAGGATCAGGTTATTAAGACCAACAACTATTTGAGATACATCCTAAAGGATGGCACCGTGGACATCTGTCGAGCTTGTCGCCATCCCGGTGAGACACTTAGGCATGTCATCTCCGGTTGTTCGGCGCTTTCTAACTCTGAGTACTTGCACAGGCACAACCTAGTAGCCAGAATTCTTCACCAGGAGCTCGCTCTGAAATACGGTCTCGTGGATCGGAAATTGCCGTATTACAAGTACTTGCCGGAAGCCGTGCTCGAAAATGATCGCGCCAGGCTCTATTGGGACCGGGCCATCATCACAGACAGGATTATTCTTGCGAATAAGCCTGATATTGTACTGATGGATCGGGCACAGTCAAGGATATTTTTGGTCGACATTACCATTCCGTATGACGAGAACCCAGTGAAAGCCGAAACAGACAAGCAAACAAAATATCTGGACCTGGCTCACGAGGTGACCGACATGTGGGGTGGTCTGCCGACCGAAATTATTCCTGTAGTCGTCTCTGCAAACGAGCTAATCCCAGTCAGCCTCTCGGGTCATCTGAGGCGACTGGGACTACGTGGCGGACCGCTCCGGGCTCAAATGCAGAAGACGGTGCTCCTCGATACCGCCCGCATCGTCCGCCGGTTTCTTTCCCTTTCCCCCTAACCCTCGGCCGTTTGGTCTCCCCTGCCGAGGTCCTCCATCTGGTTGGGCTTTTATTTATTTATGTATTTTTATATTTATTTTATGTTATTGATATTTATGTATATTTATCGTTTCATTTTCATTTATAATTATATATTTATAGAACCCAACCAGATGAGAAAACTATATAGATACCCCACAATAATAATAAAAAATATTGATAAGTTTAAATATTTAAATACTTAAACTTATAAACTTTAATATAATTATAAATACGTATAACTTATAAATACTTATACTAATATTATTTATTGTTAATTATCTTAAAAAGTACTGTTATACACTAAATTTTATTAATAATAGCTCTACAAGCAGTACCATCTCTGTCATGAACCTAATTTACAAATGACACAATTTTGCCACAGGTGCAAATCATTAAACATTTCAACTAGAATTTTAGTCGGATTAATTTACGATTGTCCTTAAACTTTTAATTTAATAACGCGGATAAATTATACTCTTTGTAGGTTACCTTGCTTTAAAAGGACTTCTGATGACAATGCTGCTTAAAATAAAAATATATGTCTTTATATTAAAAAAAATTATATTGAATAAAAAAAATATTATTTATTATATTAGTTGTCAGTTAATTCGTACATAAAACGTATCATAACTAATTTAACAGCCCAGCCAGTTAAATTAGTTATGATACGTTTTCGAACATACAGATGAATCTTCTTTATATATATGATGGTAAGTGAATGCTGTGGCCTATAGGCATCCTTATTCTTTTTTTTTATAGAAGATGGGGCAAACGAGCATGCGGCTTACCTGATGTTAAGGGGAAATATAATCTCAAATGGCTTAGCAAGATCCTTCGTTATGCCGAAAATATTGCAGCATTAATTTTGAAATAAATATATGGTAAAGTTGAGGATTAATGTTAGTGATTATGTTAGACGAAAACACGATTTCGTAAAATTTTCTCGATAGGAAAAAAATTCCAAAGTTACCTCCAAAATAAACAATAAACCGCTGTTATTCATAAAAAAACTTTAAATAAGATCGTGAAACTTTGCATACTAACTGAACTAACTATAAAGCAGTGCTTATGTTATTTACTTTTTTAAAATACCATTGTTTTCACTGTAAAAAGAAATTACCTAAACTATCGGCCCCTTGAAGCGTGATTCCTGCAGAATTGGTCACTTCGCTTCGGCCTTTGAAGGGGGAGGTTGTGTCGCTTACGATCAGAATATAAATTACGCAACAGGACGACGTAAAAATTAAAATGGGAAATAACCGTAATAAAAATAAGAAGCGATTGGCTTGGCGTTAAGAAACAGGCATAAATATGATAAACCTAATGAAATGTGTCTAACGACCTTTCTACTTACAGTATTAGTGATTACAAACATGTCGGTACATAGCATACGACGCGCGGGCAAGCGAGACGAAATTAGAATTTGAGCTGACTTACTATATCCCCTTAAGTGACTACCGCCGCCCATGATCAACCGCAACACCGAATTGCAGATGCGTTGCCGGCCCTTTAGAAAGGAGTAAGCTCTTTTCTTGAAGGTCCCCAGGTCGTATCGGTCCGGAAAAATCGAATTAGAATCAAATAGAGGTGCGTTGGCACCCCTGAGGACTAAGATCGAATGCCTCGTTTCTAAGCTTTCCGGCCTTCTACACTCAATATGAGAAACATTGCAGAATTAAGCTGCTTTTTTACGCTACTATTCTATAAGAAAGTACAATACTAGCGTAAAAAATTAGCTTATAAATCCCATGGAAATTTTTTACTGATAAATCGCCCCTAAGAATCGCCCTTAGGAGTTTTAGACAATTTAAGACTTAAAAAGTCTAAAACTCCTAAGAACACACTAACTAAGCATTGTTAACTCTTTGTCTAGAATTAAAAGTTGAAAGAAGTTTTACTGAAACTATTATATAGTTTTTAATAATATAGTAGTAAGCGCATATTCTAGACGCAACATATAATGATGTTAAAATAAATATTTTTACGTCGGATAGCGAGCATAACTTTACATATGGAGTACACGAAATAATAAGTTAGATATCTCGCTTATATAAGAAGCTTCTTAGCAGTCAGCCATCGTTGAGCCTATTTCACCTAATGATGCCTCGTTTAGAGCTTGAGAGCTTTCGCCTCGTGTCGTATTATCGACAGTGGTGTAACTTTTCTAGTCTATTGGTGTTGGGATTAGTGGTAACGGAGTGCACTATGCACGTGATTGAGGGCAGGCGGGAAGGGTTATTCTTACTAGGGAAGACACGTTTAATATAATGTATTTCCGCAAAGTATATTATGAATATTAGTACATTATATACTATTAATTATTTAGATGTGCGTAAAAGATAACCAAATGATTTCACATTCTGAAGTCAGTCCGAAGACATAGTGTAAATAAACCTAAAGTTATGAAATATACAATGTAAAATTATTTTATTTTGTTTTTTACTTTGAAATTGGGTCTAATTTTTCATTATAAATAAGTTATTTTTACTCTGGTTTAAAGTGAACTAAATAATATCACGAACGCAATGTCGTCTATATAGTTACATAAAAATTTAATCCCCTATATCATAACACGTAAGATTAACAACGCGTAAGTTTCGTAGATTTTTTTCTCTAATTTATATGAATCGCGCACTTTAGGGGTGGTCAAGGTATAACATATTTATTTAAAAAAAAATCAGTTCAGTCTAGATTTAACGAAGATATCACGTAAATATTTTTGGGTACATAATGAAAACATACTTTGAAATTTTAAGTCACTTCCTTGTTTTCAACTCGCTTTTTCAATAAACATCAAATAAGTAGTAAATTCTTTCAAATATGCATAAATTTATTTAGTTCTGTGTATTTTTTTTATAAAATTACATGACAAAGAAGTTGACAATCTTATTAACAATTTTTAGAGAGGGACGAGGGAATCTACCGGCTAGGTTGTTGTAAGACCGGTAGTGTGAGATTTTTACCTACTAAAACCTCCCCTCCCTTAAGTACCCAACAACACGGGACCGCGTTAATATTTATTCATTGTGTTGGTAATACTGCTCAACACTGCTTTACGTTAATGTCATTTTAAATTCGCACTTTCGTTGTCATATGTTACAACTTATAAAAATCACATGTTAATCATTGGTTAGAAAATATGCGTTAGCTTCCCAAATTGAGCGGATCATGAGCAAGTTTAAAAGTATTATGTAAGTATAATCTTCCACATGTTTTAAAATGTAACTATCTAAAGTGATGGAATTTTCTGAGATTTGTACTTGAATTCACTCTGACTCTAGCTTATTCTTCATAAGTTCATAAAAGTCCGCTGCTGGAAATAGTTCTTAATAGTAATAAAGAATAAGGGGTCATAACACCAGTTGAAGCAAAATTTTTAATTTATATCACTCTAATAATTGTACAATTGTGACAAATCCTTAAATCACTCTTGTAGAGATAAAATGTAAATCTATTCCATTGAATTTCGATACGACAATGTAATTACTTCCAAGTTCCGTTAGGAATTGCATTCTAGTCACGTTTGTTGAAGTACACGAAACTTTGATTATAATGTCCATCACGGTAACAAATTTAACTACATATTAACTATGTATTGTTGGACAAGTAACACACTTGCATTCAAATAATTTGTTGATCAAATTAAATATATATGTTACAGATCCTGTTTTATATTTTTCTTTTGTAATACCTGTTTATTGTCAATGCCAACTTGATGCGATAATGAAGTTTATGTTGCTAGCGATGATTTCTGGACGTGGCTCCTCACTGCTATTCCGTGAGGTGAGGAATTTACATAGATATTTAATTACGTTGTTATACATTATGGAGGTTAGATAATCTGCAGCCCCGTCACCAATGGACCCGACTTGGAAAAGCTACTTAGGTGTGAGTCAAACCAAGATGCAGAGAGCGCCATTGAAAATAGCGATCCGGCCATTGATAATAGCGATCCAACCATTTATAATAGCGATCCGTCAAATAACTGTCGCAAAAGACCGAGAAAGATTAACAACAATAACAATACTGCAGCAATACTGCAAGTAGTAGAATGTTTCAATGCAACTTCATACGAATGACGTCCCCTCATAACACATCCACATGATCGCTATCAACTTTGCCAACAAAATAGCACCAAAATTGGTAATGTTGTTAACTAAAAATAGCACCGAAAACAATTTGGGATAATAAAAGTCTTCAAATGGCTTCATCAGCGTCAGGTGCCCGATGGTTCCCGCCAGTGTACTCAATGCAATGAGGACCTCAACGGGCTGGTACGTGAACATGGCAAGGCAAAGAGTAATAAGGAACCTCAACCAGTGATTGAAGAAACGAGGGTTTCGAGGGAGCCTGGAAACATGCTCAGCGAAGTACCACGAAATAGGCGTACGGTAAAAAAAAAACACTAATACTAAATACTTGTTTCAATAATTTGTTTCATCATTATACATAGACGGTCGTTTGGTTACTGGTTCTGGCGTCTCTTACGCGTTTTGTTGAACAAGGTATGGAGGTGTAGTGTGCCTATGGAATTAACAAGCAGTGAAGAACGGCCAAACCTCAATTTCGTAATAGGTAAAATTGATATAAATCGTTTTGTTTTTAGTTAGTACTATATAAGGTATATCGAAATGTGTGAAAAGAAAACATTCAAAGGGAAATTAATCTTAAGTTAATTAAGTTAAAATATTTTTATTTTATTTTTTATTTATTTATTACTTGAAACATCTATCCTTACAGGTCGAACTCAATGCGATAGAGTCCTCTTTTTTATTACAAACTAAATCTTACACCATTAATATTAAAATGAATGTAGCTCAACACACTAAAAAGAAAAAAAAACACATTAATAAAATTAAATAACAAATAACAAGCGTTAAACAATAAATAAAATATAAAAATCAGCTAAAACATACAAAGAAAACAAAATTTACAAAAAACAAAATAAAAACAATATTCTAACAGTAACGTACAATATATAATATGACCTTGGATAATCCCCTATAGTGGCAACTAAATATGTCGATTTTAAGATCCACACGGTTGAGTACGTAAAGCTCGAGTTAGAGGCGTTTTTGCCAGGAGATTAGTTCGTGCTGAAGGTGGTGAGCAGTGGCGAACGCCTTCGTCTCGTCACATAGCGATCCGGTACGCAAAGACTTAAGTGCTGCAAAACTTCCGGGTTATGTTCTTTGCTCTACAGTAATTTCACTACATACGTAGCAAGAACAGACTCTCGACGTACTTCTAATTTATTATATCCAACCATACCCAGTACAAAAAGAGAAGGATGCATCAACGGATTAAATGGATATACCCCGTAAAGATTGAAGTACAAGTTCCTCGCAAATTTGCTTTGAACATGCTTTAACATGACCTTATACTTTTCTTCATACGGACCACGTATGACTGCATTATGTTCCAAATGACTCCTGGCTAGTGCATCATACAGGGCTCTCAATGCAGTCATGTTAGTAAAACCTCGTGTCTGTCTCAGTACAAAACCGAGGTTCCGGTACGCCTTTTTACAAATATTAGTGATTTGAAAGCGAAACGACAATTCTGCGGTAAAGCAAACTCCAAGATCATATACTTGTTACTCTTTGTATCGGTGTTGTGCCTACCTTGTACTCACAGATAATAGGTTTTCGGGCGCGAGTTATAGTCATTACAAAGCATTTTGATGCGTTAAAATAACGTATGTTCCTATTACCCCACTCCACTATTTTATTAATATCATCTTGTAAATGTTCGCCATCCAACTCATGCCTAACTTTGAGCAACAATTTCAGGTCATCTGCAAATAAAAGACACGAGCTATTTCTAACGACATTCGGCACATCATTTACAAACGTGGTGCACCGCAGCTCGCACCGCACGCCACCGCCTGTCGGACATCCAGTCGTGGCGACACACTGCTGTAGACCGATTCAAAATATTCGGCAAAATAGATAGCACATTGATTGTAACTTAAATACTGACCCCTTTTTATAATAGTCTGCCTATTTGCCGTGCCTCTCTTTGACCGCATATATTGCCAGAATGATTTTGGATATTTAGAACACTGCCACTGGATTTTATTTCTACGTTGTTTCGATTTCAATAGATTTTTAATAGATGTTAGGTATTTAGCAAATTCAATGTAGTCAGATCTTAGTTTCGATTGTTTGTACCTCTTGTGTTGTGTTGCCTTCGACTTTAAATCGGGTATTATGTTACTCGTAAACCACACGGGAATAAAGTTTTTATTTATTTTAATTTTTCTTGGCGCACATTGGTCTAAAAAAATTGATATAATCAATATCGTCATTATACTTCTTAGAAGTAAATGTTAATTTTTTATTGTTATTACATGTCAGATTAACAATTATTAAATTTAAACTATATCTTAGTTTATTTCCTGTGGCCATCCCTTTACATAAGGCAAAAAAGAAGATATCTTTAATAATTGATTGTTGTCCAAATTGCCTCTTCTTTCAATAAAAATGATTAATTGGGTCAAAATTTACTAGTTAACATTTTATTTATAATATAGCTGAATGATGCTCCAGGCATGTAGCAATAACTTATCCGTTGCCCTTTTAAACAATTATTAAATGATATTCCCAAGTTATTGCCCACGTCATCACTATACAAAATAACGTTACTGTGTTCATTATATGAATTACTTTTTAAATATATCTGTTTTGTTATGGTACCGTCATAGAGTGTAGAAAATGCAGTATTGCTGCTTGCCATGTCATGAGCACACAGCGTTTCTAAAGAACCTAGCATTGAGCGCTGATATTCGCTTTGATATTTTAATAACGAGTAAAAACATTCCTTGTTAAATTTACATGACTTTACCAGATTATCCATGGCCAGTATGTGTTCTTTTATCGTATTCTCTGCTGATTTATATTTGTTTGCCATAATTTGTATTAAGATTTGAAGTAATTAAATTTCAGTCTCATAAAAATTTTTCATGTTTTCCACCTCAATTGAATTTAACTTAGGTTTACTAATTAACTCATGCTTTTCCTTATACACATTTATAAAAAAAGTGTATTAATTTTAGTTTTAACTTATTTTTAATTTTATTTATTTCCTTCTACTGCCAGTAATCATTTTTGCCGTTCTTTGTGTGGCAGAACCATCAGTAAAATCTATTTTTGTGGTTACAACATTACAAAATATTTAAATTCTACAAGCTAGTTCAACAGATTATGAATTTGAAATGCTTGCAAGTTACTAATATATTTTTTAAATTGTGAAATCTGCTTATTAGCTTCAGTTCACTGTAACTGCAATGCAGCAATTAATCTGAGGGTCTATTCATATTCTTTGCTGCGTAGGTCAAACTCATCTACTGTCTCTAGAGCTAATCCCTTTCCTTTATTACACTTGTATACTCTCTACACAACTTCACTATATCACATTTTAGTTGTGTATTTTCAGAAATTATACTTGTTGTTTCCATTTCATTGTCATCCCTTTCTTTGAGCAACAGCTAACACTGCTCCCTAGATACCTAGAAGTCAAAGTGCTCACAGCTTAGCAACTCCTTCAATTCATTGAAGATATATGGCTTATCAGTGAACTACAGCAGCGATTACATAGATCTTAAAGGTCGTAATGATACTGGCCTTTTTAGACCTGCATAGTTGCTTGCAAAAAATAAATAAGTACGATAGATGCCTAACAACACTTCAGTAAAATATATAAAAATTTTCCTTGTATCATGAGTAATTATAGAAAAACAGTTTAACATTTGGTTTTTTAACTACTGTGTCTATTTCACGGACAAAAAACTGACTTTTTGAATACAAAGATGCGTTTCAAAATTTATTTGTATAATTAGTGTCAGTGCTCTACAGCATTAATAATGTGTATTAATAACACAATAGAACACAGATAAAAATATAGCGTTGTTCTTACAACATTTTCATTACAGTTGAAATTTATAAGTGGCATAACGTCTATCGTAATAAATCGTAATGAAGAAATAACAAAACGAAAACCGGCACTCTTGGCAGTTGAAATTTAATAAGGGACCGCCGAGAAAACGACCAGATTTACCTTTCATTTTTGAAAGTGTCTAAAATATTAAAATGTTATATTCAGATTCATTAGTGGTATGTTGTTCTTTCATTTTATTCTTCACTGCGTTATTTTGAAATAGCATTACCTGTGACAGTCACAAAAAAATATCAATTTTGTTACAGAAAAATTC
The DNA here is from genome assembly GCA_036936625.1 of Parnassius smintheus behrii. NCBI lineage: Eukaryota > Metazoa > Arthropoda > Insecta > Lepidoptera > Papilionidae > Parnassius > Parnassius smintheus. Next base: position 23,442,149 of record JAUPFT010000007.1, read on the forward strand.
AAATTTGTCATATATATACTAGTTTGTATGTAATTATATTTGAACATACCTACACCTAAATATTTCGTGAAAGATTTATAAGTGTGCCTTTAGCTGAATTCCTTCTCTAAAACACAAAATAATGCACTTTAATAGACAAAAATAATTCTACTAATATTTTCGACAATCCTCCAACTTACTTCAAAATACTCGGGTTAGGAGTAGTATACGATAGTAGTCAACGGCACATTCGAATATGGCTAGGGTCGCTTTTTAATTTTGATCATTAACAGTATTTAAAGAATTCAAATATAACAGCGTAGATCGGACCAAAAATTAAGATTTAAAAGTTGAAGATGAGCCCTCTTTAATACATCGGGACGTCAAGAACCTCAGAACCCTCCCGTGACCATGAGTACTGAAAAGTGCCGGAAATGTCGGGAATTAAATAAGTTATGGTTAAACGCGATAAAATCCGTAAAATTAGTTTTATTTCATAATCGTAGTATTCGCGTAAATATAAGAAATAATTATATAAATATGAAACTTACAAAATGGCCGATAAGGTGAGTATTACACATCGCGACAAAATTTGTAATGCCATTAACACCATCATGATGATGAGCTGTCCACCATTGTGCGATATTACAGATATTTTCTTCCTTGCCAACTTCTTTTTGGAGTTTGCTACTACGCGCGATTATTCCGAACCAATACCACTAAGAGAGACCTTCAAGAAAGACGCCGAAGATTCTGATACTGGTTGAGGCAACAGGGGTAGTGCCTTGGAACTGAGGAGATACGACAAAGGAGTTCTTTTTAGTGGTACACGTGCAAATTTATGTCTCTGTGGATTAAATTTGACTAAATTTAGTAGTCCCCAATCCGAGACCTTGTTCAGCAAAGACTCAACTTCAGACATAAGTTTGTTCTGGTACTCTTTGACGTTTTTCCGAAAGTTTTTTTTAAAGTATGGGGTAACAAACGAGTACACAGTCGACCTGATGGTAAGTGGTTGCTGCAACCCATATACATCTGCTCTCTTTTACATCTACTCTTATTTACATTTATCCTAGATTACAAATCAAAATGCAGATGGTAAATAAAAAGATAAAGAAATAAAAAGTTCTCCGGGTCTCTACACTCACTATATGAAACACAGAACATTAAGCTACTATTTTACGCTGATATTCTGTGAGAGCGTGGACCTTCCCCAGTCGAACCGACCCATTCGTGCTACAAATATACTACTAATATTTAAGCATGGCTGTACCACGTAATAAACGATTATAGTATATTTGTTTACATATGTATATGTTTAAATGTAGTGTAATTTTAATTTTTTTGTGTATCTTGTTTATCAGTATATTTTTAAACACCTACTATTATCTGTCCCACTATAAGGTTCTCCATTATCAAAGGTTGCCTGTTAAGAAGTTGCTACTTAGCAGTAAGGCTGCCTGTTGCAAAATGTATTATTTTTTAATATATCTGTTATTTTGGCGGTGCTATAAAGAATATTGATTGATTGGAGGTGCGAGATTTAAGTCGCTCTTGGGCTGGAGCTGAAGAAATATACAAAGCCATCTGGTTTGCTTATGCATGTATGGTTTCCGTCTTCGAGAGTAAGAAAAACCACTGACACATTAAATGAAGTAAGTTTATTTATTTATTAATAATATAGCAGTTACATTAAGATCTACGGAGAAGATGGCGATATGTGGAGGTTGAAAACCTAATTACCTATATTACGAGTAAAACTGAAATTGCAGTCAAACTTGGCCAACGCGGTATTTGAGGCAAATCGCGTATAGCACATGTATCTTGAATTTCTAATCTCCAAGAACCATTCTGTATACGAACGTCAATCGTACCTGGTGGTGTGTAAATCGGGTGAGATGTGTCACTTTTCCTCAAAAAATTGTGTAGTAGTACACAAGTCATCGTAATGGGACTTACTTTGTCGGGACATACCATCAATGGCTTTCTAAAGACTAAACTTTGAAGCCGATATGCCAAAAGGGTTTTCTACCACCACTCGTGCACTGGATAATTTTCTATTAAATTCATGATTTGGAGTGCCTAAATGATGATTTCGCGGATAAGGTTTCATTACCGATGCGCTGAGTGAAAAGGCATCATCACCCAAAAATACGTAAGGCACGGGTTTATTAGATCCCGGAAGTGGACGTGGAGGTGGTAGAAATTGGGAATCGGATGTAATCCTATGCCATAATTCACAGTTTTGTAATATTCCACTGTCACTTATTTTACCCCGCCCGCCTATATTGACACAGGCGAAACTGTAGTCGCTGTTTACTAGTGCCATAAATCGGCGTACGTTATTCTTATATCTTGCAATCTCATCAACAAAATAGGCCCGGGTCTTGTTTTTCTACTATTCTTAATCTGTTATAACTCTATACTTCCTATTCTGAACCTATATCGTTACATAGGACATGTTATGATCCAAACCACGATTTCAAAATGGCTCAATCTGAAGCAATAATTAAAAAACAACTAACATCACGCAATATCTCCCCGTTATACAGTTACCCTGAGCAATCCAATACAAACATAACTAGAATCAGAATTTTGTCTAATGAAATTGTTTCGTCCCCTCCCCCTACTCAAACTAAAACCTTTTCCCAATCCGAATACGAGTATTACGACATATGAAAAAACTTGATTTTTACTGTAGTGTTTAAGAATGTTATTAATATTAAGCTATGTTTGATTCAAGTAAGTACTGTTATTTAAAAATATAAAGCTATTGAATGCGTTTTTCCTACCTTGATTTCATTCCATAGCTTATTAACCAGGGCTTTACATATTTCAGGTACAGTTTCTGTGGCGAAATTTTATATAAGAAGTGCGTCATCTCATGGCTGTCCCCTGAAACCAGAAACCCTATTGTTATGGCTAGACGAATTCTTGCTGGTAGTGCTGAACTAAATTGGGTATCTATTTTGGAAATAATTGGAGAAACTTTCTGAAGCAATGAGTAAATTTTATAATTTCGCAGCTGGGTTAAGAATGTAATTCTGATAACTGCTTCTCCATAGAAAGCCTAAATTGAAATTCATACAATGAATAAAGACAGTTCCAATCATACACTAAGTCAGTTCAAAATTTCACTGCACTAGCAAACATACCTTGATCGGTTACGATGAATTCCACCATCTTCTTTTCATCCAACGCTTTCTAATAAATTTCTTGTTTTGAACATCTAAATAATGATATGTTGACACAGTAAACAAAGTTATTACAGCAGCAGTTTCTACGTCCATTTCGTGGCGGGTTTCACGAACGATTGTGAGCATCCCATGAATGTGGAAGACACGACTTGCGCCGTGAATTAATGGCGTGAATTTGCGCTTGAATTCACGGCACTAATGTGGAGCCGCCATAAGAGATAGCTGGACAAACAGATATTAATTTATCTATTAAATTAGCAAATGTCCTTTATCATTGTAGTGGATTGTAATTAAACAATTTACTTTTCATTCAATGCGAAATATTTGTGTTTCACTTCAGTTATGAAAATGCTATAATTTTATGTCAAGATCAAACAGACAAGGATTTTAATTTATTGATTTTTTTATTTCGAATTACGTTTATAATTTAATTAACAGCAATTCTAGAACTTTCCACTTTTTGATTTTCTGAATCTCATCACCAATATATAAAGGCAAAATCAAGACTAGTCTTGTTTTAATTAAATTTACAGCTGTATTTAATACAATCTTTTTTGACATACTAAACTCATTATAAGAGGGAGGATGCTTGACTAACACTCTTATGAACTAGTGTCGACCCACTATGAGACAGTTATTATTTTTTTGTATATAAAATTTTAGATCATTTGGAATATAATCAGGTCAAGTGAATTTACTTACTTCTTTAGCTGTGTTTACCACTATTCTTTTTTTATTCGATGGTTAGGTTTTGCGCCTGCCACATATTACTTGATAATATTTTCTCTGCTCTGGTATAGAAAAACTGCTAGAAGCTATTGAATGCCTATTGAGTCGTTACAGATAGATACAGGTCCCAATAGTTTAAAGGTTTCTGTAAGTTTGATGATTTATGAAGATCCTTTGATCTTTTTAACACAAAATTCTTAACCAAATAAGAAGTCATTTGGGTTTCCTTAAGAACTTTCCATATTGGTTAACTCTGATAGCAGTAATGTTGTTCTAAAATGAGCCCCTAAATTGTATAAACCATATACCAGTATAACAGAGTCATTTACAACATCATTATTTTCTTTATCAGTCTTCTTGATAATACCTGTATGTACTATGATGAAATTAGAAATTATAGGGCTCATTTTTCATATAATCTTCTATCTCTGATTTATCACTTGTTCGACAAAAATGGTTTACATCTACGAAATTCAAAATGCAATTTTTCCTTTAATACAAGATTGGGTAACCAGTTTTTGTGGTTAAAATTGCTGTGTGAAACAGAATATTTATCTTCTTCATCACTTAAGCAAATAATTTGTCTCCTCTTTTGTCTCGAAAGTGAGTGGGATCACTTGTGAAAATAGTCTCATGTACCAGCCAGTAGTACCGTGATTATACATTTATTTTCATAAACCTTTCATACATTTATGTAGTAAAAAGAACACGTGAATATTTATGTGAAATAGAAACTAATGCCTCATGTACCCCCACGTGGTACCGCAAGGCAGATATGCGATGTATAGAGTCTCGTTCTGTTTCAAACATAGATTTTATATTGCGATTTTGTTACACCGTGAGTGTGACTTGTTTTGTGTCACTGTGTGTGAAATTATATACCTTTTTATATTAAATATGAATGTATGAATAAATATATAAAATGGAATTCAATGTCTTGTATACCCCTCTAGCTCAAACATTACGAGTATCCAAGTCTGTGCTTAAGTGAATTCTCAAGAGTTATCGGGTATCGGCAGACCAAACGGTATACGAGACTAGTAAGATAGGGACGTAAACAGAAAACTGTGACTGGGAGTAGGGTACGTTTAGTGCATCATAATTGAAAAGCAGACATATGGTAGATAGTCATTTATGGTATGGGCGGTTTTTATATGCACTGGGAATGAGTTGCTAGCTGCGGTATGGTATGAAACTGACATTTAGAAAGAAATTGTAGTGCAATTGGCCTCTTTTATTGAAGATATATTTGTGTTCTGCTTCCGTAGTTGTCAGATATCGTCGAGACGTTAAAATAAATATTATGCCCGTAGAGCATGTTTATGATAAATTTGGAAGACAAATTGAGACAATTGGTTTATCAAATCTGACATAATGGTGGGGACGATCTTGAACAAGTACTAAGACTGCAGATTTCCCGGAGCGTTGGTGCTTTGCGTCAGCTATATGTTCTTTCACGCGGATTTTTACAGATCTTTTTGTTTGTGCTATATAAGAGCACATTCACAACCCAGCCTGTACACTACTGCATCTTGTAGAGGGATGACACACTTGATGGATAGTAAAAATTGACTAATCTTCTTCGGCAGCTTATAGTATGTTTTAATGGAAGCTCGATTCAAGATGTAGCCAACCTTGTCTGTGACTCCTCTGACGTACGTTTTACAGCAGGCACACACTCGACTGTGGCTGGTTTCACTCTGTCACTGTGAAGTAGGCGTGAGACCCGAAGCTCGTTGTCTTGTAGTACTTGCTTTATCTTGCTGAATTTCTGCGGCTGGATGTTTTCTGTCACACATCCCTTGTGCTCTCTGAAATAAACATTAAATAGCGGTTGGTATGGGTCTTTTTCCTATACACAGTGTGAGCAATAGTGTTGTCAGGATTTCGGATGACTAAAACAACTAGGAAAGCTAAAGAATTATTTGCCTCCAACTCAATACGTTACGTATACGTTTACGTAGGGTTAGTTTACGCTTCTCTAACGATCAAACTCGCGAACCGTGAAATTTACAGCGAGCGTTTAGTACCTAAGCTCTCACGGTTTTTTATCCATGAGTATATTTAATCAATAAGAAAAATATTTTTTTCTTATTGATTAAGTTGTGCTAAAATTAAATTGATTAAAAGGAGATTTATTTGCTTATAATTTAATGAAATAAGAAATTATATAAATTAAAGAAACTGTTGACATCAAAAGTACATTTTGTTCGAAGATAAAACTGAAATTTGTTTGAAGGTAGAATTTAATGAAATGAATGCTATAAACTATCAGGTCTTTCAATCTTAATTGAATATCCTTTAAAATGATTCTTAAGGCTTTAAACGGAGTAAATCGTGTAGGCGCTATTTTATGAAATATCAGTGTTCATACCGTCATGTTTAAAACTGATTTAATTATTTAAGTCTACAAGTAAATAATTTTGAATACGTTTAATATTTATATACGAGAATAACTGTTGGTTATAATATGTTTGATATAACAAAGTTATGGTTCATAAGTATTCCGGTAGATAACGCTATATTCAATCATCATCATTATCATTACAGCCCGTCACAATAGCGTCCGCTATTGTTTGCCTCACAGAAGAGATTTTGCTATATTTGCTACCCTTGGTTGGGTTGGCAACATCAGTTTTATTATTATTTTGAATTTTTATCAGAAAGAGATGCTGTTGCCTATCTCCTCTTTCATTTTCCCCTCTCCCTCTTACGATACCAATAGGACAATATGGAGTAGTAGATATTTCTATAGAATTTATGAACCAAAATAACCAATATGTTGTGTGAGTTTAGTACCAAAAAGAAATTTACAATATCAGGACCCGATGAGTGACGGCGTGAATACGTTATTGATATATATGTATATCTATTAACATTGTAAGAATTTCGAAATGAATGATGCAATGTGCCACCAATTGTAAAGGTGAGGATATCTACCCTTTTAATATATCTGCGTGTATAATAAAAATATTTAATTTAACTTATACAATATTTTGAATGTACAATAATTGAAAACAATCAAAAAACCGGTTTCGTGTAGTGCATAAAAATTGTGATTTCTGCGCTGCAGTAATTTAAAAATAAGCAATTTTTATTTTTTGCAAAGTTTTCGTCCTCGAGTTTCTACTTATAGCTTAAATCATTAAGAAAGTACGGTCTGAGAACTAGGATTTCGAAACGAAAGTTTGGTACTTTTTCGTAATTTTGTATTAACACCTTTTTGATTGTAGTTTCTAGGATTTTTCTACTCGATAAGACTTTATTTTTCTGTAGTTGCTGAATCAGAATTTTTCTTTCTTTAAACTCTTCTATATAATTTATTTTTTATCTACAAGTCATTAATGTTTATTAATATGTTAAATCTTAACACACCTTTGTTTATTAGCTTGACCCTGTATATATGAATGAATGAATGTAATAGAATTTTTTAAAACAGTTTTACCCACTATTGGACATTAGAATAATCTGAAATTTTGCTTATAAGAATCGATGACAATGCAATAATTTCATAACTATGACTTAATCTCGCTCGATCATACAATAAATGATAAATGCGTATTATACGAGTATAAGACTTTCAATGTTTTGTATTATTATTTCGTTAGATTTCACATTACTTGTAGCTTCTCGTTTTATCCCACATTGGCTTGGAACGTATAGTTTACTTATTTGTGTGAGACTTTTAACAAAAAAGAATGTTTCTTTACAGCATTGGGTGACAAACGAGAAAACAGTCCAGCTAATGGTAAGTGGATGCTGTGCATAGACATCCACATTTATCCTTAACTAAGGCTCAAAATCGAAATGCGTGATCACCCCTGAGGACTAAGATGGTATGCCTCGATTCCAGCAAAAAGGATCTCCGGCTCTCTACACTCACAATACGAAACACATCAGCATTACGCTGCTATTTTACGCTGGTATTTTGTGAGAGCGTTGTCCTGCTCTGGTCGAGCCGACCAATTCGTGCTACAACTATAATATAGTTGCAGCGTGGTTCTGCCACGTAAAATATGTGCCTTTGATATTTGGCTAGCAAGTCGCCAAAAGCGACTAATTTGTGATTTGTTGTCTGTGATTGTATATAAGCTAGCCACTTGTCACTTTATTCACAATTTCCCATCGAACCCATATTTTTTTAGTGAAACATAATCAGAGAAGTCCGAAAATCTCGCTACTTCTCGGGTATTACAGACGCTATTTTTGCTCTTGTGTAAATTATAACAACAATGGACTATTGAATTATTTTTTTTAGTTTCTGTCGTGCCTTATCAACATAGATTTAGACCAATTTTTCCTCCAAGCGAAATAAAATTGATATTTCGCGTCTTGACGTAGGCCTGATCTCTGTGATTACCTATTACATTTACGTTCACGTATTAGTGTGTTATGTATCCTGTTCCCTCTCTAAACGACCTACCAATCGCTTTCTATTTCTGATGCTGTGCTTGACGGCTAGAGCCGGGTCGCGCAGATACCCGCTTACTTACTTCGGTACTCTATATCAGCCGGCAAGTAATTACCCCAGTTAGGCATACGGCAAGACTCATCCCCTTGAGGAGAAAATTGGTCTATTTTGGCCCCGACCGAGGTCCGAAGAGAGGGGGAAGACACTCGGAGGATTCTCGAATCCCAAGTCCCAATTAGGTGTTGGATTTATGGTCTACAAGTCTCTCGTTAACAACGTTGTAAAGATTGGGAATGGGTCGACGAGGGTTGCGTACCTTATAATCAGAATCACCAAAAGGTATTCGCTTAAGGTCATGCAGGTTTACGCACCAACATCGGCACATCCCGATGAGGAGGTGGAGGAAATGTATAAGGATATTTCTAGGGCCATGTATTCCTCCAAAACGCACTATACAGTGTTAATGGGAGACTTAAACGCAAAACTAGGCACAAGAAAGAATGTTGAGCTGAAAGTTGTGAAATATGGGATAGGGCAACAGAACCCAAGGGGCTAGTAGCTGGCCGATTTTATGAAGAAAGAAAGACTCTTTATGATGAACTCTTTCTACCAAAAGCGGCCCACAGAAAATGAGATTAACTTCATTATGACGACCAGACAGCAACTGTTCAGTAATATTTCAGTGATCGCAAGGGTGAAAACCGGCAGCCATCACCAGTTGATTAGAGGCTCACTGAACATAAACGTTAAGTTATAGAGATCTCGTCTCCCTCCGTCCTCCTCGTGCTTTAATCCAAAATCCCGAAACCTTTCAGCTTGAGTTACAAAACCATTTCCAGTGCCTAGAAGATGAACGATATGAATGTCAGGCTCGTGGAAACTATCCATGCGGTCGGAGCTAAGTTCTGCAAGACCCGCCGCAGAAGAATACAAAAACTCTCCGGTCACATTTCTAATCTCATGGCTGTTAGACGGGAGATGAAGCTGCAGTCGTGGGCAGATTTGACAGTATACAGGCAACAACAGGAACAGACCTATCTCCAAACGCATGTGGCGTGACTTACGCAACATTAATATTGCTCGTATTAAAGAAATAATCGAGCAGAACCAGGACACCAAAGTCTTTGCAAAAGATCTGCCTGCCAGAAAGAGCCAACTAGCAAAGCTGAAGACAGAATGTGACACCATCGTTTCCGGGACACCTGAGAAATTTGAGAAAGATTGAGAGGTTCTATGAGCAGCTGTGCACATCATCTTCGGAGTCACACGCAAGTGTGAGGTAACGATGCAAGAGCTAGTCATATCCGGTAGTCTTAGCGGGAACAAAATGCCTCTACAGCACCATAAAAACGGTAAGGCCCAAGGCGAATATGAAATTACAGCGGAGCTTCTGATGAAAGCGGGTGGAGCACCGGTACTTAAAGTCCTTCAGAAGTTCTTTAATTCCATACTTCATGGTGGCACAACACCAGAGGCATGTAGTAGAAGTGCGGTGGTCTTGTTCTTCAAAAAAAGCTACAATACTCTCTTGAGGAACTATAGACCGATTTCCCTTCTGAACTGTGTCTAAGTGCTGTTTTCGAGAGTCATTACAAATCGTTTCTCCCGAAAACTCGACGAATTCCAGCCCCGCGAACAAGTCGCTTTCTAAAAAGGCTTCCGTACCATAGAACACACACACACACACACATACCGTGTGACAGATACCGAAGAGACCCATTTTACTGGAATTGAGGCATTCCACCATAGTCCTCACGGGTGACAACGCTGCAGCATTTTTAATCGTAATCGAGGAAAGATGTATATGTCTATGGGCCACAGCAACCACTTACCATCAGGTGGACTGTGTGCTCGTTTGTCACCCTTGTACAATAAAAAAAGAGTACAATCTGACACTTTGTATGTTTGTATCCTTTCGTATGTGGACTATGAGAAAGCCTTTGATTCCGTCGAAACTTGGGCGGTACTGCAGTCCCTTCAGCGGTGCCAAGTTGACTGTCAGTGCTATGATGTCTATCCGAATACAGAACCAGATTTCGAAAACTATCCAACTGCAGAGATGTGTAAGACAGAGTGACGACATATCCCCAAAACTCTTCACCGCTGCATTGGAAGACGTTTTCAAGCTGCTGGACAGGAAAGGATACGGTATCAACTTCAATAGCGAGTACATCACTCACCTTCGATTTGCCGACGATATAGTTCTTATGACAGAATCGCTGGAGGACCTAAGCCCTATGCTCAATGACCTCAATAGTGTCTCCAACGGATAGTTCTTAAGATGAACATGGACAAAACAAAGATCATGTTTAATGTTCATGTCACACCAATGCCGGTAGTTTTTGGTAGCATAATACTCAAAGTTGTTGACGAGTACGATTACCTGGGACAAATAGTTCGACTAGGTAAGTCCAGCTTAGACTGAGAGGTCAATCGACGGATTCAACTCGGCTGGGAAGCGTTCGGCAAATTCCGACACATCTCTTCATCAGGTATACCTCAAAACCTGAAAACTAGATTCTACAACAATGAGTGTTGCCAGTGATGACTTACGAATCTTAAACGTGGTCCTTCATTGCTGGCCGTATGAGGACGCTCAAGGTCGCTCAGCGAGCTATGGAGAGAGCTATGTTAGGTGTTTCACTGCGTGGTAAACTCAGGAATGAGGATATCCGCAGTAGAACCAGAGTGACAGACATAGCCCAACGGATTAGTAAGCTGAAGTGGAAATGGGCCGCCCATGTAGCTCGAAGAACCGACAACCGTTGGGGAAAAAACGTTCTCAAGTGGCAGTCTCGTACCTGGAAGCGTAGTGTAAAACGACCCCCCACTAGATGGAGTAATGACCTGGTAAGACATGCAGGAAGTCGATGGATGCAGGTGGCTCAGGATCGTGCTTTGTGTCATTGCTTGGGGAGCCTGTGTTCAGCAGTGGACATATGAAGGGCTCTAATGATGAAGAATGATGAACTATAGTTGTATTCTAGCTAGAGGATATCAATAGGTACAAATTAAGCTATTTTAGACTATTTTTTTTAACATCACAAAGGTGTTATCTTATTGTATATTATATATATGAAAATTTTAATCAAGTTGACTTTAGCTCAATCTTATTTTTTACCCATAATAATAATAAAATATAAACACATTAACTTACTGATAAAATTCTCAGATCTGATAAACAATTTTCTGAATATCTACTTCTTGTTGTTTGGGGTTTTTAAGTTTCCTCTCTTAATTTATTCATTGGGCAGACAATTATTAAATCTGTAAGTGGCCACTGCGGGTCGGGTTGAGTTGAGTTGGGACAATAAGGCTGTTTGCACCCATTCAGCTATTACAGAACGAGAGGCCGGACTTGTTTTTTCTCGGGGCTTCGCAAATAAGTATGGAATTACACGATTGTTGGCTTGTCGCCTTGAATTTGATATGCTTATGTATTTCTTAACCCAGCTTACAATATCCTATTCCCGATCATTTTCACTAGTTTCGACTTTGATAGTACATTTTGCAATTTATTCGTCTTCGACCCTTATTGTGACCGGAAAATAACTTCATTTTCTGACTGTTACAGTTAATCGGCATCTATTCTAAAGAGAATCAAGTCACGTACTTCCAGATGATAAATGCAGTAGTGTCGCTAAATGTCTGGAGACTTGAAAAACGTTAATTGGGTCTGGAGGATTATTGCGTATCCAGGTTAATAATTTATAATTAATTCCTTTATTAACGGGTTGTTAGATATTTTGTCAGAATTAAGAGGATTCGAGAAAGTTGCTATTGTTGATTGGTGCAGATAGATAGTTTGATATGCTATATTTTATTATTATATTATTTTATTTTTCCTGAGTATCGGTCGCCAGAAGACATTCTTCCATCTGGGAACTATCAATATGAAGGTCCCTCGATGTTGATTGAGGTGTCATAGGATTCTAGATATTAACGGTGGAGGGGGAAATATCTATTCCAGTTTGTAGCTCAACATTCTTGTGAATGCGTTCACAAAATCTGCCTGTCGGTATGGAATCGCGTAACGTATTTTGTGACTACTGCCGATTTCTGCGTTGCAAATAGGTCGATGTATAGATTGCCCCATTTTCTGAGAATCGTTTTCAATATCCTGCTTGCTAGGTGCCAGTCTAGTAAGCTTTTGCTCCTGGATAGGTGATATGATATTATGTTGTATTGAACTGGAATATGTTCTATTCGTACGTCTATATTCTTGCGTAACGCCATAGCCAAGATATCGCCTGCAAGTTTTAGAAGAAACACCGATTTGTTTAAACCCTGATTCTTTATCTATGCCACCACCGTGATGTTGTTGCATTGTGTAAGGATACTTTTGTTCTGTATTACGGTCTCGTAGTTGGTCAAAATTTTGTGAATAACAAACATTTCTTTTTTGTTTATGTGGCATTTCTTTTGGGAGGTATTCCATAGTCTTGAGATTAGTTTGTCTTCTAACTCCGCTCTCAACCCGTATTTGAGTCGTCGGTGACTAGATGGATTTCCGGTTCTTACAGAATTATCTTTGATTTTTGTTCTAACTTTACCAACCATCGTTGCAACTCTTGAATATTTTCTGGCTTTATATTAAAGTGTATGTCGGACGTAGATTCTAGTAACCTGTTCAAGGATTGTTGAATCTTTTGACAGTGTAGTCTAGCTAGCAGTATCACGAATGAAGCGAATTTTGCCTAAAATCGACTTTGTTTGTTGCCAACTCCATTTCTCGCTTTTTATGATTTTTAGAATGGTTACTCTAGTGATTATATTTTTGTATAGGTAGGCTTTTTAAATTCAGTTTTGTATTCCAGATTATTTCGAAGAACGTTATTTCTTTTGATGGGTTTAGCACTGACTTTTCCCAGTTTATTCTGAAGCACGTACTTGTAAGTGTCTTTATGACCACCGACACCTCGCCCGTCAGAAGAGTTTTGATTCACCATCAAAAAATCGTCGAAGTACACAACTAATCATAATATGTTCTGTATTCTGAGTAGCATGGCAACCCAGTATATATCTTTGCAAATATTCAGACGCGGAATTCAGGCCAAAAGAAAGCGCCGTTAGTGCGTAGGTTGCATTGCGTAGTGTAGTGCTAGGTAACACCAGTGCCTTTTTGCTATTGGTACATGAAGACAGGCCTGTGATAGATCTATTTGCGCCGTGTAGTCCCTTTTTGTAGGAAGTACTGTAGTTTTCGGTGGTTTACCAATCGGAACTTTTGTAACTTGATTCAGTCTTTTCAAGTTGAACGTTGAAGACTGGTCCATAGTCCATCTTACTTTGGTGTTAAGAACATTTTTGAGCCCTGAAGTCTAATTTTATTATGGTCTTTTCTTGAATCTTTTTTGTAATTTCTTGTTCATTAGCAGGGAAGTTGGTGTTCGGAAATTTCCGAGTAATGATGGTATTAAGATTGTGATCGGTGGTTTTTCCGAAAACGGAATTAGCTTTTATAATGCTTATGATATATTTTGGTGTCCCTAGATTTTTCCACGTTGAAATGTGGTCTGCCAGTTATATTGGTTGTCAAAGGTAACGCCATCGCTCTACCTCACTTGTATCCTTAAAATTATGACGTTTATGTTCCTTTGATGAGTGTGGTTTCCGAGGTCGCTATTTGAACTCCGTTTACCTGAATTTTTTGATACATTGCTGTGGTTTTCTGAAGGAGTTAAAGTCTGGGGGCTGATTTGGTTTGCTTTGCTTTTCTGTATACATATGGTTCGATAATATACGACGAAGGGCCGGAGCAATTTTAGAGACAACATGTGTTTTGATCTCCTCTTGTTATTTGTCTTCGTCCCATAAATGAGTACCCGATGGTCGAATGTCATTGAGAACTGATCGGTAAAAATTGTTCTTTGGTTCACACAGTTTTCGCCGAGACTCAATTACTTCGGCACGTTTGCCACAAGTGTATCGAAGCAAGTTGTCGGATATTGAGCGGAATTCACTTTATGACCCTAGCATTTTCTTGAGGCTTTCTGTGGACTCTGGGTGTTGTCCCGCTACTTTTTTCCTTCCTGGGCTTCCTGAAGTTTCACCCGCTGTACCAAGAGTCCATGAGTTGAGGTACCAAATGCGGAGTCACATTTCCTCCAAGTAGATCCTTTAGCTGGTTGGGGTGGGAGTGTTGGTACATTGTTGCACTTATCCGACGACAATGAAAAACTGCTGAGGCTTGAAATTTTTTTTGGGAGTCAGCGTAGCGAATCTTATTCCATGTTGATTCCCCAATCCTTTGACATTTAAGATCCTGTTGCTCCAGAATTGGATTTACTCTTGGCTTTTCGGATCATTGACTTGTCCGGAGTGTGGTGCAACTCACGCTGAAATCGCGGTTGCATTCAGCAGGCTGCCACCGTGTTTGGCACTATAGGTCAGCCGATTGGGATAGGATGTGGTCTTTCTTTGAATCCTACCCTTGGCGGCGGGTTTGCTTCTCGCCGGACGACCTCAATGTTGTTGGTAATATTGTCGCTGATATGGTACTTCGGGGTATGGATCTTTTTATTCCTTCCTCCGTGGTACCCACCGGAGGCATATCTCAGCCATGGTTTAGTCGCTCCTATAAAATAGCATCACGTTATGAGCAGGAGTGCTACCGGGCCTGGGATGGCGCATCAATGTCCCAGGATGTAAACACCAGCGCCCTAAAAAAGAAGTATAATTCTGCCTCCAGGTCCTTAAAAAGGGTCATTGCTAGGGCAAAGTCAGATCACATAGACAGAATTGGCGAGAAACTAGTTCGCCTTCCTTCTGGAACCCGTGCATTCTGGTCCTTGCCAAGGCTTGTCCAAAGGAAATCCGGTCAGCCATCTCTGCCATATCTGCACAGGGAGGACGACTCACTGGCCTAAGCGGCAAAGGAGAAAACCGATCTGCTAGGCTCTTTGTTTGCGTCCAGCACGACTCTCGATGACGGGGGAGCACACTACCGACCGGTGTCTGCTCCATGCCTGATATGCAGTTCATACAGCGCTAGATTCACAAAGCACTTCTCTCTCTGGACATCCACTAGTCAAGTGGGCCTGACGGAATCCCCCCGATTGTGCTGAGGATGTGTGTTCCAGAGTTGGCACCGGTTCTAGCGCGTCATTTCCGTTACTCCTCCTCCCTAGGCGTAGTCATAAATTCATGGAAAATGGTTTTCGTCCACCCAATTCCTACAAATTCCCCGACCCGATTCCAATTCCGGCAACCGCTCAGATTCGTCAAACTACAGGTCTATCGCCATCACCCCCTTATTCTCCAAAATAATGGAATCAATTATAAACTGCCGGCACATGGAGTATCTTGAGTATCACCAGCTGATTAATGACCGCCAATACGGTTTTCGTCGGGATCGATTAGCAGGTGATCTTCTGGTTTACCTGATTTATCGATGAGCGGAGGCAGTAGAGTCCTAAGAGGAGGTATTGGCCGTTAGTTTGGACATAGCGAAGGCTTTCGACTGGGTTTGGCACAAAGCGCTTCTTTTGAAGCTCCCTTCCTACGGGCTTCCCGAGAAATCGTGCAATTGGAACACAGACTTTCTTACTGATTGGAGCATCATTGGAACAGTGCAGAGCGGCTCGAATCGTCGACGAACGAGTGCTTTCCGATCGACTCGTTTCACTGGCGCTGCGAAGAGATGTTGCATCTCTTTGCATTTTTTTTCGCATCTACCACAGGGAATGCTCTGAGGAATTGTGCGGCAAACCTCCCGATACCATCCATACCATCTGGATGCTTGGCGTTCCACCACTGTTCATTTCACTAGGAGTTTTCTTCCGCGTACGACCTCTCTGTGGAATAGTTTACCACCGGCGATTTTCCGGACCTATACGACCTAGGGAACTTCAAGAAAAGAGCTTACTCCTTTCTAAAAGGCTGGCAACGTACCTGCAAGTCCCCTGTGTTTGCTGTTGTTCATGGGCAACGATAGTCACTTAACATCAGGTGAACCGTATGCTCGTTTGCCCCCTCTCCTATATAAAAAAAGGTTCTAGATCTGGACGGATCAACCTTTGAATTCAGTCTAATCAGACTCACACGCCCGGTCGTGCCCGACTCCGGGACCATTTGAGCCACACGTCGGGTCTGGTCCGGCTAGACTCCGGGTCTTGGTCCCGGAGTCTAGCCGGACCAGACCCGACGTGTGGTCTCCGGGTCTCCGGGTGTGCCCGATTGTCTTTCCGATTGTATCAAAGTTTGGGGCTGGTCAGCCCAGCTTTCATGTCGGGTCGGGCCGTACACGTTAATTTATACGCGGTTTAAGACTATAACATCTGGGTTTCAACCCGAGATCGGAGTCTAATCCTAGGTTATATTTCTTTAAATCTGGTTACAAACCCATGTAGATAGGTACTAATACTACGCTCACGTATTTATTCGTGATTTGAGACTAACCGTCTGGGTTGGAGCCCGAGATTGAAGTCTTATTTAAAATTTTGTTAAGTTAACCTATAAATCTGGTAAAATAAACCGGGATAAAAAGGAACCATAATATTATTGTGCGAGAGAGAAATTATCTGTGAAAATATACATTTATATTAATTACCCTAAATATTATTCTTTTTAACTTTCCTCGAACGTTACTCAACTTTTAGATCACTTTTATTTATTCTCACTTCACATTCGCCCGAACCTAATATTCGATCTTAATCTATTTTTAGCTATCCAAGATTGATAATTTAATCCATTTTATGGTTAGACAGTGCCAACAACCAATTCAGGGATTAAAATTACAATGTGTAGAAGCAAGCTATCCTCGAGAGGTTTCCATTACAAAAAAAGATAGACCTCTGTGGGCGAATGACAATTTGTGTGTATCAATAACCTATCTATAAATTTTGACGTCTAGTTCGATCGGTGTAAACAATCCAAATTTGCAATCCGAGAAAAGCCTAGGATTAATCCTTCGAGTTCCAACCGATTACGTATTTTGTTTTATTTTATTTGCGCGAAAATGGATTTAACATTACTATTTAGCGACAGTGACAGTGATTTGGAAATGCTAGCTCACTTAGTACACACATCACTCGCTTGCGTAGACAAAAGCGTACTGAACCGAAGTAAGCGGGCCTCTGCGCGACCCGACTCTAGCTGTCAAGCACAGCATGCGAAAGAAACAGCGATAGGTAGGTCTTTTAGGGAGGTAACATGATAGATAATGGATACATACACTGATAAGTGATGGAGGTATGTCAACTCAAAGAGGAAATGAGAGCCAAACGTTTCCAAATGGAAATATTGAATAGCACTTTGGCTGGTCTGGCGTTTAGAATTGATGAATCCGATGGGAAAATTGAAAAGCGAAAAGCCCGTCTAGGTCTTCTGGAAGGTCGTCATTCTGATAGTAACCTGTGAGTGTAAATAATCTTCTTGTAAACCTTTATGATCGATATAATTGCAAGCGATATTAGAAAAATATTGCAAAATATAATATAAACATAATAACAGCAGTAAAAGAAATACGCTTCGTACAACTACTCGCAACGACGTGTGTCCTCGCTTGTGTATCCGATCAGGGCCTTTCTCACTATATCCCTAACATGAACACTTAGCTATCACTAGTAATATGCACGGAGTGTATCGTCTCAGTGAGGGACGGGTAGGGTCGTATTTTTTGCGTACGGAAAACACTTGTACTGATCCAAAAGGTTATTACATAAATTGTATTAATCTAGATATAATATATAAAACGTTATATAAAACGTAGTTTATATATAAGAATCTGGTACTTTGTTACACAAACAAATCACATAAACTGAAGTTTTAGCTGTCTTCAAAAAAAATTTACAATGCGACTGTATATTTTTTTTTTGTATGTACATATTATGTTACACGATTTCGTAGTACATTCAAAGGGATAAAAGTTAACTAATAATAAATGGTAAAAAGCCGACTTCAAAGAATATAATGATTTCACTTTCGGAATGTAGTTTTGAATTATATAATTATACAAACTTTGAAATATAGATAATATATTATTTGAACTATAGGAGGATCTTATTCTTCCATACGCTGTCTCTTAGCACCGGCTTCGGATTTTGAAATTAATACATTCCTTTTAGTTATTTGAAATCGGCTTTTAATTAAAGGTTAATTTTCATTACTTGTATTTAAGCTTTCTTTTTTGTTATTGCGAGTTAATCTTAATAGATAAACTATTAGTTTCGCATACTTTTCTTCAAGAACTCATGAATTATATATGATAATTATCATTACAGTCCTTCACAAGTCCACTGCTAGGACTCCCCCAAGGAATGCCACAAAGCACGATTCTGATCCGCCAGCATCCATCGACTTCCTGCATATCTTACCAGGTCATTATTCCATCTAGTGGGGGTCACCTACACTTAGCCTACCGGTACGAGGTTGCCACTCGAGAACCTTTCTTCCTCATCAGTTGTCGGTTCTTCGACCTATATGGCCGGCCCATTGCCACTTCAGCTTACTAATCCGTTGGACTATGTCGGTCACTCTAGTTATACTACCCTCATTTCTTAGTTTATCACGCAGAGCAACGAAACAAGATTGTACAACCAGTGCGGGCTGCCAGTGATGACTTATGGGTTTATGACGTGGTCCTTCAATGCTGGCCGTATGAGGAAGCTAAATGTCGCTCAACGAGCTATGGGGTTGCTCTGCATGAATTACATATCCAACACTTATAAATTAGGTATCACCTTTTTTCTGAATCAGTATTATATAATATTGGTAAAAGCCGAATAAAAATCCTCACAATTGTTTCTAAGATTAACGAAAACATATACATACAATATATACTAGGCTTCCCGCACGTAATAATTGTTTGTATGTTCTGCAAATAATCTAACCCGGTCTGTTTGTTTGTTTTTGCCCTGTTTATATTTGATAAAAACCCTCCAGAATACAAGATAAACTAGTGTGGAGTGCAATTTAAAAAAATAAAAATAAAAAGGTGAGTGGGGAAATTTTAAGATAATCTTTTAATGCGTCTCGTCCTGAAAATACAATAAATGTAGAATGTTGAATTTTATGGAAATTTCTACATTTAAATTTGCCCAAACATTTACTTCATTTAAACTATGTGTAAAAAAATAATTCTAATTTTGGCGAATCGCTGATGGAATTTATAATAAAAATTAATTCATTTGCGTATCCATAAAACGGAACGTTAAAGTCGACTTTTAGAATTTCATACAACTACGTATGTACTTACATGTTGTACAGGTACCATACATTATAATTTATATGATCTTCTACGAATGCACGAACAGAGAATAAGTACAATAAACCCATAAGATAGTAGGATTACTTCAAAAATAATATGATATCAATTTGAATATTATATTTTATTGTTAAGAAATGATTTTGTTTCCTTAAATGTTGCTTTGATTTGTAATAATGTATTATGTTAAATATTAAATCAGTTTTACTATTACTCTCATCCAACGAGTAGCGTAGCTATGCAACCAAGGGCCCCGCAGCAAAAATGAAATTGGGGCCCTATCTGAACTAAACTCAAAACCTACTTTAAAGGTGCAAAACTAATTATTCAACAGCTCCTGACAGCCCACTGCAGGGCATAATAAAGCAAAGTTACTACGTAGCATGTGTAAGGTAGTGATAATATTTCATCGTACTTACAATGTATATATATATATATATATATATATATATATATATATATATATATATATATATATATATATATATATATATATATATATATATATATATATATATATACATATATATTACCAAGCAATGTATATGATACATAACATACATAAACACTCACGCCTGTCACCAGGAGGGGTAGACAGAGACTACGGACTTTTATTTGACACGATCCTGACATACCTCCCTCGCTTACTTTACATCCATATATCTAAGCATACACGCTTGTCGGTTAAGGGTACTTCTAATGTGGCCCATTTTCAAAATATCGCCAATTTGTTCGATAAACTTTCGTCTAGGGCGTCCCTTCCCGACTCTGCCGTTTACATCCGCCATATAAATTTGCTTTGTCACTCCTTTCTCACTCATTCTTTCTTCATGAACAAACCACCGAAGCTTTCCTTGCTTAATCCTGGCCACAATACCGTCTTGCATACAACATTTTTCTCTTATCACACAATTTCTCATCCTGTCATGCAAATTCAGCTCTATCATATTCCTTACAGACGTTTCGTGCTTCTTCTGACACACCCAACTTTCACTACCATACATTATAAGTAGGGATTAACAAATCATTATAATTTAATGTATGTACACACACACCCACACACACACACACATATATATATATATATATATATATATATATATATATATATATATATATATATATATATATATATATATATATATATATATATATATATATATATATATATATATATATATATATATATTACAGAGGATATCCTTCTAAGTAAATGACTCAAGATTTTGGAAAATTCAAACCCTCAGAGTGTGAAATAAGGTATTTAGGTTTGTACGACCTCTACGAGGTATGTATTTTACGAGGCGATTGACTGTTCAGTACTTTTATTTTTATTATTATACTTTTGCTTTTATTATTAGCATTAAATTAAATTAGAGAGAAGAGTCAAGGGTCATAAAGTTAAAAGTCGAATTCTTTTTATTCAATTAGGATATTATATGTGTAATTTTTTCGAACCTCGTCGTCATGGAGGCTGAGGGGCCCCTTGAGCTCGAGGGCCCCGGGGCACAGCCCCGCCCAGCCCCAAGGTAGCTACGCCACTGCATCCAAGCAATGAACGGATTGTAGAATTTTCTAAGGATTTGCGCAACAATAAGTACATGTATAAACTATCCTTATAATTTCCCTCTGTCCATAAGAATTCATAAATGGCTAGCGATCCACCCTGGCTTCGCACGTGTGACTTCTGGATCTCGACAACAGCGCCACTAACACAACAGCGGGTCTTATTGTTTTTAATCACCTGATGGTAAGTGGTTGCGGTGGTCCATAGACACCTACATCTATCCTCGATTACGAATCAAAATGCAGATGCGTTGTCACCCAAGAAGACTTAGACGGAATACCTCTTTTCCAGTAAAACGAGTCTCCGGTTCTCAACACTCACCATACGGAACACAGCAGCGTTTAGCTGCTATTTTACGCTGGTATTCTATGAGAGCGTGGTCCTACAGCGATCTAGCCGACGCATTCGTGCTACAACTATACTACTAATATAGCTCCAACGTGGCTCTACCACGTAAAAAAATCTAAACCATCCAGTCATCCATTCAAATACACAAAAAGATTATCGAAATCAGTCTAGCCGTTTTAGGAAGAGTTCGCTGACAAACACACGTACAGATGAATTATGTACATATGTAAAAATATTGATAGGGAAATGATTTGTTATGTAACTTCTTTGTTACATTAATAAACAGGAGTATTTTAAGAAAAAAAATATCGAAATGAAATGTTTAATTTCACACCCTTTTCATTTCATTCTGCGTACTATTTGACTTCCCCTCGCTGGTGACAAAAGGGCTGTTTCTTTTCTTGTTCAAATTCTAAGTATATCCGTATAGCGAGGAAACAAAACAGCTAATTTGGTACTACCAAAATCGGAAGGTTATGTACGGAGCACTATGTTATGATTATAGATTTTAGGTTTTTTAATGTCATAAATATTATATATTATTTAAAAATATCTTTTGTATTATCGGTGCAAACATTAAAATATAATTGTCTCAAAATGTGACAAAATGGTGTCATAAAATATATTTAACAATTTATCAAAATTTTCGAAATAAAGCCCTTCTAATTAGCCTTCAATATGTGTTTTATTAAAAATATAGAGTCGCTTAGTGTAAGCCCGAATAGTTTTATTATGTATAATTGAATACGTATGTTTTTATGGGCATCTAATAAATACTCAAAGTACAAATATTCATAACAATTACTGAGCAAAAAATGTGATATTCAGAGCGTCCGGGAAATTACGACACATCTTCTCGTCAGGTATATCTCAAACTCTGAAAACGAGATTGTACAACCAGTGCGTGTTGCCAGTGATGACTTACGGATCTGAGACGTGGTCCTTTACTGCTGGCCGTATGAGGACGCTCGAGGTCGCTAAGCGAGCTATGGAGAGGGCTATGCTCGGGGTTTCTATGCATGATTTACTCAAAAATGAGGATATCCGCATTAGAACCAGAGTGACTGACATAGCCCTACGGATTAGTTAGCTGAAGTGGCAATGGGCTGGCCATATAGCTCGAAGAACCGATAACCGATGGGGAAAAAAGGTTCTCGAGTGGCAGCCTCGTACCGGTACGCGTAGTATAGGGCGACCGCCCACTAGATGGAGTGACGACCTGGTAAGACATGCAAGAAGTCGATGGATGCAGGTGGCTCAGGACCATGCTTTATGGCATTACTTGGGGAAGGCCTATGTTCAGCAGTGGACTTGTGAAGGGCTGTAATTATGATGATGATGATGATGATGAAACATAATTTGCAGGATACTGGTTAAGGTGTTAAATGGTGATGTCATTATGATATTATATATTATACATTCATTACTTCTCATCGCTTTATCAGTATAGCTTCAGCATATAAATAAATGTAGTACATCGTCTTTAAAATAAAAAACAGCCCGTTAAGATATTACCATAAACTTCACTTAATAAAGTTATGACGACAGTAAGTAGGCTTATTATAAAAATGTCAGTGTTCGAAACAGGCATAAGTAGGAGTATTATCGGTCGAGAAGGTTTCATTTTCTTACCAAATCCTTTGTTCGGCCTTCATTTTCTAAATTATTTTAGCAGTACCATGGCAAAAATGTACAATATTATTATAAAAGTAATAATCGGAATAAATTTTATTATAGTATAAATTTTATTAGCCCGCGGTTACTTTGCGCAGGGGGCAAACGCCAGCCATTGGTCTACCGAACCCCCAACTGGCTTTCATGAGTATCCGCCGAGGGTAGCAATAATCATGTTTTAAAACATCTAATTATAGTACAAATTAGTTAGTATCTTACCAAATAAATTTGATATGCAGAAAAACATAATAGAAGTCAAGATTTCTTACGTAGAATATGCTTTTTCCAGATAGAGTGTCACTTGTTGCGAAAGTTATTTCATGTTGCTATAACAATCCGTATTTTTTGATGCGGAAAAATTCTGCTTGCGTAGCTGTCTGGCAACAAGTGTGCTTTCCTAATGTGAATACGTACTTATTCTAAGTGAGTATCCATTGTTCCGTCTCTACGATTTTACGTTCACTATTGTACTATTTCATATAACCATTAAACAATTCTAATGAATGGTAATATGAGAAGAATGCTTTCTCATATTAACATTCATTGGCATTTCCAATAAAATTACTAACTGACTCCATTTTATTGTTCTGAAAAAGAACATATTTTATAGAAAAATGTAAATTGTTTAACGTGATTAACAGAACTGTGGTTGAAAAATTTACTCTTTTTGTTAGCTCTGAGCTGAATGAAAAGAATAATTTTTTTTAATCATAATTATACAAGGTTGTGTAAAAATATTCAATACTCTATTTCATCCTGTGGGTGTCATAATAGGTGACAGAGGGAAAAAATCTGAAAATGGTCAGTAGCTTCATCCTATGAATATTAAAAATTAAAAACTGCTGTTGCCAACCGGTTTGCCAAGCGTGGTAACTATAGTAAATATCCTCCCTACAATGCAATCTAAGGGGGAAGCATATGCCCAGTGGACTTTAGCCAGTATCGGTAACGGTAAATAAAAATAATGAAAAGATGATATAGACTGAATATGATTCCAAATCATATTCAGTCTTTATTATCTTAGTAGACCCCAGGGATTTTTTTAAAAATAATGCCATAAAACCACTTCAATTCTCAAATTAAGCTATTTATATATTGATTTCAAACATATGAGCCGAAACTATTGATTTTGCTTATTGGCACTAGTCCCGCAATTTTACTGTGGGATGGAACACACTGCGGGATTGCGGTGCTTTTTACCTAATCAGCCTTTTGTAAATCTACTGCAGAATAAATATTTTTTAGATAATGCGCTAGCTTGGATCCTTGAGTTAAAAAAATGCTCATTCCCACTATGATGGGTCCGCTCATCAACACTATGAGCGGAGAGCTGATACCCTAGAACTGGTAACATCTCATCCAATCATTGGTCTCCTAGATAAAGGTTCGATAATTTGTCGCTAGAGCCTTGTACCCTGCGTGCAGGCTAGATGGGCATATGGAAAGAAGGTGCTATATGCAGAATGCACTTGCAGTGCTAAAAATTACTTTCTAAAATAAATAATATTTAGCCAAGCGCAATGTAGGTCGGTCATTCACTAGATAGAGTGAAGACCGTGCTTTTTTAGCTCTAGATTCCTTGGGGT
Source organism: Parnassius smintheus behrii (assembly GCA_036936625.1). Classification (NCBI taxonomy): domain Eukaryota; kingdom Metazoa; phylum Arthropoda; class Insecta; order Lepidoptera; family Papilionidae; genus Parnassius; species Parnassius smintheus. Next base: position 23,466,846 of record JAUPFT010000007.1, read on the forward strand.
ATGTGTGCCTATATACAGTATTGGAGAGAATCCTTGGATTTCGTCATAGAAGGTGGCTATAGTTAGGGTCCTAACGACAACTTATGTAAATGGTGGCTATCGCGTTTTTGTTATTTAAGAATACCAGCACCCAAGGTGCCAGATATCTGGTACTACATTGGTGAGCTATAGCCAGCAGTAGACTTTCATTGGCTGGAAAAAACAAAGGAAGGAACCATTACGTTATTATTGTTACAGCTGTCGTTAATCCAAGTAGTAGAAGTATTAGTTATAGAAAATCAATTTTTTTAATTATTTACATTTTAACGTAGTAGAATTATGATGCTGCTATTTTGTTACATACAAATGACAGTTGGCCGGGTATAGATTTTTTTTTAATAGATACATGAATATCAGTGTGAAAAAGCAGCTTATAGAGACAATTGGTGATATCTTAGTCCTCCGAGTTAACAACCCGTCTGCATCTCAATTCTTAATCGACGATGGATGTAGGTGTATATTGGCTGTAGAACTCACTTACCATCACTTGCTTGTGTTATATATTAGTACTGCTTGCTGTTTTTTGCTACAAATAAAGATTATATATATTCTATAGATATAATTTCTCGCACCTCAAAAATAAAACATCACTTAATACATTTTCAAACTTGCAATGAAGTACAATTGTGTTTGTTGTAGCACTCTTAACAGGAAAGCAACGAAAATTTGCAGCATAATGCAGCTGTGTTTGTTTTGTATAGTCAGGGCAGTGATATCTTAGAAGTGATAGGTACTCATTCTATATTTTGAATCTTAGGGTCAGTTCACACCAAGCCGTGACGCGGCGTGAGGCGGTGCGCACTTTTTAAGATAGTTATGAAAATTATAACTTTATTTAATACAAAAAAGATACACATTTCATTGGGATAATTCAAAAGTGCCTCGCGGCATCTCGCTATGCCGCGTAGCGCCTCGAGATGTTTCGCGACGTACTCGTTGCACGACGCATTCGTCGGTGGAGGCTCGTGATACGAGTACTACGAGCCGCAGCCTGAAGTTGTCTCTACTATTATTATTATCGTGATGATACGCCGTGCGTGTCTCGTTGCGCAGTGAGGCTTCGGGCTACCAGCGACTTCACGATGCGCCTCGCGACGTCACGATGCGTTTGGCGGTGGCGTGCTGAGTGATGCGAAACTACTAGCCTGTTTAAGCATCGTTGAGTCGCGTGCGTCACTGTGGGTACTGTTCCTAAATTAAAAAAAAATATTAAGTGACAGTACCTTCTTACTAACACATGCCTGTTTGTCACCCTTACTTGTGCCAAAAAATATTTATATCACATCCTCAGAGTAATTACTCGCATATGTATGTAGTTAATTACTCTATCACGATCACGTTCCTATAAAAAAAACATATGTATTTTCTTTGAACTAGATCTGTACAAAAGTAATAAACTATAAATTTACTACTATATTTAACCAGAGGTAAAATGGTTATTGGATTGGAATCGTGGATTTCTAGAGGGTTAAAAAATGTGCTCCGTGTAAAAACGGAGTATAAAAGCAACAAAGATAAAAATAACAAACAAAATGTGTTTCGAGAAACATTGTTTAGTGCTTGTAGGAATGTAATCACAAAGGTTGACATTTCAGCCTTTATTTTTTAATTTAAGTTCTACAGAGGAATTTGATATCAAAGCAAATAAGTTAACACAAATATATTTGATATTTTTAAAATCATTTAAAATAAAAATAATTTATTTTAATTATTTTCCTGAGGGAAAAGCACAGGGATATGGCGTTTTTATTCTGGGTTAATGCTTAAGACTGCACATATGCGGATGTTAGCCATAAAATAGTGCCTTATATCAAGCCTAAGGTAGCCTAAGGATATCCACTAACCCATCATAGTGCAACACATTAACGTGACAACAATGCCAAAAATCTCTCACCCTCTATTAGGTAATCTATTGAGGAGGTTTATGTTACTTATGGTAACCGTGTAGTAGCGGTGTAAGAATATTCACTACCCCATATCATACTGTAGGCGTCGTAAGAGGTGCCAGAGGGATATAAATAAGGTAATAAGCATCTTACGGTAAACTTTTTCATCTTAAGGGTAAATTTTCCTTTAGAGCACTGTATAGGTGCTGAACTAGGATCCAACCAACTTGTTGAGCGAATGCGCAACTTGTCATCATCATCATCATCATCATCATTACAGCCCTTCACAAGTCCACTGCTGAACATAGGCCTCCCCCAATTAATGCCACAAAGCACGGTCCTGAGCCACCTGCATCCATCGACTTCCTGCATGTCTTACCAGGTCGTCACTCCATCTAGTGGGCGGTCGCCCTACACTACGCCTACCGGTACGAGGCTGCCACTCGAGAACCTTTCTTCTCCATCGGTTATCGGTTCTTCGAGCTATATGGCCGGCCCATTGCCACTTCAGCTTACTAATCCGTTGGTCTATGTCAGTCACTCTGGTTTTACTGCGGATTTCCTCATTTCTGAGGATATCCGCAGTAAAACAATTGCAACTTGTCAAACAGAATTCAATTTTTATCACAAGTAACAAGTGGCTCAAAATTCCTTCGTTTGTACCTGTTGAGCAGTGCAGGGCATGTCTCGACACTTACTTCGCGCTGGCGATCATTGAGTTTATGGGGTATCCAACAATATTGGCCCATTTGCGTCAAATCGGCAAAGCAAAAAAGCTTGATAAGTAGCTTCTTTACTTTTCCATTTTGACCTAAATGGACCAATATTGTTTTGATGCTAACATCGAAAGCTGCTGATGATTCAGCCGTAGATCGAGTATCATGACCTTCCACAATCACATTTAATTCGTCATTGTTGATCAAAGTTTTCGGATGACCACGAGGTTCATTTTTCAGGTCGAAGTTTCCAGAACGGAAGCGGGCAAGCCAGAAACAGGTGCAGCGTTCGTTTGTAGTATATATATATATATATATATATATATATATATATATATATATATATATATATATATATTATATTTATTATTATATATTATTATATTTATATAGTATTATATTTATATATAGTAGCTTCGTAAACGTCGTTGATGTTGCTTGCTACTTGTGCCGCGTGTCTGCCACGACGGCACTCATATTGCATAATTTCTCGAATTTTTAACGTATCCATTATCACGAAAAAGAATCAAATACTGTAAAAACGTAACGCTAATATATAAACAAATTACTAATTTTGAAAAAAAAAAGAATTTTCCTTGAAAAAGCAACCAGCAAGAGAAAAAGAATTTTGTTTTTAATATAAAATTAATTTTAAATTAAAATTCTTGGCCAAACCCAAAATATTTTGATTTTAATTGACCGCAGGACGTCAATTTTATAGGTAAATACTTATTTTAAGATTGTTGGCTGCTATTTAAAAAAGTTAAAAAGTCCCGCTTGGTTTCTTGCTGGTTCTTCCCAGAACAGAGGTCTTTAATGAACCGGTGATAACAATAACAAATGACTGACTTTCAATAAGTATCATTTATAAATATTTTATATTGAATAAAAAAAGTTTATCTTTCTGTTATTGTTTCTGTTTCTGTGGGGATCGTCTGTTCTGGTTGACAGCACATTATTTCATACAAAGATATTTTTGTGTCAAGCAAGATCAACGGTAGTAGATGTAAAATAAACATTCGTTAAAAAGATACTGTTTAAAGGTTTCAAGACAAAATACTCTTATATATTATTCTTATAGATTAATTTACTTCCAGAGTAATTAAATTATTTCTAAGTATAGATTATCCCTTATAATTCATAGATTGCAATAATATTATTAGTTTTACTGCATTTAAACGGAGTATACTTAGAAATTAACAAATAAAATGTGAATCTAACAATAACCTAAAAACAAACTGAAAGCAATTTTCTAGTAGTTCATCGGTATTGTAAGTTAAAATAGTGCACACTTGAATAATAGTACCTATAAAACTAAACTGTATGTATATATTCAGCAATTATAAATATTTTGTATTACAAAAAACAAAATATAATGTTGGTAACTCTATTTATTATTGTAAATCATAATTTATTTAAGTATTCTATTAACAGTAGTAGGTACAGAAACAGAAACCTTTTATTCAATTTAGATTATATATAATACTTATTGAAAGTCACTTTTTTAGTTTACCTTCGGAAAAAACCTCTGACTTGAAGAGAACCAGCAAAATACCCAGTGGGTCTTTTTTAAATAGCCAGCTTACAATCATGTATGTCATAATTAATAACACAGAACAAATTAGAAATAGCTTGGTGGCGATCACCTTACCCACGGGTTATTGTCAGCCATAAATTCCTTTATACTATAATAACCCCCTTTATACAAACTTAGTTTGATACATTTTTTGAACTTTGATGATTGACTGACATATATATATATATATATATATATATATATATAAGAGTATTTAATAACGTAAGTAATAATATATAAGAGTATTTTGTCTTATATATATATATATATATATATATATATATATATATATATATATATATATATATATATATATGTGTGTGTATATATATATATATATATGTGGACAGGAGCGGTGTCAAGACTGTTTTAATAGGTTTTGGTTGGTTAGTAAGTAGTATGCATCATAATAAAATGACTGGGAATTGACATGCTTATCTATGTTATTACACAATGATAAATAGCGAGGAAGTAAGATGTTTTAAACTATTTGTGTAAGGATTACAAAAACACAGGCTTAATTTAAATGTATTTATTACTAGCGATGCGCCTCAGCTGTGCACTGGTGATTTATAGATCTCGACAACAGAGCCATCTACCGGGTCCAAATGTAAATATAAGGATCCATCCAAACACACACAAAGGTTTCTTATGTTTTGTCTATAACGGATATAGGTAGAAACATTTTAGTGCTATATTGTTTATGATATATTTCTGAAGGATTTTTGAAAATAACTTGATAGTAGCATGTACATTTATGATATTGTAAGCAATTAGAAGGCATTTTCAATTATAAGAGCTATGATATAAGACTGTTGTATTCAATATCCATACACCTTTTGTCTCTGCAAGCTTTCAGCCTGGCATACAGATTTGTTCTATGCGATCCACCTGAAAAGAAGTTAATGACAATTGTAAAGGTGTCTTAACTAAATAATAATTCTTATCAATATATTATTTTTTTCTGTATATATAGGAATTAAAGGGACATTTTTAATACTAAGAGATATGAGATAAGACTATGCCTTCAATGTCAATAAACTGTATTTACATATTTATGTGAGCATTTTCTTATGTCTGCCTTTTCATATGTTAAATAATAAAGAAATTATTATAAATTATACAGTATTAGCCAGCTCCAGCTGATCAAGTACAGAAGCAGTAATTATTGATTAACATCAATGATATTCAACTATCTAAAAGTTGTGTCACATTTTATTTTCACTGGTTTCATGTACATAGGCAAACATATTATTGTTGTATTAAGTATATTTGATTCTAGATGACAAAATAATATTCCTTTCTGCAGACTGTCTAAGCATAATAGATACAATCATTACACTTTTTTATATAAACTATATATTATTAAACTTTATATTTGAATAATTACTACATTTTTTACACATAAATATATGTACAATTTATATTGCCTATCTACTATGGCTGGTAGAAATCCAGGATCCGTGTCAGGCTTAACAAAAAAGCCATTTAGTATTAAGCAACTTGCTGAATACATAAGGTACCTATTTGTACACAAATGCAGTTATATGAATTGCTCTTCAAAACCCTACTTAAGTCCCTCGATCCAAAGATTCTAACTTTCTTTTAACATTATATTAACTTCTTTTGTGCATTTATTCTATTTACTATTTAATTTAGATTTTACTAATAACATAAACTTAATACTTTGTCACTTTTAACAAACTAATAAGGTTCTAAGACCTGTTTGTTATTTGTATTTGTTTTAGGTAAAATCTACAAACTTAATAATAGATTTTCACAACCTAGAATAGGTGTAAATTAATAAACTCTTATATTAATTAACCTAAACTCAGTCAGTCAGTCGTCAGTTTTATTTGTGAATCTTACCACAAAAAATAAAAAGAGAAAAACATACGTACTCTGTCAATTAATATTTGGCTAACCTTCCTGATAATTGATAATATCCATATTTTCTTAAATATTAGTCTAGTAATGCTTGTAAATAAAAACTTCATTTTGTTCTTACCATAATGATGCGACTCCAACCCTCAGACGAAATAAAAATATTTCGTCTGAGCTCCAACCATGTTTTATTTCACTCGAGTGAATGGAGTGAATTTGTCCAAAAATAAATTTTACCTAGTTACCGAGTTAACTCGGCACATCGTATAGATTCAAAGGGTGCTATATAGATATTACTCCACTAATTTACTTGTATATATAATAAGTCGCTGCGAGTGACATCACAAGTTGCATCCAAATTCAAACTTGCATCTGGCATGTTGTAAACAAACCTGAACGTAGTTTGATTTATGATATTGATTTATAATTTTAATTACATGTTGCCACGTATTACTTATTTATAAAGGTACATATTTAAAAATGGTTTAACTAAAGTAATTGCTACTCTCAACTCTAGTGATAAACTTTTCTGTAAATAGTCGATTTACTCAAAAACTATGTAGTGTACAACTAGAATGACATACAAACGTAAATTAACCCGAGTGGCTCGAGTCACAAAACTCTACTCGAATCGTATCTTTATCTTACGGCCAATGCAGTGTTTGTCTTCAATTTAGTGATGAAATCGACTTACGAATTCGAGCAATTTATTGATATATTATGTAATAAATAAATTGATATTAGGTAATATGTTTATAATGTTGTATCAATTTATGTTATATATAATATAAATTGATTATATATACTTTGGATAGTCAAATTATTAATAACATTAAGACTTACGTCATAACGTTAGAGTGATGTTATTTTATGGAGATTGTCGATACGCATACCAAAAATAATATATAACTACCTATTAAGTGTAGTAATAACAATTGTGTTGTATGGAAGCACAATTATAAAAATAATATCTGACAAATTGACACAGCTTCGTTCAGCTAATTTGAATTGCGTAACTCGAGCTCAAAATCGAGTTACCTAAATTTCAACTCGAGTCGATTTTTTTCCGAGTTATCACGGCACATCTCAAAGACAATAATTTTTTAAATATTACATTATCTTAGCCAATGATCAGAACACGAATATCAAGACAACAATTTTTTTTCAGATTTCTTGATTCCGTTTACATTTTCGAAAAATCTGTAGGCCATTTACTATTATAATTTGGTGACTTTTTTGGTGTAAATACCATTAAATAACGGTAATATTTCTAGTGGGTCCAAAAATGATTTTCTCCTTTATTTTCTTAATTTATGATATGACACCTATTGTTTGAATAGGAGTAATTTTCTAAACACGATAAGATTTTACTTCCTCTATTCGGCGATACGTGTATATAAATAGACGAAAAATTTGTTATGTCTAGTCTTTTAAGTAAATATAAGAATAAAAGGTTTTTATTCTCAATTATTAATACAACAATATTAAAGATAAGGTCTACATACAATAATTGTCAAGCGGAAGCTTTAGATAATTAATAGAGTCAGGTGTAACTTTGCAGAAATCAATTTTTATTAAATATTAGCGATTCACCCCGACGTCGCACGGGTGATTTCTGGATCTGACGACAGCGCCACCTACCGGATCCAATTGAGGTTTTCGACCGTCCTGAGACTTACTCAAATACACACAAAATAATTAATTGATTGACAGCAATTGAACTTTACATATAGAAGCAGACAAGAAGATAAATAATGTAATAGATAACAGAATACTGAAATTACTAAATATATTTTCATATTTAGGTACTAAAACATTCTGTTCTTAAAACGTATATTAAAATCATAAGGACATTTAAGTCCTTATGATTTTAATTCACGTTTTAAAAACAGAATGTATTTTATTTTATAAAAAGTGTTATTTTTACACCAAATATTAATAATATAACGTAATTTATTTAACAGTGATTGTTATTATTTTTCTATTATACAAGCAAATAATTCACTGATAATCCAGTGAAGACATCTAATTTTATTATTTTTCATTGTAATGCCATTAATTCCTTAAGCCTTAGAAATACTTGAAATATTTTAATTTAAAAATAGCTTTCTTTATGTCCAAGAAGGAAAAATGAATCAAGTAGACTACAACATAATGAATTGGCAACGAGCGTTACGCCAGCTTTTTTGCCGTTTATTTTAGGGGGTTGTCGAGCCAGAAGTTTTTACAGCTGTTGCATTTTTTTAATATTTCAAAGTGAATGTGACTCTGTTTTTATTTACACTGACTTAACAAAGTACCTTAACTTTTAGAGAAATCATTTTAACTCGTTATTCTTTTAGCTTTTACTATATGACTAGCGACTAGTCCTGACTTCGTCTAGGTAGGTTCTAGGATTACGTCAAGAATTAAATGATCCAGCCAAAGAAGTATTAATGGTTGTTGTTAAAGAAGTTTTAAGAATTTTCGTGAGTGCACCATCTCAAGCAAGTTTACTTTCACAACTTGAACTTCAACTATTATTTAAACATTCGTGTTCTAAATACTCCTGTACAAATTTATACGTGATATCTTCCGTCCATTTTATTATTAAAACTCAATATAAAACGTATAAATATTCAATAAACAGTATCGTACAAACTGTGTGGCGAGTTTAATAATAAAAGTACAATTGTACGTTTTGGCGCGCAAACGTTTCGTCCTGTGGACTTATGCACTGAACTAAACTCACTCGTTTACACGAGTGGCGAGTTTAGTTGCAAGTGGCGGGTGACGCGCGGGAGGGCAGCACTTCGCACTTAACTCGCCGAAAAATAGCTCGGCCGGCTATTCCGTTCAACTTAATCGTTAACTTGCTACTTAACTTGCTTATTGCCGTTCAAACGAGGTTCAAACTTAACTCGCTAGATTCGCAAGTTAACTCGCTACTGTACTTGTCGAAGTGTAAATCGGTCTTTACGCTTAGTGTATAAGTTAGAGAGATGTAAGAAAGTCATGGAGTGATCAGTTATGAAGGTGTCAAGAACAGCAATTTTTCAATCATGATTCGCCTATCCAGTTTGAGCATTATGTCAAAGTCAAAGTAATGTTATCACAGGCATTTTGCAATAAAGTCATTATTTTCCTAGCCGTAAATGGTGGAGATGTGTTATGTATGGTTGCATGACCTAAACAAAATTAGTATCTATATATGTAGTAAACGTAGGTGGTACTACGTATAATGATAAAAAAGCAAACCTAGGTCCGTTCGATGGCGTTGTAATGGCAATGGTATGGTAGTAATGTAAGCACTTTATGGCCATGTTGTTCAGCGATTTCATCCAAAACGTAGGTTGGATTTCTGGGTTTGTTTTATTTCACTAATCGGACCAATTCATGTTTCAACATATTTTAGTTGCTCTGCAGTCAAGATAAAAGCTTTAGCTTTCTGCTGTTGGATGATGGAGCTTTGTCCTTTTGTATGGAGTGGTAAAGGGCATTATCCATAATAATCATATGTGAAAGAGGTATGAAAGTGAATGCAAGTAAGACGAAAGTTATGGTTTTTGAAAGAGAAGAAAGTAAAACGATACGTGAAATAAGAATAGAAGGGGAGTTGATCGTGCAACTAGATGAGTTTGTATATTTGGGTTGCGTATTTAGTAGGGATGGGAGATATGATAAGGATATAGAACGACGATTGAACGCAGGAAATAGAGTAAATGGGGCCCTTCACTCTATTGTGAAGGGTCAAATGTGTCAAAAAAAGCACGTATGGCAATTCACAATGCTGTGTTGGTCCCTAATTTAACATATGGCAGAAGCACTTTATTCTACTCTAAAAATGCAGTAGAAATGCGGTCGTTAAGGAGTATGTTAGGGCCGAATTTGAATGACATGGTGAGAAATTGTGTGATAAGAGAAGAGTGTGGTTTGCAAGATGATGTTGTGACCAGGATTAAGAAAGAAATGCTTCGGTGGTTTGGTCATGTGGAAAGAATGAATGAGGAAAGAGTGACAAAGAAAAATTATGTAGCAGAAGTGAATGGCAGAGTCGGAAAGGGACGTCCCAGACGAAAATTTATCGACCAAATTAACGATTTATTGAAAACGGGCCAAATTAGGAGTACCCTTAACCGACGAGCACGTATGCGTAGGTATGTGGACGTGAAGGGAGCGAGAGAAGTGTGTCAGGATCGTGCCAAATAGAAGTCTGTAGTCTCTGCCTACCCCTCTGGGTAACAGGCGTGAGAGTTTATGTATGTGTGCATATGTCATATGTGGCTCGTGAAGTTTTCCGGTAATGTTAAAAACCACTCTTTGAACTTTTTGAAATTCATATCCTCATAATATTCTGTCTTGTTTTTGTTGATTTGCAAGCCAACAAACAATTGGGTACAAAATCGTTTGCTATCCCTAAGTGCGCTTTGGTGAACGATAGTGCCGTGTCATCGGTGCGCGTGGGTACGCTTTGGGTACAGTGTCGTTCGCATTAAGCCACATCTCGTCCAGAAATACGAATTTATCCCAATTTGAAGTATGTTTAGCTTTTCTCAAAGAGTAAAAGCAATATCTGTACGCTCCATTATTATTTTTCTTTTATCGCATTTTTTATTAGCGAAGCCAATTTTGTGGTGGCCAATGACTGCAAACTTTTAAAAAATCAGAGTCTTTAAGAAACACTATTAATTTTCTTAGTGTTGGATAATCGGCACGTTTATAATACGCGTATGCATATTGCGGCAGTATCAAAGTCATAAATCGCAGTGATACTCGAAACTCTCCTTTTCTTATTATTCGGCGTCGACATTTTTTTCCGTGTCTTCCTCTATTTCTTGAGTCGATGATGGCTTGTAATAATTTTCTTGCGTTATACGAGACATCGTCGCATGACCGATGCCAAGAGAATCAAAAACTTTCTTGCCAATTAGGTTACAGGCAACAACGGTCCGCCATTTTGACCCTCACGTTCAAAATAATCTCTAATCTCTAAACCGCGAATTCGCGATTAAAAACAATTTTTTCATTCTCTTCTGCATTGTGTAACCAAAAATTACATAAACTTAACGAAAAACTCAACAAAAACGGTAGATAGCAGAAAATAACAAAAACTGAACGAAAGCGTATACAAGGCACTAACTGTACGGCGTCACAACTCGTACTGATTACAAAATGGCTGACTGATAAAATGATAGGCTATAGTGTTGCTACAATCTTGGAGACAATAGATACTTTTTTTTTTCAGAATAATAAAGTACTGAGCAATGGCGGTCTGTCCTGTTCGCTGATGAATGCAGAGCGTCTACATGGCAGTGAAAGGAGAAGTAGGATCTACTGACGTCCAGGCCAGCAGTTTGCGCAGTGCTATTTTGCTGAAACAGGATTCTACGGTTATGGTTCGTATATGATGTGGGTGGGCATTTCTCTGGAAGGAATTACGGAGCTCGTTTTCATCCCTACTGGAGGCTCAGAAGATAGTCTGACTACTGCATGATATGTGGAAGATATTCTTATTAAAATTTTTTGACTTACGAAGGCTTGATCGAAGAGATCTTCCTTTTAATGCATGACAAAATTGTCATGCATTAAAAGGAAGATCTCTTCGATCATGTCATAAAGCACGAATCACTTATCAGTTCATAGATAAAGTTGTCATCCGGACCAACCAGCCAGCACTAAGTTCTGATGTTAAGTATTGAATACATCTATGAGACGAGCTCAAGCGGAGGGTATTAGCCAGAAATCTGGTGCTTACAAGTACCGCAGAGCTGAAGATCACGCTGTTAGAGGAATGGGAAAGCTACCTCAGGTACTGATTAAAAAACTTATCAGATTGATGATAAACTGTCTTTAAGGCATTATCAAAGCTAGAGGAGGCAAGGGCAAATATTGAGACAGTAAACTTTGAGTATTAAACAAACATTTTCTGTTTTATTTTAATTTTTTCGGCCCAATATTTACTTTAATTAACTTCAATTTTGTTGTGTTTTCTTTTAAACTTGATTAATTTAAAAAAGACTAGGTAGCTTTTTCAAATAATGGTATCTTTTTAAAGCTTAGGTATTCAACTTTTAAAAATTATGTCTTATTTACATTGTACAAGCCATTTAAAAAAAACCTTGTACATTTTGAAAGGGTGAGTCGATTCAGTTGCTCACGAGTGTAGTTGTAGCACAAATGGGTCGGCTTGACCGGGGAAAGACCACGCTCTCACAGCATACCAGCGTAAAATAGCAGCTGAACGCTGCTATGTTTCGTATGGTTCTTACTGGAAAGTAGGCATTCCATTTTAGTCCTCACGGGTGACAACTCATCTGCATATTGATTTGTAGCCGGAGTTAGATGTAGATACTACAGCAACTACTTATCATCAGGTGGACTTTGCTCGTTTGCCACTAATATAAAGAGATATCTTGCGGTAACCCTGGTGATGTTGAACCTGGTGAAGTTGTAAAAGAAATTTTCCCGAAAATTTTTATTAATTTAAATATTGTAAATTCATAATATCCACCTCAGTTTTATGTTATAGTTAATAATCGCTGCCGTTACGTATTGAATATTTAACGAATTCGGTACATCGATGTTATTACAACATTTTTGTGTTGGAACAAAAAGTGACAGGTAGGAAACATTGTTTAAAATCATTGTAATTCTTATTTCATATCATTTCTTTTATTATTACAATATCTATTTTACATATTTTACGGATTATTTTATTCTTTGCGGGTTTCTTTCCGAATTATTCTAATGATAATTTGATTAAAGATTTGTAAATAATAATTAAAAAATCTCGCTATTAGCTTGCCCTGCTCCTTCTGTTTTCGATCTTTGTTTTTATTTATTTTTATCAATAAATAGTAAAATGAATCCTCGCAACGTGAAGACGCGCCCGATGAAGAACCAACTCCAGTTTGTGCTTTAAGAATTTAAGGCGTCCAGGGAGCAGTGTGCACTGTTGCTTAAGGAAAGGGATGATAATGATAAGGAAATAGCATAATTGCCAAAAATACACAATTAAAAAGTGATATGGTTACGTTACACACTAACTACACTAATATTATAAAAGAAAGAGATCAGCTACAGAGAACGGTTAATGAGTTTGACCAATGCGGCAAGGAATATGAGGAAGCTCTCAAGGTTTATTGCTGCATCGAAGTTGAAGTTGGATGAGGCTAATGAGTGAATAGCACGACTTAAAACATACATAGATAACCTAAAAGCCTCCCAAACTCTATCCTGGGAAGAACCAGCAAGAAACCCTGCGGGACATTTTTTTTCAAATAATAGATTACAATCATGTTTACAATTAATAACACCAGACAAATTAGAAATAGCTTGGTAGCGATCACCCTTCCCAGGGGTTATTATTATCCATAAATTCCTTAATATTATAACGACCCTTTTTTTACAAATTTAGTTTAATAAAATTTTTGAAATTTTTGTATGACAAATTTTGTATATTTTCTGGGATTTTGTTACAAAAGCGTATACATCGCCCCAATAATAAATTACTGACTCGGTGGAGTCAAGTAACTGGTAATACTAGCTTGTGTCTATTCCTAGTATTTACAGAATGAATATCACTTATTTTTGCAAAACTGCTTTTATTTTTGTGTACTTTCATTACATTTTCATAAACGTATTGAGGCCAGAGTTAATATACTAATATACTTAAATTTTGGTCTGTGATTTTTTCGGCTTTAAATTATATATTGCTCTAATGGCCCTTTTCTGTAATATAATTATAATTTCAGTATCAGTCGCGTGTCCCCATAGCAAAATACCATACAACATAATGGAAATAATTAAAGTAAACTATTCTAGCTGTTTCAACACTGGTAAGAGTTCTAATCTTTTTTATAGCATATGCTGCAGAACTACGTTCTGTTAGCTAGTTTTGGTGTAAGGGGGAGCAATGAAAGCTTTGCGTCTAGTGTGATTCCAAGAAAAATGGTGGTATCAATAAGACTCCGTTCCTCCCCATTTAAAATTACATTAGTATTAACATGTTTGATATTATTAGTTACGAATTTCATACATTTAGTTTAGTTCCATTTAAACGCAAATTATTAACATTAAACCAATTGACTAATTTAGCTATAGTACTATTTACTTCGTCGTAATCTAATAAATGTCATTTTAATTTGCAAATTAATGATGTATCATCATCATTAATATATACAAGAAACAAAAAGGGGCAGAGAATTGAGCCTTGAGACACGCCCATTTGTACAATCAACCCGGAAGAACTCATACTATTATAGACAACTTTTTGCGTTCTGTTACTTAAATATGAAATAATTATTTTAAGAGCATCACTTCTTACATCATAGTGTTGAAGTTTCCTGATTAATTTTTCATGGTGAACACAATCGAAATCACAGAATACACCCAAAGCATCCTATGAATTCTCCCATGCATTAAAGATATATTTAATCAGCTCAACACCAGTATTAGGTGTCGAGCAACCCCTTGTGAAACTATAATAGTACAATCGCACAAAAAGCGTAAAATTTATTTTACGGAAATTCCCCACAGTACGGCGGTTTTCTTAATATAAATATTTTACAATATCTTTTGATGACACTTTATGAAATGTAAAATTCTTTGTACACGCATTTACATTTTGTTTAAGTAGTGATTCGGCGACGGCAGGAGAAGAATTCATTGACTTAGTGGTTAAGATCGGAATATCAGTAAAATGTTTCCCAAAACTCATTGCAACGTCCTGATCTGATTTAATTAACTTATCGTTAAAACTTAACTGGTAGTTTGAATTGCGAGAGTTGGCCTTACCAGTTTCACTATTAATTATACTCCATGTCATTTTAATTTTATTAGAAGCAGTCTTTATTTTGGTGCTCAAATACAATGACTTAGCTATGGAGCACATTCTTTTAAATATTTTGGAATATTTTTTTACATATTCCTTAAATTCGACGCTAGGATTATATTATGACCTTTCATTGCAAAGTTCATATAAACTTTGTCTACTCTTATGGACTCCTACTATCGCCCATTCCATTGCGATTGTTCAAGGGAATGTTTTAGAAGTAAAAGTATTATTAAATTCATTGCAAATAAGCTTAAATAATCACCCATACAAAAAATCTTGATTATTTTGGTATGAAAGTAATGGAAGTTTTTTTTACTATGTTACTTCTAAACTTCTCCAAGCAACGTACATTTACTGTAACAAACACTACTTTTTATCTACTTGCTTTTTGTGAACATAAGGTAATGAATCTAATTGTCCACAGTAATCAGAGCTCAATTTTTGAATTATACATTTATTGAACGGCTTAACATTTGTAAAAATGTTATCTATACATGTTGCACTAGATTCGGTAATACGTGTTGGCTTCAAAAATAAATTAAGAAGACCATAAGATTTAAACAATGATCTAAATTTAATATTGGTGGAGGAAGCTTCTAGGAGATTAATATTAAAGTCTAAACATATTATAACAGATTTATTCTGTTTAGCTTAGTGAAAATTTCCTCCATAATTTTTTCAAAAGTATCATATACAGAACATGGGGGTCTGTAAACGCTCACAACAATGAGGTGCTCAAACTCAACACATGCCATTTCTACAGTTCGTTTAATAGAGAGGCTCACAATATCTTCACGTTCCTTACATAATAGTAATTTATTAGCTAAAGTTAAGGAGCAACCTCTTAAAACCGTTTCTATATTGAAAAAAACTGATCACCTGGTGATTACTGAGGTTAAACATTAAATTATGAGCTTTTACCAATGTTCAGTAAAGCATAAAATATGAATATTGTTGCTATTTAAGAACAATTATATTTCTAGCTCTTTGCCTATCATTCTTTGTATATTCCGATGCACCAGGTTTAAACAAAATTTGAAAATTGCAAATTATCCTTGGTGGAAATCGCGGTTCTTTGGCCAAGTATTATGTTCTATCAGATCTGAAATAATGGTTGGGACGATACTGAACAGACGTGTCGGAGCGTCGGTGCTTCACATCAGCGACACGTTCTTTTACGCGGGTTTTATGGATCTTGCACACAAAGATGCGTAAAAAAACTCACGTAAAAAGGTAAAAAAGCGATAAAATTCGTAAATTAAATTTTAGTTTTATACGTGGTAGAGCCATGCTGCAGTTATATTAGAAGTATAGTTGTGGCACGAATGGGTCGGCTCGACCGGGAGGGACCACGCTCTCACGGAATACCAGCGTGAAATGGTAGCTTAATGCTGTGTAAGTGTAGAGAACCGGAGACCCTTTTGACTGGAAACGAGACATTCCATCTTAGTCCTCACGGGTGACAACGCACCTGCATTTTGATTCGTAATCGAGGATAGATGTGGATGTCTATGGGCCACAGCAACCACTTACCATCGGGTGAACTGTGTGCTCGTTTGTCACCCTATCCTATATAAAAAAAATATTTATAAAAGTTCATGTTTAGCATTCGCCTAAACAAAAGAAATCATTTGCTAGAAATTGTGATCTACTCAAACTTAAAAATAATATCAGCAGTTATTTTATGACGCGAATCAGTATTAAATGGAATCAACAATGATATGAATCAAATACCGAACAATATCTTCGTTATACCTGACGTACGGCACCACATCGTATTCTTTTAGGATCTCTTAAATGATGAGCAGTTAAAATTTTAAGGAAATAAAGCATTATTATTATTATTTATTTATTTATTAAAATGATTCTTTGTATAAAAACCAAGTCTGTCTGTGCAGTCAAAGGTATTCCGATTCGAAACATTAAAACCGAAACTGATGATTACCTATTTGCAAAATTGGGCATATCGTTCACCTGAGCGTTGCATTACAAAAATTAGTTTGTCAGAGCCAGATGACGCAGTTCGCGCTCGTTATAATAGAAAAAAAGTAGAAATTTGGTTGTAGATATTAACATTTAAGACATCAAAACGTTTTAAGCTGAAAATTGATATTTTCTCTAGCAGCTGTGAATCATGACAGACACTAAGAACGAAGCCATATCAACCTCTCAATTAATCAAAACCATAAGTAATATATTCGTACTTTTAGCGAAGTACTTTGCAATCAATCAATCAAAGCTTAATATTTTAAAGAATATTGTGATCTTCCGATTGAAAATACAAACGAAAGTTCATGGAAATATAAAAATATGAAGTAACTTTTAAATGGTGTATAAATATTTTCTTGATTTCAATTTAACATCGTTCCTACCCGTAGTTTACCTGAATGGATTTGCTTAATGATCTCGTAAAAACACTTGAATATAATGTGAACTTGGGACGGAGACTTAATTCCATTTCCAACTTTTTAAATAAACGTCTCAGCTTAAAAACCTCGCTCCTTTTTACGCATATTAAATAGCAATAAAATAGAACTTTCTCGTTATGTAATAATGAATGAAATTATAGTAAAACTAGTAAAATGAACATTCGCATTACGCAAGAACATATTATATAACACATACATGTACTTACACTTATTAAAAATGCTTATTTTGCCACGCTATACGCCTGGAATATGCAAATTGTTAGCAATTGCTTCAATAATTAATTTCTAAATCGAGATAGCCTATGGAATGCGACTAGATGAATAATTATGGATTCATTGCAGAGGCAAAGTTAAAATTTCATGAACAAAGACTGTGAAGTCTGTGAAACGAATGCACTATTTACTTCAGCTTCAGAACACAATTAACAGAACGCCTACTTCCTTTCAATTTGGTTTTGCTAAGAATTTTCAAATCTGTTTAAGGTTATGCTTCTTCATTAAGTCTTAATATAATCTTATTCTTTGTTGTAAAGTCATTCTGCGGCTTATTATAGCTGCATAATGAATGAGCTAGCTCAAGAGGGACCAGAATCGTACTATATACCGGTATAAAATAGTTGCCTAATGCTGTTGTCTTTTGTGTAAAAAAGACGTAAATTGGGGACTCTTTCCACTGGTAATGTACTTACACGTATTAAAAGTGATGTTCCATTTATTGCTCATTTGTCGCAAACGCATTTGCTTTTTAATCTAAATTAAGGTTTTTTGGATATCTTGCCAACAACATCAATTAACCGTCAGGTGTACGATGTGCTCGTGTGTTACCTTAACCACCTGTAATACTTTTGGTGATAAATAGTTTTATTTATATTAATTATTGTATTTTCACACTATAAAATTAGATAATAAATTATATTACATTCTATGACCACTATACTGGTAAAGGAGAGTATTGTTTAATTCATTACTCTACTTGTAATTTAATTATAGATGATAAGTTAACAAAACCAGAATAACACGACTTCAGCTTTTTGTAAAAAAATTATGGAAATGTTATAAATGCATGTCGTCTTTCGTTATATATTATTATAGGGATATTTATAGGGGGGATGCTTGGCGGGCGAGTCGGAGGCATTTTTTATTTTTGGGTGTTAATAGGAAGACGCTGTTGCCTATCTCTTTGTATGTTTCTGCCGCCAATTCTTTAGTCATCACGGACGATATGGGGTAGTGAATACTCTTATGCCACCACTACACGGTAAATGTATTTGGTTAGCGTAAATTACTAAGTGGGCAAATAAACAAAAAAAATTTGTTGACCCTGCAGGCCATCCCTGGAACTTTCCGCTAATTTTAAATGCCAAAGCGATCCAAATTTTAACAAATTATATTGCAAAATCTCGAAGTTATGTTAAAAAAAAACGTTTTGTTTTCAAATTCTTTCTCCTTTAATATTTCACGAACGAATAAACCAATTTTTATTTTCCAAACGGCATTCGATGTCATTTTTTGAGGTTAAAAGCTAATTAGTTTTTAAAATCGATCGGTAAAACCGTTTAAAAGCTATTCCAAAAAAAACACTTTTTCAAAATTTTTATTCCACTTCTCACACTGCCTTAGGTAGCATCGGAATTCTCGGCGTTGACATATGAATGCCAAAAAGGTCTCTAAAAAGCTTGGCATGCTCAAAAGAGTGAGATGGTATTTCGTGCCGGCACATCGCTTGCAACTTTACAAAGCGCAAGTTTGGCCTCACGTGGATTACTGTTCTCATCTCTGGGCCATGGAACCCTAGTGCCAGCTTCTTCCACATAACCGCGTCCAGCGCAGAGCGATTCGAATCGCTGATGACCGAATTCTATCTGATCGGTTCGATTCACTGGCGCTGTGTAGGGATGTTGCATCGCTTTGCATTTTCCATCGCATCTACTACGGGGAGTGTTCTGAGAAATGGTTCGGATTAACCCCAGCCGCTAAGTTTCACGAACATACATCGCATCAAAATTCAAGATACCATCCTCACCATCTGGATGCTTTGTAGTCCACCACTGTGCGCTTTACAAGGAGTTTTCTTCCTCGTACAACTTATCTGTGGAATTGCTTACTGCCGGCGATTTTTCGGGACCGATAACACTTAGGAACCTTCAAGAAAAGAGTTTACTCCTTTTTAAAAGGCCGCCATCGCACCTGCAATTCCCCTGGTGTTGCAGTTGTTCATGGGCAGCGGTAGTTACTTACTATCAGGTGAACCGCATGCTCGTTTTCCTCTTCTTCTATAAAAAAAAAATTGATCGAAACTTTTACAGAACTAGTGTCGGACCACAAGCCGGTCGTATTACAACTGGTTTGGTCAGCAGGTGAGTTCCCTCAGACCAAACCCATCGTCAATAGGAGTGTAAACTCGAAAGTCAAACTCAAGTCTATAAATACAGACACCATACTGGATAAGATACACTCGCCGGAGGAAGACAATATGGTGATTAGCGCTTTATCGACCCAGCTCACTTCAGCGGTCGAAGTATGCTCCCGTGAGGTTTGAGTATTTAGTGATCAATACACGAAGCTTTCGGCAGATGTTCGACAACTTATTAGAATTATGATGGGGTTGTAGCTGGTGGGTCGATTGCGCGATTTCCTAGGTTTTGGCGCCCTATAATGTCTGCTTCTTTTCAGATATTCGGAAAGGAGCAGATGAAGCGCATGAGAAGCGCGTCGATTATTATTATAATATTTTATCCATTACATTATATGAATGCCGAATATATGATATAAGAATGTTTATTAGCTATAACGTAATGTTTTAATTTTTGCTAACGGTGCGTAGGTAAAATTTTTAAAATTAAATCTATGTTACCCTTATGTTCCTACACACAGTAACCATGTAACGTATAAAATGTATATAAGTTTTATATGTATAAAAAAGTGAAGCCACACACATTCATGTTATTTATTATTAGCCACAGGCCTCTTCCCATTTTTGAGAGAATTTTGGATCTGGGTAGAGATCACCGTTTGCCAAAATATATGTTCATAGAACAAAACATAATATATTTTTTTAATTTGTAGATTTCTGTAAAGGAAAACGCAGTGGCAAAACTAATACTAAAATTGATAATTACAATTTTATGTTTTTCTATTTGTTGGTAGGATCTAGCTCAGGTCGCTCATGTACCATATTTAAGGTGATTTCGTATCGGCTATGATCCCACGTCTCAATTATTTTTTTTATAAAAACTCTTTTCTATCAGTATAAAACTGGTATCTTAGCGATAATATTTTATCAATTTAAAATTTAATTCACTATTACATACTTTTCAGCTTTTCACTTTCACTCAGGCCATTATCTACGGGTACGTCCATCAGCGTTTGTCTATTACACTCCAGTTAGTCTGTTAGTAAAATCCTAAGATTAATTAGTAAAATCCACTATGATGGGTATGAAGCTAGCAAGAAAGATATTTGTGTCAGCCGAAAAATGATATGAATTTATATCATATGTGATTTAGGAACGTTATTATAATAATAATTTTGTTCATTTTTATTGTGTTATTATTGTATACTTGCTATTGTGTTCTTCATTAAATATCTCAAATATATTCATGAAATGATAACTATATGATGCTTTATTTGCTTTGCTTGTATCAACCGAAAAATGCTATCAATTTATATTATATGCGATTTAGAAACGTTATTATAATTATTATTTTGCTTTTAGTGTTTAGGTATTTTGCAATAAATATATTCATAAAACGATAACTGTATGAACTTATTGATTTACAATATAGTTATGACTAACAATCCACCCAGGCCTCGCACTGGATTTCTGGATTTCGACAACAGCGATGCTTACCGGGTCCATTTGTAAATATGTATAAACCTTCCAGGGATCCACTCAAACGCACAAAAAATTTCACTGAAATCGTTCGAGCCGTTTTCGAGTTTTCGAATGTCATACGGACAGCTATTGAATTTAAAATATAAATATAATGTAATAATGTATGAACCAACATTCAAATATTATCAACAAGTTTCAAAATGTCATCAAAAATAATTTGTGTAAAAAGCATGAAGGAATACATGAATGAAAATAACCCTGGGAATGAGGTGATCGCTACTATCATTTAAATTGTAAAATATTAAAAATAATATATTAAGATAAAATTTTGCATCCATTTTAAGCATTTTACACACTAACACTCTTGATGTGTGTTGTTTAATTTGAAGAGTAGCAGAAAGCATAGATGGCGATTGATGGTGAACTTCAACCACTGGGTGACCACTAGTATAAATTATTGTGTAATATTATTTTGAAAATTAAGTTTATAAAATAATCCCGCTGCGTTTCTTACTGGTTCTTTCAAGGACAGACGTATATTACGAACAAGTGGTTAACAAAACTACCTTTCAATAAGTATAATATAGTAATCTACTTAAGATAAAAATATTATTTTCTATAAAAATAAAAGCGAGGAAATAAAATAATTAAATATTTTTTCTCACACATGTATACATTATATAAGCCAACCTTCCAAGATATAATATGTGGTCTAGTAAGTAATTGCTAACTCATGACGTATAGAACCATTAATACATACTATAATACGTTTGCTAAAAACTATACTTAACAGCCACCCAAATCTTAAAACGATAACTTTTAAATACTTAGTGACCGGCCATTCCTTCTTTTGGTCCAACGGTTTGTTTCTTACGCGTGAAATATCGACAACAAAGGGGTGTAACCAGGTGTAATTCCAGTTCACAGTCACCGAAATGCATCGTATAGAATGATGGCTGCTACTCTGCGCCTGTGCTCGAGTTTGACAAGGTTGACAAGTTTGTCAAGCGTCCCCCCTATGAATATCCCTCTGTGAGTTCATCTCTGAGGGAAGCGTATATTCAGTAGTGGACTTTAATAAGCTGTAACGATAATGAATGACCAAATTAACTAAGACAAAATTAAGTTATGTTGTTGTGGTTTGGGTAACTTACTATAATTAAAATATAAGTCGGGTATTTAGTGTATTATGTAACTTACTAAATTTGATAATTTGATGAATTAAATACTGCTTACCTTTACCAGTACCAGTACAGTACCAGTACAGTGGACAAAGATAATTTATTAATTATTATATATTGCGTATAAACACAATTATAAATTAAAAGAAACAGAAACAGAAACAAAAACTTTTTTATTCAATGTAGATTACACTTATTGAAAGTCACGTTTTTCATTTACCACTGGTTCGCAAAAAAACCTCTGCCTTGGGAAGAACCAGCAAGAAACCCAGCGGGACTACTTTTTTTTCAAATAATAGCTTACAATCATGCTTACAATTAACAACACAAGACAAATTAGAAATAGCTTTTTAGCGACACCCTTCCCAGGGTTATTATCATCCAAAGTAAATTATTTATCACCAAACTTTTCAAAAGTTCTTCTGAAAATTGAATTAAATTACCTTTGCTTCTTTTCGACAAATCTAGCTTTTAAATATCTCCTTTATCTGACGTCATAGTAATTTAAAACAAATATGTTTTTCAATAAAATTTGTTTAGATTTCAGCCAATTTACTTTATCTTTATTTGTACATATACATATATTGCGGTTATCTTTTTTTTTATTTGTTTTGTACTTAAAAATCTTGCGTTTTCATTGTAGTAACGTGAAGAGGTTTATTCTTTTTAGAGATTTGATATTTGTGTATTCTACTGCAGTGTAAATCAGCTCTTGATGTATAGCCTCACATTTAATCTTGCTGAAAAAGTGTCACAAAATTGTCATTTGGCAAAAAGGAATGGCCGGTCACTAAGTATTTAAAAGTTATCGTTTTAAGACTTGGGTGGCTGCTAAGTATAGTTTATAGCATTAGGACTATTTAAATATTTCCGTTTTGTCCCCCACAGCAATCGCTCCAATGGACTAGATTCTTTACACCATGCCTCAAATGGTTTTAAATAAAATTAATGAGACACGAGCCAACTTCTTGGGCTTCTCTTCAAGCTTCCGCTTTTACCCAGACATTGCATCGTCCTTGATTGTTAGAGCCAACGAGTATCCTAACATTATAAACCCACAACTGACGTTTATAAAATACTATGTTAGTGGGTATACGCGACAAAGGTAGAGTTTTTTTTAGTTTTTAGTTAAAAGTTTTCGAGATCGAAGGTAACACATTCGAATTTGGGATCTGTTTTAGCACGCGCCAAGTCTTGAGACATTTGATTGCGAAGATCCTCCGCTCTTATTTGATGAATATCTCGTTGCTGGATCAATCATTCCTTTTCTTCTGGTACATAGCACTTTTAATCTGAAGGGCTAATGAATCGCATTTATTGCATGTATTCTTTTTCAAAGATTTACAACGGAGATTGAAATAAGTATAAAATACGAGCTTCAGTAAGCAAAAGAGACGTATTTCTTCTCGTTGCAGTACATTTTTTTTAAATTTTTCAAGATAGATGTCGTAAATTTTTTTGGAGAGTAATTCATAGTTTTAAAAACGGCGTGCCACTGTTTCGTTCTCTTCTGTAGTGAGATTCGTATTTTGGGATGCGATTTATGACATTTCTTACAAAATCTATATCTTCTTCAGGGGTCTTGTACAATCCACTTTGTTTTTGACCTCTTGTGTCTTTATAAGTTTCAGCTGATCGCTTTTTGGCTAAACACATATCAACTCTTTCAGAAAAGATTTATAATTCTCGCAAATATAATAATTTCGTCCGCTGTAAATGTGGTATACATAAAATATAATGCTGTAAATGTGTATCTGCTGAGATACTAAATGAAAGAGTTATGAAAGAAACTGATGGAAATATTTGGGATGTGCAAGCGGAATTTAGAAAGGGAAGGTGGTGTACATATCAAATCTTTACAAACGCATATTCGCGGAGAAGTTTTTAGCCGAGAACCAAAAAACATTTTGTGCTTTCATGTATTTAGAAAAGGCTTATGATAGAGTGGATAGAATTGTGTTATGGCAAACGCTGAACTCATTTGGGTTAAGCGATGGGTTGATACAGGCATTAAAATCTCTTTATAGGGACTCTAGTGCTGGTGGTAGTGTTACGAGCTTAGAGTTCGTGACAGTAAAAACTGCCGATTGAATTAATACTTTAATTTACTTTAAACCAATTAAAACTTAAAAGACACTAATAATTAATCACACTGATTCACTTTATTTCGCTCCGAAGCTTCGCTTGTCTAGCCAAATTAAATACCGCCCCGATCGCGTATTGCAGAGCCTTTAAATACACCTTTTTCACCGAAACATCTAGAATATTCAAGTAAATACGCGCGCCAACCGACCAGGCGCCGAAAGTTCGAGTGTAGGGCTTCTAGAAAGCTTAGTTCTTCAATTCGATACTAGATGGTGCCGTCGGTTGAAAGATTAGTCATGTCATTTTCTGGAAAGCTCTCCTCGCTCTGTTACCCGACACTAGATGGCAATAGTGCCAGACGTCAACTTAGGCGCGCAACACTGCCCCCTCCTAAGACATGCTCGTCCCGAGCATTATCAGCCCCATAATAATGCGCCAGGCGATCCACATGGACGATCTTAGGATTCCCTCTTGCGCCTTTATGTATCCGGTAGGTAACATCTTTGATCCTGGTCACAATCCGGTACGGGCCGTCCTATTTAGCTTGAAGCTTAGGGAATTTCCCTTTGCTGCGGACTGCATTGTGCAACCATACTAGTTAACCTTCGTCGAACCCTTTGTTGTTCATTTTGCGGTCATACCGGGTTTTCATCTTTTCGGACATTTGCTGGCCCGATTGTCTGACGTTCTCATAAATGTCATTCATTTTGTTCCGCAAGTCATTTGCATAATCGGTTATACTGCGTGGGGCATCAGGTGGTATCCTGGTGATCAGGTCTGCAGGCAGCCGTAATTATCTTCCAAAATTTGCGAAAGCTGGTGTCCCTGATGTACTTTAGTGAGCAGCGCTTCGGTATGACAACAAAAACGGTTGTATGTGCTTGTCCCAATCTCGTTGCCGATTGTCTACAACTTTTGCTAGGTACTTCTCCAATATCTGATTAAATCGTTTTACCATTCTATCAGATTGCGGGTGACAAGGAGTCGTTTTTGTTTTATGAGTACCCATAACTCGGCAAGTTTCCTGGAATATTTGAGACTCAAAATTCCTTATTTGATCGCTGTGAATCTCTAAAGGTACTCCAAAACGACAGAAGACTTCATGAACTTGTTTATCTGCAATTGTTGAAGCTTCTTGATTTGGAATGGCGAAGACTTCTGGCCACTTAGTGAAGTAATCCATCACAACCATGAAATACTTGTTACTGCTTTCACTCTCCGGAAACGGCCCCACCACGTCAATAGCTGTTCTCTCCCATGGTGCACCAACATTGTACAACTTAAATGCATCTCTACTACGAGTCTGAGGTCCCTTTACAGCCGCACAACTTATACATTTGCGACACCAGTCCTCTATATCTTTCGACAGTGGACCCAGTAAAACCGTTCTCGGAACTTCAGTAGAGTTCGTTTAACTCCCAGATGGCCTCCTGAACAATCATTATGGTACAGCTGTAAAACATTCGGTACTCTAGCTTTAGGGACCTCTATTAGAGGTGATAACCTCTATAAGAGATGAGAACGGATGTATTCTGAATGACGAAGTTTCGAATTTAAGCAGATGGAACGAATACTTTGAAAGCGTGTTTATGAGTGAAGAGTCGTCTGAATTAAATGAACTAGAAATTCCAAAAGAAGGGGAAAGGGGTGTGGAGATAAGTGTAGATTAAATAATGAAAGCAATAAAGAGCATGTAAGCAGGTAAGGCAGCTGGATATGATAGGCTGGAGAGGGAGTGGTGGCAGGCCTGCTGTACACCTTGTTTAAATTATGTTGGGAATTAAAACGGGTACCGGATGACTGATGTAAAGTAGTTATAGTACCAATATATAAAGTAAAAGGGTTACAGTAGGACTGCAAAAACTACCGCAGTATCAGCTTGCTTAGTATTGTGGGTAAACTGTAAGCTAAGGTGTTAATTGAAAGAGTTATGAAAGAAACTGATGGAAAAATTTGGGATGTGCAAGCGGGATTTAGAAATGGAGTGGGGTGTACAGATCAAGTCTTTTCGATGCGCATGATGGCAGAGAAGTTTTTGGCCAAAAACCAGAAAGTTTTTGTGCGTTCGTGGACTTGGAAACGGCTTATGACAGAGTAAACCGGACTTTGTATGGCAAACACTAAACTCACATTGGTTGAGCGCTGGTTTGATACAGGCATTAAAGTCTCTTCATAGGGACTCTAGTACCTGTGTCAGGATCAACGGACTCTACTATAACTTATCAAAAAGTTGTCAGACAGGGCTGTGTAGCTTCCCCTTGGCTGGTCAAACTATTTATGGATAGGTGTTTGCAAACTTTGAAAGATGAAGAATATGGATTAAGAATGGGCGAGAATACCGTCAAATGCCTTTTATACGCCGATGATCAAGTCATATTTGCGTCGTCGGCGGCTGAGTTGCAAATAATGGTTACATTAATGAACTGGGTATTCAAAGAAAATGGAATGAAAGTGAACGCAAATAAGCTTAAAGTGATAGTTTTTCAAAGAGAAAAAAGCAAAACGGTATGTGAAATAAGAATAGAAGGGAAGTTAATTCAGTAAGTGGATGAGTCATGTATTTAGGATGTGTATTAAGCAGGGATGGTAGATATGATAAGGATATAGAACGACGAATAATTGCAGGGAATAGAGTGAATGGGGCACTACACTCTGTTATGAAGAATCAGAATATGTCAAAAAATGCACGTGTGGTAATTCATAATGCTGTGTTTGTCCCTTCTTTAATGTATGGTAGTGAAACTGGGATGTGGCAGAAGAAGCACGAAAGTAGAATTAATGCTGTAGAAATGCGGTCTAGTATATTACGGTTACGGAGTATGTTACGGTTGAATCTGAATCACAGCGTGAGAAATTGCGTGATAAGAGATAAATGTGGTATGCAAGATGATGTTGATGATGACCAGGATTAAGAAAGGAATGCTTCGGTAGTTTAATCATGTAGAAATAATGAATGAAGAAAGAGTGACAAAGCACATTTATATGCCAGATGTGAACGGCAGAGTCGGATAGGGATGCCCTATAAGAAAGTTTATCGATAAAATTGGCGATATTTTGAAAATGGGCCACATTAAAAGTACCTTTAACCGACGAGCATGTATGCGTAGATATATGGATGTAAAGGAGGCGAAAGAGATATGTCAGGATCGTGCCAAATGGAAGTCCGTAGTCTCTGCCTACCCCTCTGGGTGACAGGCGAGAGTGTTTATGTATGTATTATGTATTTTTTAAATCTAAAATGTATTTTTAACTTTTTTTTTCATTTTCAATTGACTAATTATAATTCGCGTCATGTATTGGGTAAAATCTCTGTTGTTCTAATTGAGTTTTGTTTTTATAATTCACAGATGTAAACAAAATGGTTTGACATATCATTTGTTCTGAATAGTGGTGTTCGTGTAAGCGATTTATTTCTGTAATTGGACATAAATCGTAACGTTGTACTCGTACACTGGCACTGCGCTGTTGTTATTAGTGTAATGTTAATTATTGTAAAAAGTAAAATTACGTTTAATTGAGTTCAAAATTTATCCAAACAAGATTTAAATGAATACATTTTATCATGAAATTGAAAATTCTTTGTTTCCCAATGATGGTCAGGACTCTTTTGTGATGATGCCATGTAGCACTTACTGCGAAGAGTTGCCCTTATTCAACACGCTAGTTAAAAATATAGTTAGTTCAACGATTTTAAATGAAATTTTTGCCATTAGATGATAAGTCGAACAACGGAGTTTACAGAAAAAGGTGAAATATTCCACCTACACCCTAAAAGTAAGTAAATAGAATTTTGTTTCGACTTTCAATCATTTTTATGAATTAAGAGACCAGTTTCCAGGATTTGGAATTTTTATAGAACAAGAGGGACAATCGAGCACCTGACGGCAAGTGGATACTATGGCCCATAGACATCTACATCTATCCTCGATTAAGAATCCAAATTCCTCATTTCCAGTGAAAAGAGTCTCCGGTCCTTTATAATTACCAGAGGAAACATAGCATTAGTATACTTCTTTTCACGTTGGTAATCTGTGAGAACGTGGTCTTTTCTCGGTCGAGCCGACATATTCGTGCTACCGTCATATTGTACCTGCTACATGGATCTACTACGTTTAAAATATCTAAACGTGGTAGAGCTATGCTGCAGCCATATTACTGGTATAGTTGTATCATGAATGGGTCGGCTCAACCGGGGAGGGACCACGCTCTCACAGAGTGTCAGCGTGAAATAGTAGCTTAATGATGCTGTATTTCGCATGGTGAGTGTAGAGAACCGGAGACCCTTTTTACTGAAAACGAGGCATTCCATCTTAGTCCTCACGGGTGACAACGCATCTGCATTTTGTTTTGTAATCGAGGATACATGTAGATGTCTATGGGCCGCAGCAACCACTTACCATCAGGTGGACTGTGTGCTCGTTTGTCACCCTATACTATAAAAAAATATATGATATAAGAATGTTTATTAGCTACTACGCAATGTTTCAATTTTTACTAACGGTGTGTAAGTAAAAGTGTAATTTCTTGTTAGCCACAGGCCTCTTACCATTTTAGAGAAAATTTTGAATCTGAGTAGAGACCACCTTTTGCCAAAATGTAAAAGGAAAACCCAGCGGCGAAACTACTGCTAAAGCACGGAATATTACCTCTTTCTTACCACCTTTATTACCCAATTACCTCACTCTGTTACTAATGATCCACTCGTGCGTGCATTTTACTAATAATATGGTAAAACATTGTGATGTGAGAGCATTTTTTCGAGGTGTTTTTTCCTGATAACAATAATAAGGACGATAGTAAAAAAAGGACATCGGTAAGTAAAAGACAATGCTAATAATCATAAATATTTATGATTATTAAAAATACACTTAGCAGACGACTGTACCGTCGAGCGCTCGGTATCGCACTATGGTCTTGTATTACTCGCTGACGAACGCGACTGATCATATGTGACGGACGTCAGTGTAGCAGGAATTCAAGCCTAACTCGTGATGTATAGATCCGTTAATACACACTATAATATAATATTTGGTGATAAATAATTTTCTCTTAATTTATAATTGTGTTTATACGTTATATATATAATAATAATAAAATTATTCTTTGTCCACTAAACTGGTAAAGGTAAGCAGTATTTAATTCAAAAAAATTATCACACGCAACAGCAACAGCTTATCAAAGTTCACTACTAAATATACGCTTCCCTCAGAGATGACCTCACAGGGGGATATTCATAGGGGGGACGCGTGACAACCTTGTCAACCTCGAGCAGAGGCGCAGAGTAGCCAGCATTTCAGTATTCTATAGGATGCATTTCGATGACTGCACTGGAATTACACGCTTTAATTCTTACCTCTCCTTTCCACCATCAGACAACCAGACGGTCGGCGGGTCTGCACCCTTTGGTTGTCGATATTCCACGCATAAGAAACAAACCGTTTGCTTCTTCTTTTGTAATGCGTACAGCAAAGGAGTTGAAGAATTTGCCGGCTTCTAATTTTTCGTCACAATACAATCTGAGCGTCTTCAAAGCAAGAGTGAGTAGGCTTTCGTTATACTAAGACAATACGATGTAACATCTAGGGCTATAACACCGCTTACCACCAGGTGGCACTGTGGTCAAGCACTGGCTTATAATAGGTACAAAAAAGTTAATATTATGGTTCATTATCATAATGAACGACTGCAACTTTAAACTGTGTGTCAATACGAAACATTTGCGATTTTGGTTCTAGGTATTTTCTTATTTCGGGTACGGCAAAATTGAGTACATTATAGGCACCATGTTATGGCTATCGTATAAGGTAAAATTTAATAGTTCCAAATTAATAACATCGGCAAAGCCAGTCAGGAAAGCTTTAATAATATTCGTCCTCAGTCCGTAAATAGCCGCTGTCGGATATTGCTTTTCCCATCGTAGGGAGGATTTCTTTTAATCATTACGCTTGGCAGGTGGACTGACAATAGTAATACGTTACGTAGATACCTATTATGCTACTAACTATCACCAGTATGGGTATTTTATATATCTAGCGAAACTTTTAAGTTGTCTGGGTTTTGACAAAAGATTTAAAATATAGTATTACCAGAAAAATACAAAACGTTAACGTTAATGCTTTAAAGTCTGAACTAAAAAATATTTTCTGTTAATTAGTATTAATTAATTTACTGTTTTTATTTACTACGGATATTTAAAGTTAGTTTCTAAAACTAAAAAGCATTTTCTTATATTTAAACTCTTCGTAGAATACTGGAAATAAATTACATATTATATTATATTTGTTAAGGTGGACAGGGCCACGCGAGAGGCGGGACGAAGCGTGGAGGGGCAAGCGACGCCCGGCGCATTCAGAGTAACCCGCGCACTAGCTAGTCAATACAAAAAAGTTATACTCTTGTTAAGTTTTGTTGTAATAAGAAGTAGTATGCATGTTTTGAAAAAAAGGGAAATTGAATCCTTAAAATTAAAAACTTCGTTAAACATTCATTATTTCACAAACGTTATTTAATAAGCAGTTAGTAATAGGTTATTTTATATATATTTATGATAGATTTTGTGAGATGTAAACGAGAAATATAGAATTCTATTTATAAAATTGCATTATAAAGGAGACAATCAATTTTTCTATGGAGAATGGGCCCACTACAAATTTTAAAGATTATCAATGAAATGCATGTCGATTTATTCCTTATAATCCATAGATTACAATAAAATTATTAGTTTTACTGCAGCTAAACGGAGTCCTGAGAAATTAACAAATAAAATATGAATCTAACAATAACCTAAAAACAAACTGAAAGCGATTTTCTAGTAGTATTCTTCGGTATTATAAGTTAAAATAGTGCACAATTGAATAATAGTACATATAAAACTAAGCTGTAGGTATATTCAGCATTTATAAATATTTTAAAATCGATGTAAAACCTTTCACTAGTTCGGGCAAAACATAGTGCCTGTTTATGCACAAATGTCGTATGGATTCTAACTTTGACATGTATTGATTGGTTGTGAGTGTAATTCTAAATACCAAGATGGCTAAGGGATAATGTCTTCAATAATAGTACATATAAAACTAAGCTGTAGGTATATTCAGCATTTATAAATATTTTAAAATCGATGTAAAACCTTTCACTAGTTCGGGCAAAACATTGTGCCTGTCTATGCACAAATGTCGTATGGATTCTAACTTTGACATGTATTGATTGGTTGTGAGTGTAATTCTAAATACCAAGATGGCTAAGGGATAATGTCTATTTATATTTATGATATTACCAACACACAGTAAGATACATTTTAAACTGATTGTATTACAAAAAGCAAAATATAATGTAGGTAATTCTATTTATCATTGTAAATCATAATTTATTTAAGTATTCTATTAACAGTAGTAGGTGCAGAAACAGAAACCTTTTATTCAATTTAGATTATAAATAATACTTATTGAAAGTCACTTTTTTAATTTACCACTGGTTCGGAAAAAAACCTCTGACTTGAAGAGAACCAGCAAAATACCCAGTAGGTCTTTTAAAAAAAAGCCAGCTTACAATCATGTATGTCATAATTAACAACACAGAACAAATTAGAAATAGCTTGGTAGCGATCACCTTACCCACGGGTTATTGTCAGCCATAAATTCCTTTATACTATAATAACCCCTTTTATACAAACTTAATTTAATACATTTTTTGAACTTTGATGATTGACTGACATATATAGACAGGAGCGGGGTCAAGACATTATTTTAAAATGTTTTGGTTGATTAGTAAGTAGTAACATCATAATAAAATGACTAGGAATTAACATGCCTTATCTATGTTATTACACAATGATAAATAGTGAGGAAGTAAGATGTTTTAAACTGTTTGTGTAAGGATTAAAAAAACACAGGCTTAATTTATATGTATTTATTACTAGCGATGCGCCTCAGCTGTGCCCTGGTGATTTATGGATCTCGACAACAGTGCCATCTACCGAGTCCAAATGTAAATATAAACCATCTAGAGATCCATCCAAACACACACAAACATTTTCATTTAAATTGGTTGGAAGGTTTCTGATGTTTTGTCTATAACGGACATAGGTAGAAACATTTTAGTGTTAGATATATTTCTGAAGGTTTTTTGAAAATAACTTGATGGTAACATGTACATTTATGATATTGTAAGCAATCAGAAGGAATTTTCAATTATAATACAAGACTGTTGTCTTCAATATCCATACACTTTTTGTCTCTGCAAGTTTTCAGCCTGCACGGCATACAGATTTGTTCTAAGCGATCCACCTGAAAAGAAGTTAATGACAATTGTAAAGGTATCTTAACTAAATAATAATACTTATCAATATATTATTTTTTTCTATATTATATAGGAATTAAAAGGACATTTTTAATAATAAGAGATATGAGATAAGACTATGCCTTCAATGTCAATAAACTGTATTTACATATTTCTGTGAGCATTTTCTTATATCTGCCTTTTCATATGTTAAATAATAAAGAAATTATTATAAATTATACAGCATTAATCAGCTCCAGCTGATCAAATACAGAAGCAGTAATTATTGATTAACATCAGTAATATTCAACCATGTAAAAGTTGTCTCACATTTTATTTTTACCGGTTTCATGTACTTACATAGTAGACAAAGATATTATTGTTATATTAAGTATATCTGATTCTAGATGACAAAATAATATTCCTTTCTGCACAGTGAACAACACAGCTGTCGAAACATAATAGAAACAACCATTACACTTTTTTATGGAAACCATTATTATTAAACTTTATATTTGCTTTTAGTACAAATAATTACTACATTTTTTACACATAAATATATGTAACATTTATATTGCCTATCTACTATGGCTGGTATAAATCCAGGATCTGTGTCTGGCTTAACAAAAAAGCCATTTAGTATTGAGCAACTTGCTGAATACATAAGGTTACCTATTTGTACACAAATGCAGTTATATGAATTGCTCTTCAAAACACTCTTTTAAGTCCCTCGACCCAAAGATTCTAATTTTCTTTTAACATTATAATAACTTCTTTTGTGCATTCTATTTATTATTTAATTTAGATTTTACTAATAAAATAAACTTAATACTTTGTCACTTTTAACAAACTAATAAGGTTCTAAGACCTGTTTATTATTTGTATTTGTTTGAGGTAAAATATACAAACTTAATAATAGATTTTCACAACCTAGAATAGGTGTAAATTAATAAACTCTTATATTCTATTAGCGAATTTTACCACAAAAACTAAAAAGAGAAAAACATACGTACTTGTGTCAATTAATATTTGGCTAACCTTTCTGATAATTGATAATATCCATATTTTCTTAAACATTAGTTTAATAATGCTTGTAAATAAAAAACTCCATTTTGTTCTTACCATAATGATGCGACTCCAACTATGTTTTATTTCACTCGAGTGAATCGAGTGAATTTGTCCAACTCGATAATCGATAGAAAATAAATTTTACCGAGTTACCGAGTTAACTCGGTAACTCGGTTTTCGTATAGATTCAGAGGGTGCTATATAGATATTAATTTACTTGTATATATAATAAGTCGCTGCGGGTGACATCACAAGTTGCATCCAAATTCAAACTTGCATCTGGCATGTTGTAAACAAACCTGAGCTTAGTTTTATTTATGATATTGATTTATAGTTTTAATTTCATGTTGCCACATATTACTTATTTATAAAGGTACATATTTAAAAATGGTTTAACTAAAGTAATCGCTGATCTCAACTCTAGTGATAAACTTTTCTGTAAATAGTTGGTTTACTCAAAAACTAGTGTACAACTAGAATGACATACATACATACTCGTAAATTAACCCGAGTGGCTCGAGTCACAAAACTCTACTCGAATCGCATCTTTATCTTACGGCCAATGCAGTGTTTGTCTACAATTTAGTGATGAAATCGACTTACTAATTCGAGCAATTTATTGATATATTATGTAATAAATAAATTGATATTAGGTAATATGTATATATTCTTGTATCAATTTATGTTATATATGATATAAATTGATTATATATACTTTGGATAGTCAAATTATTAATAACATTAAGACTTACGTCATAACGTTAGAGTGATATTATTTTATGAAGATGTCGATACGCATACCAAAAATAATATATCACTACCTACTAAGCGTAGTAATAATAATTGTGTTGTATGGAAGAACAATTATAAAAATAATTTGTGAAATATTGACACAGCTTCATTCATCTAATTTGAATTGTTTAAATCGAGTTACCTGAATTTCAACTCGAGTCGATTTTTTGCGAGTTATCACGGTACATCTCTAAGACAATAATTTTTTAAATGTTACATTACCTTAGCCAATGATCAGAACACGAATGTCAAAACAACTATTTTTTTTTCAGATTTCTTGTTTCCGTTTACATTTTCGAAAAATCTATAGACCATTTACTATTATAATTTGGTGTCTTTTTTTTGGTGTAAATACCATTAAGTGACGTTAATATTTCTAGTGGGCCCAAAAATGATTGTCTCCTTTTGTATTCTAATTTTGGATATTCTTTTTCTTCGTCTGTGCCTCAAATCCGCAAAACGTTGTCCGTCATATTAAGAGGCCATATGCGTTTCGCGTCGAAAACTACATGTTTTTTGGTTTTTCCAAAGACGATATCGTAACGACGTGAGGAGATTATTTGCTCAAAATTAGGGATTTAGAAAGATGAAGTCTTTATTTAGTACATAGCAATGCAAAATCATAGTTTTTGATAACGGTTTTTTAGTGCGAAGACAATCCCTTCACAGCGTTTTACGAAAATATGCATCAGAGTTATCTTTCAGGTTGAATACAACCATTATTATAAGCTTAAATACTTTATTTTAAGCGTTATTATAGTGGAATATATAGTCTTTTAGTGTATAGAAAAACCTAAATTACGAAACTATTTCGATTTAATATTATAAAATAATATTATAAAATCACCAAAACTGTCTACTTCAATGTAATTTTTTCCATGTATTTGGTTTTAATTATTTTATCAAAATACATGTAATGTTAAATATCCAAAAAATATTTTAGCTCGTTTTGTGTTGTCAATTATTTTATATAATTATTTTAATTATTTTAATAATACTATAAAACATCATACGCAGACGCCGTTCGATTCAGTACGCTCCGGGTAATCCCAATGGCAGGACGTATTACTTTTTCTCACCGACACCGCGCAATCGCGTTGATACACCGATAGGGCTATAGTACACTATACCATACTAGATACCTATAGAACCATCGAGCATTTTTACGATTGAGACTTTTATAAGCGATATTTTTGGTAGTAAGTAATTTTGAAATATGATCATGATTTTAATATTTAAATATTAAATGATGTAATGGTGGCAAATTTTCATTTCATACATTTTTTTTTAGAAATGAGAAATGAACGTAAGCAATTCGGATCAAGTAAAAATACAAACCTGTTGGCTTTCACCTTTGGCTCCGTGGCGGAGTGACTTGGTAATAAGTTGTAGCGCTGAGCGCCGCGGGGTCGAATCCACATGAAACAAAAATTTGTATTACCTTCAAATAATTGTTCCAGGTCTGGATGTTTGTCCTTGTGAAATTAATATATTTAAACTGCCCCCACGATGTACTTAGGAAAAATTCCTAGTGTGGAGATAACATCAGGCCTCTGTCACTCGCTCTAGGCCACGCGTTATATGCCTACCGTTCTGCGTATCGTCCACGATACAACCGACAAAAAGCCGCCGCACGCCCGCCTGAGCATGGTGCGAGCGCTGCGCACATTTCCCGAGCTTACTTGTCGAAATGCAAAAACCATATGTTATTATCGTGCAGTGGATGGGTGTAAAAGTAAAAAAAAACTAATGAAAAATTGTTTTTTTTTTGCATTGACTCATGTATCAGAGTATTTATTATATAAATGTGGCAAAAAATAAACATAACTTATATGCTTTGTTACAGGAAAACCCTAATGTTGACGAAACAACACTGTATACTAATTTAAAAGCTTAAAATAAAGATTCATCTTTTTGTGGTAGGCTAAAAGTCCTACCAGAACCGTTTAATAATTATATTGAAGAATTAGAAAGAGCATTCTTAAATAATTTAGACAACGTCATAATGAATCGGCCTAGCAGCACCGTGTTGCAAATTTTACAAACCATTGATTTTCCTCTGCTTTGCTCCTGTTTTCGTCATGAATATTTATTAAAATTATTTACGCAATTTAGGAAACTTCAACGATAAAATTTTATAACCGGGAGTTAAGAGAAGGAAAAAAATGTCTAAATCATTTTATAAAACTCAAACATATTTGATTGACAAATAAAAAATATTGTTATTATGTAATATGTATTTCGCAACATTCGTTTTATTACAATAATCATCACAGGTACAACCCTAGCGCATTCGTCTGATGACGCGCTTGCACGTGAGTCACACGGCGGGCAACACAATCTCGACTCTTCGTACGCGTACTGATGGTACATTTTCTTCTCGCTACGAGCAGCAGATATTATTATTAAAATTTTGTAGGCTATTTTAATTTTGTAGCGTAGGTATTTTCGCTATTGTATGGGAGTGATGTATCTCATCATCATCATTACAGCCCTTCACAAGTCCACTGCTGAACATAGGCCTCCCCCAAGTAATGCCACAAAGCACGGTCCTGAGCCACCTGCATCCATCGACTTCCTGCATATCTTACCAGGTCGTCACTCCATCTAGTGGGGGGGTCGCCCTACACTACGCCTACCGGTACGGGGCTGCCACTCGAGAACCTTTCTTCCCCATCGGTTATCGGTTCTTCGAGCTATATGGCCGGCCCATTGCCACTTCAGCTTACTAATCCGTTGGGCTATGTCGGTCACTCTGGTTTTACTGCGGATATCCTCATTTCTGAGTCTATCACGCAGAGAAACTCCGAGCATAGGCCTCTCCATAGCTCGCTGAGCGACCTTGAGCGTCCTCATACGTCCAGCAGTGAAGGACCACGTCTCAGATCCGTAAGTCATCACTGGCAACACGCACTGGTTGTACAATCTAGTTTTTAGAGATTGAGGTATACCTGACGAGAAGATATGTCGTAATTTCCCGAACGCTGCCCAGCCGAGTTGAATCCGTCGATTGACCTCTCGGTCGAAGTTGGACTTACCTAGTCGGACTATTTGTCCCAGGTAAACGTACTCGTCAACAACTTCGAGCATAGTGCTCCCAACAACTACCGGCATAGGTGTGACGTGGACATTAAACATGATCTTTGTTTTGTCCATGTTCATCTTAAGACCTATCCTTGCCTTGGGAGGCACTATTGAGGTCATTGAGCATAGTGCTTAAGTCCTCCAGCGATTCTGCCATAAGGACTATATCGTCGGCAAATCGAAGGTGAGTGATGTACTCGCCATTGATGTTAATACCGTATCCTTTCCAGTCCAGTAGCCCGAAAACGTCTTCCAAAGCAGCGGTGAAGAGTTTCGGGGATATAACGTCACCCTGTCTTACACCTCTCGTCAGTTGGATAGGTTTCGAGCTCTGGTTCTGTACTCGGATAGCCATCGTAGCCCTACTGTACAAACACTTAAGCACTTCGATATACCGACAGTCAACTTGGCACCGCTGAAGGGACTGCAGCACCGCCCAAATTTCGACGGAATCAAAGGCTTTCTCATAGTCCACATACGCCAGGCAAAGTGGCAAATTGTACTCTTCAGTCTTCTGCACAATCTGCCGCAGGGTATGTACATGTATGTCTATGGTACTGAAGCCTTTTCGGAAACCGGCTTGTTCGGGAGGCTGGAAGTCGTCGAGTCTGCGTGCGAGACGATTCGTAATGACTCTCGAAAACGGCACGTAGACGCGGCTCAGAAGGGAAATCGGTCTGTAGTTCTTCAAGAGAGCGGTGTCGCCTTTCTTAAAGAACAAGACCACCGCACTTCTGCTCCACGCCTCTGGAGTAGTGCCACCATGGAGGACGGAATTGAAGAGCCTCTGAAGGACTTCAAGTACCGGTGTTCCACCCGCTTTCAGAAGCTCCGCTGTAATTCCATCCTCGCCTGGGGCCCTGCCGTTTTTAAGGTGCTGGAGAGCCATTCTAATCTCGCTTAGACTGACGTCCGGGATATCATCGGAATAGTGTCGGATAAGACTTGCTCTTCGATCGTTACTCACACTTGCGTGTGGCTCCAACGATGATGTGTACAGCTGCCCATAGAACCTCTCAATCTCACTCAAAATCTCAGGTGTCCCGGAAACGATGCTGCCACACTCAGTCTTCAGCTTTGACAGTTGGCTCTTACGGGCAGACAGATCTCTGGCAAAGACTTTGGAGCCCTGGTTCCGCTCGATCGCTTCTTTAATACGAGCAGTATTAAAGTTGCGTAAGTCTCGCCGCATGCATTTGGAGATCTGTCTGTTCAGTTGCCTGTATGCTGTCAAGTCTGTTGACGATTGCAGCCTCATCTCCCGTCTAACAGCCATGAGATTAAGAGTGTGATCGGAGAGTTTTTGTGTTCTTCTGCGGCGGGTCTTGCAGAACTTAGCTCCGACCGCATGGACAGTTTCCACGAGCTTGTCATTCATATCGTCCACTGCATTGCAATCTTGTAGGCACTGAAAGCGGTTGTGTAACTCGAGCTGAAAGTTTTCGGGATTCTGGATTAGAGCACGAGGGGGACGGAGCGTTGACTTCATTAGACGAGACCTCTCCAACTTAACGTTTAGGTTCAGTGTGCCTCTAACCATTCGGTGATCGCTGCCAGTTTTCACCCTTGCGATCACTGAGACATCACTGAACAGTTGGCGTCTGGTCGTCATAATGAAGTCAATCTCATTTTTTGTCTAACCGTCGGGGCTCGACCAGGTCCACTTCCTGTGGGGCCGCTTCTGGAAGAAAGAGTTCATCATAAAGAGTCCCTCTTTCTCCATAAAGTCGGCCAGCTGCTGGCCCCTTCGGTTCCGTTGCCCTACTCCAAATTTCCCTAACTTCAGCTCACCGCTTCCTCCTGTGCCTAGTTTTGCGTTGAAGTCTCCCATCAACACCGTGTAGTGGGTTTTAGAGGAATGCATGGCTTTGGAAATATCCTCATACATTTCCTCCACCTCCTCATCGGGATGTGTCGAGGTTGGTGCGTAAACCTGTATGACCTTCAGCGAATACCGTTTGGTGATTCTGAGTATCAGGTACGCGACCCTCGTCGACACACTCCCAATCTTTACAACGTTGTTGACGAGAGACTTGTGGACGATAAATCCGACACCTCCTTGGGACAGATGGTCGCCCTCCCGGTGATAGAACAAGTTGCCGGATTCGAGAATCACCGTGTCCTCCCCCTCTCTTCGGACCTCGGATAACCCTATAATACTCCAGTGCAACTTGTCTATCTCTTCTTCCAGCTCCAAGATCTTCTCGTCAGTCCTCAGTGTGCGTGCGTTAAATGTTGCCAGGTCGAGTCGTCGTAGGTGGTACCCGAACCTCCACCGGAGATTCTTAGCACCCCCTGCCCCGCCGTTACCATGGTCGCCACCGTAGCCAGGAATAGCGGGGCCGCCGGGGACTGGGGGCCGTCTATTTGTGTTATTGTTCATGGGGGGTATATTGCCATAGTTGCCACGCTTGGCGAGCGGGTTGGCAACCGCAGTTTTTTTTGTGTAATTGATGTTATCAGGAAGATGCTGCTGCCCATCTCCTGCCTGTTTCCCTCTGTCGCCTTATACGACACCCACGAGAAGATATGGGGTAGTGGATATTCTTAACCGCCACTACACGGCAAGTGATGTATCTGTTGGTAAACTATTTATTAATCTGTGATCACAGATCACAGATCACCCCATATCTTCCCGTGGGTGTCGTAAAAGGCGACAGAGGGAAACAGGCAGGAGATGGGCAGCAGCATCTTCCTGATAACATCAATTACACAAAAAAAACTGCGGTTGCCAACCCGCTCGCCAAGCGTGGCAACTATGGCAATATACCCCCCATGAACAATAACACAAATAGACGGCCCCCAGTCCCCGGCGGCCCCGCTATTCCTGGCTACGGTGGCGACCATGGTAACGGCGGGGCAGGGGGTGCTAAGAATCTCCGGTGGAGGTTCGGTTGCCACCTACGACGACTCGACCTGGCAACATTTAACGCACGCACACTGATACCCCTTTCCCCTTCTTTTGGAATTTCTAGTTCATTTAATTCAGACGACTCTTCACTCATAAACACGCTTTCAAAGTATTCGTTCCATCTGCTTAAATTCGAAACTTCGTCATTCAGAATACATCCGTTCTCATCTCTTATAGAGGTTATCACCTCTAATAGAGGTCCCTAAAGCTAGAGTACCGAATGTTTTACAGCTGTACCATAATGATTGTTCAGGAGGCCATCTGGGAGTTAAACGAACTCTACTGAAGTTCCGAGAACGGTTTTACTGGGTCCACTGTCGAAAGATATGGAGGACTGGTGTCGCAAATGTATAAGTTGTGCGGCTGTAAAGGGACCTCAGACTCGTAGTAGAGATGCATTTAAGTTGTACAATGTTGGTGCACCATGGGAGAGAACAGCTATTGACGTGGTGGGGCCGTTTCCGGAGAGTGAAAGCAGTAACAAGTATTTCATGGTTGTGATGGATTACTTCACTAAGTGGCCAGAAGTCTTCGCCATTCCAAATCAAGAAGCTTCAACAATTGCAGATAAACAAGTTCATGAAGTCTTCTGTCGTTTTGGAGTACCTTTAGAGATTCACAGCGATCAAGTAAGGAATTTTGAGTCTCAAATATTCCAGGAAACTTGCCGAGTTATGGGTACTCATAAAACAAAAACGACTCCTTGTCACCCGCAATCTGATAGAATGGTAAAACGATTTAATCAGATATTGGAGAAGTACCTAGCAAAAGTTGTAGACAATCGGCAACGAGATTGGGACAAGCACATACAACCGTTTTTGTTGTCATATCGAAGCGCTGCTCACTAAAGTACGTCAGGGACACCAGCTTTCGCAAATTTTGGAAGATAATTACGGCTGCCTGCAGACCTGATCACCAGGATACCACCTGATGCCCCACGCAGTATAACCGATTATGCAAATGACTTGCGGAACAAAATGAATGACATTTATGAGAACGTCAGACAATCGGGCCAGCAAATGTCCGAAAAGATGAAAACCCGGTATGACCGCAAAATGAACAACAAAGGGTTCGACGAAGGTTAACTAGTGTGGTTGCACAATGCAGTCCG
Source organism: Parnassius smintheus behrii (assembly GCA_036936625.1). Lineage (NCBI taxonomy): Eukaryota > Metazoa > Arthropoda > Insecta > Lepidoptera > Papilionidae > Parnassius > Parnassius smintheus. Next base: position 23,508,532 of record JAUPFT010000007.1, read on the forward strand.
CAGCAAAGGGAAATTCCCTAAGCTTCAAGCTAAATAGGACGGCCCGTACCGGATTGTGACCAGGATCAAAGATGTTACCTACCGGATACATAAAGGCGCAAGAGGGAATCCTAAGATCGTCCATGTGGATCGCCTGGCGCATTATTATGGGGCTGATAATGCTCGGGACGAGCATGTCTTAGGAGGGGGCAGTGTTGCGCGACTAAGTTGACGTCTGGCACTATTGCCATCTAGTGTCGGGTAACAGAGCGAGGAGAGCTTTCCAGAAAATGACATGACTAATCTTTCAACCGACGGCACCATCTAGTATCGAATTGAAGAACTAAGCTTTCTAGAAGCCCTACACTCGAACTTTCGGCGCCTGGTCGGTTGGCGCGCGTATTTACTTGAATATTCTAGATGTTTCGGTGAAAAAGGTGTATTTAAAGGCTCTGCAATACGCGATCGGGGCGGTATTTAATTTGGCTAGACAAGCGAAGCTTCGGAGCGAAATAAAGTGAATCAGTGTGATTAATTATTAGTGATTTTTAAGTTTTAATTGGTTTAAAGTAAATTAAAGTATTAATTCAATCGGCAGTTTTTACTGTCACGAACTCTAAGCTCGTAACACTACCACCAGCACTAGAGTCCCTATAAAGAGATTTTAATGCCTGTATCAACCCATCGCTTAACCCAAATGAGTTCAGCGTTTGCCATAACACAATTCTATCCACTCTATCATAAGCCTTTTCTAAATACATGAAAGCACAAAATGTTTTTTGGTTCTCGGCTAAAAACTTCTCCGCGAATATGCGTTTGTAAAGATTTGATATGTACACCACCTTCCCTTTCTAAATTCCGCTTGCACATCCCAAATATTTCCATCAGTTTCTTTCATAACTCTTTCATTTAGTATCTCAGCAGATACACATTTACAGCATTATATTTTATGTATACCACATTTACAGCGGACGAAATTATTATATTTGCGAGAATTATAAATCTTTTCTGAAAGAGTTGATATGTGTTTAGCCAAAAAGCGATCAGCTGAAACTTATAAAGACACAAGAGGTCAAAAACAAAGTGGATTGTACAAGACCCCTGAAGAAGATATAGATTTTGTAAGAAATGTCATAAATCGCATCCCAAAATACGAATCTCACTACAGAAAAGAACGAAACAGTGGCACGCCGTTTTTAAAACTATGAATTACTCTCCAAAAAAATTTACGACATCTATCTTGAAAAATTTAAAAAAAATGTACTGCAACGAGAAGAAATACGTCTCTTTTGCTTACTGAAGCTCGTATTTTATACTTATTTCAATCTCCGTTGTAAATCTTTGAAAAAGAATACATGCAATAAATGCGATTCATTAGCCCTTCAGATTAAAAGTGCTATGTACCAGAAGAAAAGGAATGATTGATCCAGCAACGACATATTCATCAAATAAGAGCGGAGGATCTTCGCAATCAAATGTCTCAAGACTTGGCGCGTGCTAAAACAGATCCCAAATTCGAATGTGTTACCTTCGATCTCGAAAACTTTTAACTAAAAACTAAAAAAAACTCTACCTTTGTCGCGTATACCCACTAACATAGTATTTTATAAACGTCAGTTGTGGGTTTATAATGTTAGGATACTCGTTGGCTCTAACAATCAAGGACGATGCAATGTCTGGGTAAAAGCGGAAGCTTGAAGAGAAGCCCAAGAAGTTGGCTCGTGTCTCATTAATTTTATTTAAAACCATTTGAGGCATGGTGTAAAGAATCTAGTCCATTGGAGCGATTGCTGTGGGGGACAAAACGGAAATATTTAAATAGTCCTAATGCTATAAACTATACTTAGCAGCCACCCAAGTCTTAAAACGATAACTTTTAAATACTTAGTGACCGGCCATTCCTTTTTGCCAAATGACAATTTTGTGACACTTTTTCAGCAAGATTAAATGTGAGGCTATACATCAAGAGCTGATTTACACTGCAGTAGAATACACAAATATCAAATCTCTAAAAAGAATAAACCTCTTCACGTTACTACAATGAAAACGCAAGATTTTTAAGTACAAAACAAATAAAAAAAAGATAACCGCAATATATGTATATGTACAAATAAAGATAAAGTAAATTGGCTGAAATCTAAACAAATTTTATTGAAAAACATATTTGTTTTAAATTACTATGACGTCAGATAAAGGAGATATTTAAAAGCTAGATTTGTCGAAAAGAAGCAAAGGTAATTTAATTCAATTTTCAGAAGAACTTTTGAAAAGTTTGGTGATAAATAATTTACTTTGGATGATAATAACCCTGGGAAGGGTGTCGCTAAAAAGCTATTTCTAATTTGTCTTGTGTTGTTAATTGTAAGCATGATTGTAAGCTATTATTTGAAAAAAAAGTAGTCCCGCTGGGTTTCTTGCTGGTTCTTCCCAAGGCAGAGGTTTTTTTGCGAACCAGTGGTAAATGAAAAAAGTGACTTTCAATAAGTGTAATCTACATTGAATAAAAAAGTTTTTGTTTCTGTTTCTGTTTCTTTTAATTTATAATTGTGTTTATACGCAATATATAATAATTAATAAATTATCTTTGTCCACTGTACTGGTACTGTACTGGTACTGGTAAAGGTAAGCAGTATTTAATTCATCAAATTATCAAATTTAGTAAGTTACATAATACACTAAATACCCGACTTATATTTTAATTATAGTAAGTTACCCAAACCACAACAACGTAACTTAATTTTGTCTTAGTTAATTTGGTCATTCATTATCGTTACAGCTTATTAAAGTCCACTACTGAATATACGCTTCCCTCAGAGATGAACTCACAGAGGGATATTCATAGGGGGGACGCTTGACAAACTTGTCAACCTTGTCAAACTCGAGCACAGGCGCAGAGTAGCAGCCATCATTCTATACGATGCATTTCGGTGACTGTGAACTGGAATTACACCTGGTTACACCCCTTTGTTGTCGATATTTCACGCGTAAGAAACAAACCGTTGGACCAAAAGAAGGAATGGCCGGTCACTAAGTATTTAAAAGTTATCGTTTTAAGATTTGGGTGGCTGTTAAGTATAGTTTTTAGCAAACGTATTATAGTATGTATTAATGGTTCTATACGTCATGAGTTAGCAATTACTTACTAGACCACATATTATATCTTGGAAGGTTGGCTTATATAATGTATACATGTGTGAGAAAAAATATTTAATTATTTTATTTCCTCGCTTTTATTTTTATAGAAAATAATATTTTTATCTTAAGTAGATTACTATATTATACTTATTGAAAGGTAGTTTTGTTAACCACTTGTTCGTAATATACGTCTGTCCTTGAAAGAACCAGTAAGAAACGCAGCGGGATTATTTTATAAACTTAATTTTCAAAATAATATTACACAATAATTTATACTAGTGGTCACCCAGTGGTTGAAGTTCACCATCAATCGCCATCTATGCTTTCTGCTACTCTTCAAATTAAACAACACACATCAAGAGTGTTAGTGTGTAAAATGCTTAAAATGGATGCAAAATTTTATCTTAATATATTATTTTTAATATTTTACAATTTAAATGATAGTAGCGATCACCTCATTCCCAGGGTTATTTTCATTCATGTATTCCTTCATGCTTTTTACACAAATTATTTTTGATGACATTTTGAAACTTGTTGATAATATTTGAATGTTGGTTCATACATTATTACATTATATTTATATTTTAAATTCAATAGCTGTCCGTATGACATTCGAAAACTCGAAAACGGCTCGAACGATTTCAGTGAAATTTTTTGTGCGTTTGAGTGGATCCCTGGAAGGTTTATACATATTTACAAATGGACCCGGTAAGCATCGCTGTTGTCGAAATCCAGAAATCCAGTGCGAGGCCTGGGTGGATTGTTAGTCATAACTATATTGTAAATCAATAAGTTCATACAGTTATCGTTTTATGAATATATTTATTGCAAAATACCTAAACACTAAAAGCAAAATAATAATTATAATAACGTTTCTAAATCGCATATAATATAAATTGATAGCATTTTTCGGTTGATACAAGCAAAGCAAATAAAGCATCATATAGTTATCATTTCATGAATATATTTGAGATATTTAATGAAGAACACAATAGCAAGTATACAATAATAACACAATAAAAATGAACAAAATTATTATTATAATAACGTTCCTAAATCACATATGATATAAATTCATATCATTTTTCGGCTGACACAAATATCTTTCTTGCTAGCTTCATACCCATCATAGTGGATTTTACTAATTAATCTTAGGATTTTACTAACAGACTAACTGGAGTGTAATAGACAAACGCTGATGGACGTACCCGTAGATAATGGCCTGAGTGAAAGTGAAAAGCTGAAAAGTATGTAATAGTGAATTAAATTTTAAATTGATAAAATATTATCGCTAAGATACCAGTTTTATACTGATAGAAAAGAGTTTTTATAAAAAAAATAATTGAGACGTGGGATCATAGCCGATACGAAATCACCTTAAATATGGTACATGAGCGACCTGAGCTAGATCCTACCAACAAATAGAAAAACATAAAATTGTAATTATCAATTTTAGTATTAGTTTTGCCACTGCGTTTTCCTTTACAGAAATCTACAAATTAAAAAAATATATTATGTTTTGTTCTATGAACATATATTTTGGCAAACGGTGATCTCTACCCAGATCCAAAATTCTCTCAAAAATGGGAAGAGGCCTGTGGCTAATAATAAATAACATGAATGTGTGTGGCTTCACTTTTTTATACATATAAAACTTATATACATTTTATACGTTACATGGTTACTGTGTGTAGGAACATAAGGGTAACATAGATTTAATTTTAAAAATTTTACCTACGCACCGTTAGCAAAAATTAAAACATTACGTTATAGCTAATAAACATTCTTATATCATATATTCGGCATTCATATAATGTAATGGATAAAATATTATAATAATAATCGACGCGCTTCTCATGCGCTTCATCTGCTCCTTTCCGAATATCTGAAAAGAAGCAGACATTATAGGGCGCCAAAACCTAGGAAATCGCGCAATCGACCCACCAGCTACAACCCCATCATAATTCTAATAAGTTGTCGAACATCTGCCGAAAGCTTCGTGTATTGATCACTAAATACTCAAACCTCACGGGAGCATACTTCGACCGCTGAAGTGAGCTGGGTCGATAAAGCGCTAATCACCATATTGTCTTCCTCCGGCGAGTGTATCTTATCCAGTATGGTGTCTGTATTTATAGACTTGAGTTTGACTTTCGAGTTTACACTCCTATTGACGATGGGTTTGGTCTGAGGGAACTCACCTGCTGACCAAACCAGTTGTAATACGACCGGCTTGTGGTCCGACACTAGTTCTGTAAAAGTTTCGATCAATTTTTTTTTTATAGAAGAAGAGGAAAACGAGCATGCGGTTCACCTGATAGTAAGTAACTACCGCTGCCCATGAACAACTGCAACACCAGGGGAATTGCAGGTGCGATGGCGGCCTTTTAAAAAGGAGTAAACTCTTTTCTTGAAGGATCCTAAGTGTTATCGGTCCCGAAAAATCGCCGGCAGTAAGCAATTCCACAGATAAGTTGTACGAGGAAGAAAACTCCTTGTAAAGCGCACAGTGGTGGACTACAAAGCATCCAGATGGTGAGGATGGTATCTTGAATTTTGATGCGATGTATGTTCGTGAAACTTAGCGGCTGGGGTTAATCCGAACCATTTCTCAGAACACTCCCCGTAGTAGATGCGATGGAAAATGCAAAGCGATGCAACATCCCTACACAGCGCCAGTGAATCGAACCGATCAGATAGAATTCGGTCATCAGCGATTCGAATCGCTCTGCGCTGGACGCGGTTATGTGGAAGAAGCTGGCACTAGGGTTCCATGGCCCAGAGATGAGAACAGTAATCCACGTGAGGCCAAACTTGCGCTTTGTAAAGTTGCAAGCGATGTGCCGGCACGAAATACCATCTCACTCTTTTGAGCATGCCAAGCTTTTTAGAGACCTTTTTGGCATTCATATGTCAACGCCGAGAATTCCGATGCTACCTAAGGCAGTGTGAGAAGTGGAATAAAAATTTTGAAAAAGTGTTTTTTTTTTTTTTTGGAATAGCTTTTAAACGGTTTTACCGATCGATTTTAAAAACTAATTAGCTTTTAACCTCAAAAAATGACATCGAATGCCGTTTGGAAAATAAAAATTGGTTTATTCGTTCGTGAAATATTAAAGGAGAAAGAATTTGAAAACAAAACGTTTTTTTTTAACATAACTTCGAGATTTTGCAATATAATTTGTTAAAATTTGGATCGCTTTGGCATTTAAAATTAGCGGAAGGTTCCAGGGATGGCCTGCAGGGTCAACAAATTTTTTTTTGTTTATTTGCCCACTTAGTAATTTACGCTAACCAAATACATTTACCGTGTAGTGGTGGCATAAGAGTATTCACTACCCCATATCGTCCGTGATGACTAAAGAAGTGGCGGCAGAAACATACAAAGAGATAGGCAACAGCGTCTTCCTATTAACACCCAAAAATAAAAAATGCCTCCGACTCGCCCGCCAAGCATCCCCCCTATAAATATCCCTATAATAATATATAACGAAAGACGACATGCATTTATAACATTTCCATAATTTTTTTACAAAAAGCTGAAGTCGTGTTATTCTGGTTTTGTTAACTTATCATCTATAATTAAATTACAAGTAGAGTAATGAATTAAACAATACTCTCCTTTACCAGTATAGTGGTCATAGAATGTAATATAATTTATTATCTAATTTTATAGTGTGAAAATACAATAATTAATATAAATAAAACTATTTATCACCAAAAGTATTACAGGTGGTTAAGGTAACACACGAGCACATCGTACACCTGACGGTTAATTGATGTTGTTGGCAAGATATCCAAAAAACCTTAATTTAGATTAAAAAGCAAATGCGTTTGCGACAAATGAGCAATAAATGGAACATCACTTTTAATACGTGTAAGTACATTACCAGTGGAAAGAGTCCCCAATTTACGTCTTTTTTACACAAAAGACAACAGCATTAGGCAACTATTTTATACCGGTATATAGTACGATTCTGGTCCCTCTTGAGCTAGCTCATTCATTATGCAGCTATAATAAGCCGCAGAATGACTTTACAACAAAGAATAAGATTATATTAAGACTTAATGAAGAAGCATAACCTTAAACAGATTTGAAAATTCTTAGCAAAACCAAATTGAAAGGAAGTAGGCGTTCTGTTAATTGTGTTCTGAAGCTGAAGTAAATAGTGCATTCGTTTCACAGACTTCACAGTCTTTGTTCATGAAATTTTAACTTTGCCTCTGCAATGAATCCATAATTATTCATCTAGTCGCATTCCATAGGCTATCTCGATTTAGAAATTAATTATTGAAGCAATTGCTAACAATTTGCATATTCCAGGCGTATAGCGTGGCAAAATAAGCATTTTTAATAAGTGTAAGTACATGTATGTGTTATATAATATGTTCTTGCGTAATGCGAATGTTCATTTTACTAGTTTTACTATAATTTCATTCATTATTACATAACGAGAAAGTTTTATTTTATTGCTATTTAATATGCGTAAAAAGGAGCGAGGTTTTTAAGCTGAGACGTTTATTTAAAAAGTTGGAAATGGAATTAAGTCTCCGTCCCAAGTTCATTTTTACGAGATCATTAAGCAAATCCATTCAGGTAAACTACGGGTAGGAACGATGTTAAATTGAAATCAAGAAAATATTTATACACCATTTAAAAGTTACTTCATATTTTTATATTTCCATGAACTTTCGTTTGTATTTTCAATCGGAAGATCACAATATTCTTTAAAATATTAAGCTTTGATTGATTGATTGCAAAGTACTTCGCTAAAAGTACGAATATATTACTTATGGTTTTGATTAATTGAGAGGTTGATATGGCTTCGTTCTTAGTGTCTGTCATGATTCACAGCTGCTAGAGAAAATATCAATTTTCAGCTTAAAACGTTTTGATGTCTTAAATGTTAATATCTACAACCAAATTTCTACTTTTTTTCTATTATAACGAGCGCGAACTGCGTCATCTGGCTCTGACAAACTAATTTTTGTAATGCAACGCTCAGGTGAACGATATGCCCAATTTTGCAAATAGGTAATCATCAGTTTCGGTTTTAATGTTTCGAATCGGAATACCTTTGACTGCACAGACAGACTTGGTTTTTATACAAAGAATCATTTTAATAAATAAATAAATAATAATAATAATGCTTTATTTCCTTAAAATTTTAACTGCTCATCATTTAAGAGATCCTAAAAGAATACGATGTGGTGCCGTACGTCAGGTATAACGAAGATATTGTTCGGTATTTGATTCATATCATTGTTGATTCCATTTAATACTGATTCGCGTCATAAAATAACTGCTGATATTATTTTTAAGTTTGAGTAGATCACAATTTCTAGCAAATTAAATTCTATAATGATTTCTTATGTTTAGGCGAATGCTAAACATGAACTTTTATATATATTTTTTTTATATAGGATAGGGTGACAAACGAGCACACAGTTCACCCGATGGTAAGTGGTTGCTGTGGCCCATAGACATCCACATCTATCCTCGATTACGAATCAAAATGCAGGTGCGTTGTCACCCGTGAGGACTAAGATGGAATGCCTCGTTTCCAGTCAAAAGGGTCTCCGGTTCTCTACACTTACACAGCATTAAGCTACCATTTCACGCTGGTATTCCGTGAGAGCGTGGTCCCTCCCGGTCGAGCCGACCCATTCGTGCCACAACTATACTTCTAATATAACTGCAGCATGGCTCTACCACGTATAAAACTAAAATTTAATTTACGAATTTTATCGCTTTTTTACCTTTTTACGTGAGTTTTTTTACGCATCTTTGTGTGCAAGATCCATAAAACCCGCGTAAAAGAACGTGTCGCTGATGTGAAGCACCGACGCTCCGACACGTCTGTTCAGTATCGTCCCAACCATTATTTCAGATCTGATAGAACATAATACTTGGCCAAAGAACCGCGATTTCCACCAAGGATAATTTGCAATTTTCAAATTTTGTTTAAACCTGGTGCATCGGAATATACAAAGAATGATAGGCAAAGAGCTAGAAATATAATTGTTCTTAAATAGCAACAATATTCATATTTTATGCTTTACTGAACATTGGTAAAAGCTCATAATTTAATGTTTAACCTCAGTAATCACCAGGTGATCAGTTTTTTTCAATATAGAAACGGTTTTAAGAGGTTGCTCCTTAACTTTAGCTAATAAATTACTATTATGTAAGGAACGTGAAGATATTGTGAGCCTCTCTATTAAACGAACTGTAGAAATGGCATGTGTTGAGTTTGAGCACCTCATTGTTGTGAGCGTTTACAGACCCCCATGTTCTGTATATGATACTTTTGAAAAAATTATGGAGGAAATTTTCACTAAGCTAAACAGAATAAATCTGTTATAATATGTTTAGACTTTAATATTAATCTCCTAGAAGCTTCCTCCACCAATATTAAATTTAGATCATTGTTTAAATCTTATGGTCTTCTTAATTTATTTTTGAAGCCAACACGTATTACCGAATCTAGTGCAACATGTATAGATAACATTTTTACAAATGTTAAGCTGTTCAATAAATGTATAATTCAAAAATTGAGCTCTGATTACTGTGGACAATTAGATTCATTACCTTATGTTCACAAAAAGCAAGTAGATAAAAAGTAGTGTTTGTTACAGTAAATGTACGTTGCTTGGAGAAGTTTAGAAGTAACATAGTAAAAAAAACCTCCATTACTTTCATACCAAAATAATCAAGATTTTTTTATGGGTGATTATTTAAGCTTATTTGCAATGAATTTAATAATACTTTTACTTCTAAAACATTCTCCTTGAACAATCGCAATGGAATGGGCGATAGTAGGAGTCCATAAGAGTAGACAAAGTTTATATGAACTTTGCAATGAAAGGTCATAATATAATCCTAGCGCCGAATTTAAGGAATATGTAAAAAAATATTCCAAAATATTTAAAAGAATGTGCTCCATAGCTAAGTCATTGTATTTGAGCACCAAAATAAAGACTGCTTCTAATAAAATTAAAATGACATGGAGTATAATTAATAGTGAAACTGGTAAGGCCAACTCTCGCAATTCAAACTACCAGTTAAGTTTTAACGATAAGTTAACTAAATCAGATCAGGACGTTGCAATGAGTTTTGGGAAACATTTTACTGATATTCCGATCTTAACCACTAAGTCAATGAATTCTTCTCCTGCCGTCGCCGAATCACTACTTAAACAAAATGTAAATGCGTGTACAAAGAATTTTACATTTCATAAAGTGTCATCAAAAGATATTGTAAAATATTTATATTAAGAAAACCGCCGTACTGTGGGGAATTTCCGTAAAATAAATTTTACGCTTTTTGTGCGATTGTACTATTATAGACGCAATAAATTGCGTCTATAATAGTACAATCGCACCTTAACTATCTATTACTTTTAATACTAGTATCGAATCTGGTGTGTTTCCTGATCTAATGAAGCATTGTAAAATAATACCTTTATTTAAATCTGGTAGTACATTGGACCGCGCTAATTTTAGATCTATTTCTGTACTGCCAACACTTAAAATTTTTGAAAAAATTATTCTTGATCAAATGTTAATTTTTTTTAATTGAAATAATTTACTTCATAAAAATCAATTCAGTTTCACAAGGGGTTGCTCGACACCTAATACTGGTGTTGAGCTGATTAAATATATCTTTAATGCATGGGAGAATTCATAGGATGCTTTGGGTGTATTCTGTGATTTCGATTGTGTTCACCATGAAAAATTAATCAGGAAACTTCAACACTATGATGTAAGAAGTGATGCTCTTAAAATAATTATTTCATATTTAAGTAACAGAACGCAAAAAGTTGTCTATAATAGTATGAGTTCTTCCGGGTTGATTGTACAAATGGGCGTGTCTCAAGGCTCAATTCTCTGCCCCTTTTTGTTTCTTGTATATATTAATGATGATGATACATCATTAATTTGCAAATTAAAATGACATTTATTAGATTACGACGAAGTAAATAGTACTATAGCTAAATTAGTCAATTGGTTTAATGTTAATAATTTGCGTTTAAATGGAACTAAACTAAATGTATGAAATTCGTAACTAATAATATCAAACATGTTAATACTAATGTAATTTTAAATGGGGAGGAACGGAGTCTTATTGATACCACCATTTTTCTTGGAATCACACTAGACGCAAAGCTTTCATTGCTCCCCCTTACACCAAAACTAGCTAACAGAACGTAGTTCTGCAGCATATGCTATAAAAAAGATTAGAACTCTTACCAGTGTTGAAACAGCTAGAATAGTTTACTTTAATTATTTCCATTATGTTGTATGGTATTTTGCTATGGAGACACGCGACTGATACTGAAATTATAATTATATTACAGAAAAGGACCATTAGAGCAATATATAATTTAAAGCCGAAAAAATCACTGAGACCAAAATTTAAGGATATTAGTATATTAACTCTGGCCTCAATACGTTTATGAAAATGTAATGAAAGTACACAAAAATAAAAGCAGTTTTGCAAAAATAAGTGATATTCATTCTGTAAATACTAGGAATAGACACAAGCTAGTATTACCAGTTACTTGACTCCACCGAGTCAGTAATTTATTATTGGGGCGATGTATACGCTTTTGTAACAAAATCCCAGAAAATATACAAAATTTGTCATACAAAAATTTCAAAAATTTTATTAAACTAAATTTGTAAAAAAAGGGTCGTTATAATATTAAGGAATTTATGGATAATAATAACCCCTGGGAAGGGTGATCGCTACCAAGCTATTTCTAATTTGTCTGGTGTTATTAATTGTAAACATGATTGTAATCTATTATTTGAAAAAAAAATGTCCCGCAGGGTTTCTTGCTGGTTCTTCCCAGGATAGAGTTTGGGAGGCTTTTAGGTTATCTATGTATGTTTTAAGTCGTGCTATTCACTCATTAGCCTCATCCAACTTCAACTTCGATGCAGCAATAAACCTTGAGAGCTTCCTCATATTCCTTGCCGCATTGGTCAAACTCATTAACCGTTCTCTGTAGCTGATCTCTTTCTTTTATAATATTAGTGTAGTTAGTGTGTAACGTAACCATATCACTTTTTAATTGTGTATTTTTGGCAATTATGCTATTTCCTTATCATTATCATCCCTTTCCTTAAGCAACAGTGCACACTGCTCCCTGGACGCCTTAAATTCTTAAAGCACAAACTGGAGTTGGTTCTTCATCGGGCGCGTTTTCACGTTGCGAGGATTCATTTTACTATTTATTGATAAAAATAAATAAAAACAAAGATCGAAAACAGAAGGAGCAGAGCAAGCTAATAGCGAGATTTTTTAATTATTATTTACAAATCTTTAATCAAATTATCATTAGAATAATTCGGAAAGAAACCCGCAAAGAATAAAATAATCCGTAAAATATGTAAAATAGATATTGTAATAATAAAAGAAATGATATGAAATAAGAATTACAATGATTTTAAACAATGTTTCCTACCTGTCACTTTTTGTTCCAACACAAAAATGTTGTAATAACATCGATGTACCGAATTCGTTAAATATTCAATACGTAACGGCAGCGATTATTAACTATAACATAAAACTGAGGTGGATATTATGAATTTACAATATTTAAATTAATAAAAATTTTCGGGAAAATTTCTTTTACAACTTCACCAGGTTCAACATCACCAGTGTTACCGCAAGATATCTCTTTATATTAGTGGCAAACGAGCAAAGTCCACCTGATGATAAGTAGTTGCTGTAGTATCTACATCTAACTCCGGCTACAAATCAATATGCAGATGAGTTGTCACCCGTGAGGACTAAAATGGAATGCCTACTTTCCAGTAAGAACCATACGAAACATAGCAGCGTTCAGCTGCTATTTTACGCTGGTATGCTGTGAGAGCGTGGTCTTTCCCCGGTCAAGCCGACCCATTTTTGCTACAACTACACTCGTGAGCAACTGAATCGACTCACCCTTTCAAAATGTACAAGGTTTTTTTTAAATGGCTTGTACAATGTAAATAAGACATAATTTTTAAAAGTTGAATACCTAAGCTTTAAAAAGATACCATTATTTGAAAAAGCTACCTAGTCTTTTTTAAATTAATCAAGTTTAAAAGAAAACACAACAAAATTGAAGTTAATTAAAGTAAATATTGGGCCGAAAAAATTAAAATAAAACAGAAAATGTTTGTTTAATACTCAAAGTTTACTGTCTCAATATTTGCCCTTGCCTCCTCTAGCTTTGATAATGCCTTAAAGACAGTTTATCATCAATCTGATAAGTTTTTTAATCAGTACCTGAGGTAGCTTTCCCATTCCTCTAACAGCGTGATCTTCAGCTCTGCGGTACTTGAAGCACCAGATTTCTGGCTAATACCCTCCGCTTGAGCTCGTCTCATAGATGTATTCAATACTTAACATCAGAACTTAGTGCTGGCTGGTTGGTCCGGATGACAACTTTATCTATGAACTGATAAGTGATTCGTGCTTTATGACACCGGAAATTGTCATGCATTAAAAGGAAGATCTCTTCGATCAAGCCTTCGTGAGTCAAAAAATTTTAATAAGAATATCTTCCACATATCATGCAGTAGTCAGACTATCTTCTGAGCCTCCAGTAGGGATGAAAACGAGCTCCGTAATTCCTTCCAGAGAAATGCCCACCCACATCATATACGAACCATAACCGTAGAATCCTGTTTCAGCAAAATAGCACTGCGAAAACTGCTGGCCTGGACGTCAGTAGATCCTACTTCTCCTTTCACTGCCATGTAGACGCTCTGCATTCATCAGCGAACAGGACAGACCGCCATTGCTCAGTACTTTATTATTCTGAAAAAAAAAGTATCTATTGTCTCCAAGATTGTAGCAACACTATAGCCTATCCTTTTATCAGTCAGCCATTTTGTAATCAGTACGAGTTGTGACGCCGTACAGTTAGTGCCTTGTATACGCTTTCGTTCAGTTTTTGTTATTTTCTGCTATCTACCGTTTTTGTTGAGTTTTTCGTTAAGTTTATGTAATTTTTGGTTACACAATGCAGAAGAGAATGAAAAAATTGTTTTTAATCGCGAATTCGCGGTTTAGAGATTAGAGATTATTTTGAACGTGAGGGTCAAAATGGCGGACCGTTGTTGCCTGTAACCTAATTGGCAAGAAAGTTTTTGATTCTCTTGGCATCGGTCATGCGACGATGTCTCGTATAACGCAAGAAAATTATTACAAGCCATCATCGACTCAAGAAATAGAGGAAGACACGGAAAAAAATGTCGACGCCGAATAATAAGAAAAGGAGAGTTTCGAGTATCACTGCGATTTATGACTTTGATACTGCCGCAATATGCATACGCGTATTATAAACGTGCCGATTATCCAACATTAAGAAAATTAATAGTGTTTCTTAAAGACTCCGATTTTTTAAAAGTTTGCAGTCATTGGCCACCACAAAATTGGCTTCGCTAATAAAAAATGCGATAAAAGAAAAATAATAATGGAGCGTACAGATATTGCTTTTACTCTTTGAGAAAAGCTAAACATACTTCAAATTGGGATAAATTCGTATTTCTGGACGAGACGTGGCTTAATGCGAACGACACTGTACCCAAAGCGTACCCACGCGCACCGATGACACGGCACTATCGTTCACCAAAGCGCACTTAGGGATAGCAAACGATTTTGTACCCAATTGTTTGTTGGCTTGCAAATCAACAAAAACAAGACAGAATATTATGAGGATATGAATTTCAAAAAGTTCAAAGAGTGGTTTTTAACATTACCGGAAAACTTCACGAGCCACATATGACATATGCACACATACATAAACTCTCACGCCTGTTACCCAGAGGGGTAGGCAGAGACTACAGACTTCTATTTGGCACGATCCTGACACACTTCTCTCGCTCCCTTCACGTCCACATACCTACGCATACGTGCTCGTCGGTTAAGGGTACTCCTAATTTGGCCCGTTTTCAATAAATCGTTAATTTGGTCGATAAATTTTCGTCTGGGACGTCCCTTTCCGACTCTGCCATTCACTTCTGCTACATAATTTTTCTTTGTCACTCTTTCCTCATTCATTCTTTCCACATGACCAAACCACCGAAGCATTTCTTTCTTAATCCTGGTCACAACATCATCTTGCAAACCACACTCTTCTCTTATCACACAATTTCTCACCATGTCATTCAAATTCGGCCCTAACATACTCCTTAACGACCGCATTTCTACTGCATTTTTAGAGTAGAATAAAGTGCTTCTGCCATATGTTAAATTAGGGACCAACACAGCATTGTGAATTGCCATACGTGCTTTTTTTGACACATTTGACCCTTCACAATAGAGTGAAGGGCCCCATTTACTCTATTTCCTGCGTTCAATCGTCGTTCTATATCCTTATCATATCTCCCATCCCTACTAAATACGCAACCCAAATATACAAACTCATCTAGTTGGACGATCAACTCCCCTTCTATTCTTATTTCACGTATCGTTTTACTTTCTTCTCTTTCAAAAACCATAACTTTCGTCTTACTTGCATTCACTTTCATACCTCTTTCACATATGATTATTATGGATAATGCGCTTTACCACTCCATACAAAAGGACAAAGCTCCATCATCCAACAGCAGAAAGCTAAAGCTTTTATCTTGACTGCAGAGCAACTAAAATATGTTGAAACATGAATTGGTCCGATTAGTGAAATAAAACAAACCCAGAAATCCAACCTACGTTTTGGATGAAATCGCTGAACAACATGGCCATAAAGTGCTTACATTACTACCATACCATTGCCATTACAACGCCATCGAACGGACCTAGGTTTGCTTTTTTATCATTATACGTAGTACCACCTACGTTTACTACATATATAGATACTAATTTTGTTTAGGTCATGCAACCATACATAACACATCTCCACCATTTACGGCTAGGAAAATAATGACTTTATTGCAAAATGCCTGTGATAACATTACTTTGACTTCGACATAATGCTCAAACTGGATAGGCGAATCATGATTGAAAAATTGCTGTTCTTGACACCTTCATAACTGATCACTCCATGACTTTCTTACATCTCTCTAACTTATACACTAAGCGTAAAGACCGATTTACACTTCGACAAGTACAGTAGCGAGTTAACTTGCGAATCTAGCGAGTTAAGTTTGAACCTCGTTTGAACGGCAATAAGCAAGTTAAGTAGCAAGTTAACGATTAAGTTGAACGGAATAGCCGGCCGAGCTATTTTTCGGCGAGTTAAGTGCGAAGTGCTGCCCTCCCGCGCGTCACCCGCCACTTGCAACTAAACTCGCCACTCGTGTAAACGAGTGAGTTTAGTTCAGTGCATAAGTCCACAGGACGAAACGTTTGCGCGCCAAAACGTACAATTGTACTTTTATTATTAAACTCGCCACACAGTTTGTACGATACTGTTTATTGAATATTTATACGTTTTATATTGAGTTTTAATAATAAAATGGACGGAAGATATCACGTATAAATTTGTACAGGAGTATTTAGAACACGAATGTTTAAATAATAGTTGAAGTTCAAGTTGTGAAAGTAAACTTGCTTGAGATGGTGCACTCACGAAAATTCTTAAAACTTCTTTAACAACAGCCATTAATACTTCTTTGACTGGATCATTTAATTCTTGACGTAATCCTAGAACCTACCTAGACGAAGTCAGGACTAGTCGCTAGTCATATAGTAAAAGCTAAAAGAATAACGAGTTAAAATGATTTCTCTAAAAGTTAAGGTACTTTGTTAAGTCAGTGTAAATAAAAACAGAGTCACATTCACTTTGAAATATTAAAAAAATGCAACAGCTGTAAAAACTTCTGGCTCGACAACCCCCTAAAATAAACGGCAAAAAAGCTGGCGTAACGCTCGTTGCCAATTCATTATGTTGTAGTCTACTTGATTCATTTTTCCTTCTTGGACATAAAGAAAGCTATTTTTAAATTAACATATTTCAAGTATTTCTAAGGCTTAAGGAATTAATGGCATTACAATGAAAAATAATAAAATTAGATGTCTTCACTGGATTATCAGTGAATTATTTGCTTGTATAATAGAAAAATAATAACAATCACTGTTAAATAAATTACGTTATATTATTAATATTTGGTGTAAAAATAACACTTTTTATAAAATAAAATACATTCTGCTTTTAAAACGTGAATTAAAATCATAAGGACTTAAATGTCCTTATGATTTTAATATACGTTTTAAGAACAGAATGTTTTAGTACCTAAATATGAAAATATATTTAGTAATTTCAGTATTCTGTTATCTATTACATTATTTATCTTCTTGTCTGCTTCTATATGTAAAGTTCAATTGCTGTCAATCAATTAATTATTTTGTGTGTATTTGAGTAAGTCTCAGGACGGTCGAAAACCTCAATTGGATCCGGTAGGTGGCGCTGTCGTCAGATCCAGAAATCACCCGTGCGACGTCGGGGTGAATCGCTAATATTTAATAAAAATTGATTTCTGCAAAGTTACACCTGACTCTATTAATTATCTAAAGCTTCCGCTTGACAATTATTGTATGTAGACCTTATCTTTAATATTGTTGTATTAATAATTGAGAATAAAAACCTTTTATTCTTATATTTACTTAAAAGACCAGACATAACAAATTTTTCGTCTATTTATATACACGTATCGCCGAATAGAGGAAGTAAAATCTTATCGTGTTTAGAAAATTACTCCTATTCAAACAATAGGTGTCATATCATAAATTAAGAAAATAAAGGAGAAAATCATTTTTGGACCCACTAGAAATATTACCGTTATTTAATGGTATTTACACCAAAAAAGTCACCAAATTATAATAGTAAATGGCCTACAGATTTTTCGAAAATGTAAACGGAATCAAGAAATCTGAAAAAAAATTGTTGTCTTGATATTCGTGTTCTGATCATTGGCTAAGATAATGTAATATTTAAAAAATTATTGTCTTTGAGATGTGCCGTGATAACTCGGAAAAAAATCGACTCGAGTTGAAATTTAGGTAACTCGATTTTGAGCTCGAGTTACGCAATTCAAATTAGCTGAACGAAGCTGTGTCAATTTGTCAGATATTATTTTTATAATTGTGCTTCCATACAACACAATTGTTATTACTACACTTAATAGGTAGTTATATATTATTTTTGGTATGCGTATCGACAATCTCCATAAAATAACATCACTCTAACGTTATGACGTAAGTCTTAATGTTATTAATAATTTGACTATCCAAAGTATATATAATCAATTTATATTATATATAACATAAATTGATACAACATTATAAACATATTACCTAATATCAATTTATTTATTACATAATATATCAATAAATTGCTCGAATTCGTAAGTCGATTTCATCACTAAATTGAAGACAAACACTGCATTGGCCGTAAGATAAAGATGCGATTCGAGTAGAGTTTTGTGACTCGAGCCACTCGGGTTAATTTACGTTTGTATGTCATTCTAGTTGTACACTACATAGTTTTTGAGTAAATCGACTATTTACAGAAAAGTTTATCACTAGAGTTGAGAGTAGCAATTACTTTAGTTAAACCATTTTTAAATATGTACCTTTATAAATAAGTAATACGTGGCAACATGTAATTAAAATTATAAATCAA
The DNA here is from genome assembly GCA_036936625.1 of Parnassius smintheus behrii. NCBI lineage: Eukaryota > Metazoa > Arthropoda > Insecta > Lepidoptera > Papilionidae > Parnassius > Parnassius smintheus. Next base: position 23,527,272 of record JAUPFT010000007.1, read on the forward strand.
TATCATAAATCAAACTACGTTCAGGTTTGTTTACAACATGCCAGATGCAAGTTTGAATTTGGATGCAACTTGTGATGTCACTCGCAGCGACTTATTATATATACAAGTAAATTAGTGGAGTAATATCTATATAGCACCCTTTGAATCTATACGATGCGCCGAGTTAACTCGGTAACTAGGTAAAATTTATTTTTGGACAAATTCACTCCATTCACTCGAGTGAAATAAAACATGGTTGGAGCTCAGACGAAATATTTTTATTTCGTCTGAGGGTTGGAGTCGCATCATTATGGTAAGAACAAAATGAAGTTTTTATTTACAAGCATTACTAGACTTATATTTAAGAAAATATGGATATTATCAATTATCAGGAAGGTTAGCCAAATATTAATTGACAGAGTACGTATGTTTTTCTCTTTTTATTTTTTGTGGTAAGATTCACAAATAAAACTGACGACTGACTGACTGAGTTTAGGTTAATTAATATAAGAGTTTATTAATTTACACCTATTCTAGGTTGTGAAAATCTATTATTAAGTTTGTAGATTTTACCTAAAACAAATACAAATAACAAACAGGTCTTAGAACCTTATTAGTTTGTTAAAAGTGACAAAGTATTAAGTTTATGTTATTAGTAAAATCTAAATTAAATAGTAAATAGAATAAATGCACAAAAGAAGTTAATATAATGTTAAAAGAAAGTTAGAATCTTTGGATCGAGGGACTTAAGTAGGGTTTTGAAGAGCAATTCATATAACTGCATTTGTGTACAAATAGGTACCTTATGTATTCAGCAAGTTGCTTAATACTAAATGGCTTTTTTGTTAAACCTGACACGGATCCTGGATTTCTACCAGCCATAGTAGATAGGCAATATAAATTGTACATATATTTATGTGTAAAAAATGTAGTAATTATTCAAATATAAAGTTTAATAATATATAGTTTATATAAAAAAGTGTAATGATTGTATCTATTATGCTTAGACAGTCTGCAGAAAGGAATATTATTTTGTCATCTAGAATCAAATATACTTAATACAACAATAATATGTTTGCCTATGTACATGAAACCAGTGAAAATAAAATGTGACACAACTTTTAGATAGTTGAATATCATTGATGTTAATCAATAATTACTGCTTCTGTACTTGATCAGCTGGAGCTGGCTAATACTGTATAATTTATAATAATTTCTTTATTATTTAACATATGAAAAGGCAGACATAAGAAAATGCTCACATAAATATGTAAATACAGTTTATTGACATTGAAGGCATAGTCTTATCTCATACCTCTTAGTATTAAAAATGTCCTTTTAATTCCTATATATACAGAAAAAAATAATATATTGATAAGAATTATTATTTAGTTAAGACACCTTTACAATTGTCATTAACTTCTTTTCAGGTGGATCGCATAGAACAAATCTGTATGCCAGGCTGAAAGCTTGCAGAGACAAAAGGTGTATGGATATTGAATACAACAGTCTTATATCATAGCTCTTATAATTGAAAATGCCTTCTAATTGCTTACAATATCATAAATGTACATGCTACTATCAAGTTATTTTCAAAAATCCTTCAGAAATATATCATAAACAATATAGCACTAAAATGTTTCTACCTATATCCGTTATAGACAAAACATAAGAAACCTTTGTGTGTGTTTGGATGGATCCTTATATTTACATTTGGACCCGGTAGATGGCTCTGTTGTCGAGATCTATAAATCACCAGTGCACAGCTGAGGCGCATCGCTAGTAATAAATACATTTAAATTAAGCCTGTGTTTTTGTAATCCTTACACAAATAGTTTAAAACATCTTACTTCCTCGCTATTTATCATTGTGTAATAACATAGATAAGCATGTCAATTCCCAGTCATTTTATTATGATGCATACTACTTACTAACCAACCAAAACCTATTAAAACAGTCTTGACACCGCTCCTGTCCACATATATATATATACACATATATATATATATATATATATATATATATATATATATATATATATATATAAGACAAAATACTCTTATATATATATATATGTCAGTCAATCATCAAAGTTCAAAAAATGTATCAAACTAAGTTTGTATAAAGGGGGTTATTATAGTATAAAGGAATTTATGGCTGACAATAACCCGTGGGTAAGGTGATCGCCACCAAGCTATTTCTAATTTGTTCTGTGTTATTAATTATGACATACATGATTGTAAGCTGGCTATTTAAAAAGACCCACTGGGTATTTTGCTGGTTCTCTTCAAGTCAGAGGTTTTTTCCGAAGGTAAACTAAAAAAGTGACTTTCAATAAGTATTATATATAATCTAAATTGAATAAAAGGTTTCTGTTTCTGTACCTACTACTGTTAATAGAATACTTAAATAAATTATGATTTACAATAATAAATAGAGTTACCAACATTATATTTTGTTTTTTGTAATACAAAATATTTATAATTGCTGAATATATACATACAGTTTAGTTTTATAGGTACTATTATTCAAGTGTGCACTATTTTAACTTACAATACCGATGAACTACTAGAAAATCGCTTTCAGTTTGTTTTTAGGTTATTGTTAGATTCACATTTTATTTGTTAATTTCTAAGTATACTCCGTTTAAATGCAGTAAAACTAATAATATTATTGCAATCTATGAATTATAAGGGATAATCTATACTTAGAAATAATTTAATTACTCTGGAAGTAAATTAATCTATAAGAATAATATATAAGAGTATTTTGTCTTGAAACCTTTAAACAGTATCTTTTTAACGAATGTTTATTTTACATCTACTACCGTTGATCTTGCTTGACACAAAAATATCTTTGTATGAAATAATGTGCTGTCAACCAGAACAGACGATCCCCACAGAAACAGAAACAATAACAGAAAGATAAACTTTTTTTATTCAATATAAAATATTTATAAATGATACTTATTGAAAGTCAGTCATTTGTTATTGTTATCACCGGTTCATTAAAGACCTCTGTTCTGGGAAGAACCAGCAAGAAACCAAGCGGGACTTTTTAACTTTTTTAAATAGCAGCCAACAATCTTAAAATAAGTATTTACCTATAAAATTGACGTCCTGCGGCCAATTAAAATCAAAATATTTTGGGTTTGGCCAAGAATTTTAATTTAAAATTAATTTTATATTAAAAACAAAATTCTTTTTCTCTTGCTGGTTGCTGGTTCAAGGAAAATTCTTTTTTTTTTCAAAATTAGTAATTTGTTTATATATTAGCGTTACGTTTTTACAGTATTTGATTCTTTTTCGTGATAATGGATACGTTAAAAATTCGAGCAATTATGCAATATGAGTGCCGTCGTGGCAGACACGCGGCACAAGTAGCAAGCAACATCAACGACGTTTACGAAGCTACTATATATAAATATAATACTATATAAATATAATAATATATAATAATAAATATAATATATATATATATATATATATATATATATATATATATATATATATATATATATATATATATATATATATATATATATACTACAAACGAACGCTGCACCTGTTTCTGGCTTGCCCGCTTCCGTTCTGGAAACTTCGACCTGAAAAATGAACCTCGTGGTCATCCGAAAACTTTGATCAACAATGACGAATTAAATGTGATTGTGGAAGGTCATGATACTCGATCTACGGCTGAATTATCAGCAGCTTTCGATGTTAGCATCAAAACAATATTGGTCCATTTAGGTCAAAATGGAAAAGTAAAGAAGCTACTTATCAAGCTTTTTTGCTTTGCCGATTTGACGCAAACGGGCCGATATTGTTGGATGCCCCATAAACTTAACTGTTTGACAAGTTGCAGTTGTTTTACTGCGGATATCCTCAGAAATGGGGATATCCGCAGTAAAACCAGAGTGACCGACATAGACCAACGGATTAGTAAGCTGAAGTGGCAATGGGCCGGCCATATAGCTCGAAGAACCGATAACCGATGGAGAAGAAAGGTTCTCGAGTGGCAGCCTCGTACCGGTAGGCGTAGTGTAGGGCGACCGCCCACTAGATGGAGTGACGACCTGGTAAGACATGCAGGAAGTCGATGGATGCAGGTGGCTCAGGACCGTGCTTTGTGGCATTTATTGGGGGAGGCCTATGTTCAGCAGTGGACTTGTGAAGGGCTGTAATGATGATGATGATGATGATGATGACAAGTTGCGCATTCGCTCAACAAGTTGGTTGGATCCTAGTTCAGCACCTATACAGTGCTCTAAAGGAAAATTTACCCTTAAGATGAAAAAGTTTACCGTAAGATGCTTATTACCTTATTTATATCCCTCTGGCACCTCTTACGACGCCTACAGTATGATATGGGGTAGTGAATATTCTTACACCGCTACTACACGGTTACCATAAGTAACATAAACCTCCTCAATAGATTACCTAATAGAGGGTGAGAGATTTTTGGCATTGTTGTCACGTTAATGTGTTGCACTATGATGGGTTAGTGGATATCCTTAGGCTACCTTAGGCTTGATATAAGGCACTATTTTATGGCTAACATCCGCATATGTGCAGTCTTAAGCATTAACCCAGAATAAAAACGCCATATCCCTGTGCTTTTCCCTCAGGAAAATAATTAAAATAAATTATTTTTATTTTAAATGATTTTAAAAATATCAAATATATTTGTGTTAACTTATTTGCTTTGATATCAAATTCCTCTGTAGAACTTAAATTAAAAAATAAAGGCTGAAATGTCAACCTTTGTGATTACATTCCTACAAGCACTAAACAATGTTTCTCGAAACACATTTTGTTTGTTATTTTTATCTTTGTTGCTTTTATACTCCGTTTTTACACGGAGCACATTTTTTAACCCTCTAGAAATCCACGATTCCAATCCAATAACCATTTTACCTCTGGTTAAATATAGTAGTAAATTTATAGTTTATTACTTTTGTACAGATCTAGTTCAAAGAAAATACATATGTTTTTTTTATAGGAACGTGATCGTGATAGAGTAATTAACTACATACATATGCGAGTAATTACTCTGAGGATGTGATATAAATATTTTTTGGCACAAGTAAGGGTGACAAACAGGCATGTGTTAGTAAGAAGGTACTGTCACTTAATATTTTTTTTAATTTAGGAACAGTACCCACAGTGACGCACGCGACTCAACGATGCTTAAACAGGCTAGTAGTTTCGCATCACTCAGCACGCCACCGCCAAACGCATCGTGACGTCGCGAGGCGCATCGTGAAGTCGCTGGTAGCCCGAAGCCTCACTGCGCAACGAGACACGCGCGGCGTATCATCACGATAATAATAATAGTAGAGACAACTTCAGGCTGCGGCTCGTAGTACTCGTATCACGAGCCTCCACCGACGAATGCGTCGTGCAACGAGTACGTCGCGAAACATCTCGAGGCGCTACGCGGCATAGCGAGATGCCGCGAGGCACTTTTGAATTATCCCAATGAAATGTGTATCTTTTTTGTATTAAATAAAGTTATAATTTTCATAACTATCTTAAAAAGTGCGCACCGCCTCACGCCGCGTCACGGCTTGGTGTGAACTGACCCTAAGATTCAAAATATAGAATGAGTTCTTACCTATCACTTCTAAGATATCACTGCCCTGACTATACAAAACAAACACAGCTGCATTATGCTGCAAATTTTCGTTGCTTTCCTGTTAAGAGTGCTACCATGTAAAATAATAGATGTAATTTTAAAATAATATAGATAGTTGTAATTTTGACGACGACGAACAAAATTGATTTGTACGCGAGTCAACGAACGAAGCACCTCAGGTAATTCGATGAAAAAAAGGAAAGGTATACCTGAGTACTTCAAAGATATCTTATTATTACAAATCCTTAGAAATGCGATTTTTTTCTTTTTTCATTTACCATTGGTTCGCAAAACCACCTCTGTCCAGGGAAGAACCACCAAGAAACCCAGCAGGATATTTTTTTTCTAAATAATAGCTTACAGTCGTGTACGTTACAATTAACAACACAAAATATTTATGTTATTTATTATATATCTCATCACCCGATAGAGCGTAGATGCTGTGGCCCAACATATCAATCCATAGAATATCCATCGCCTTCCAGCATCTTTTACCAGGTCATCACTACAACTAGTAGGAGGCTGCCCTACACTTCACTTACCGGTACAATGCGGTCACTTGAGAAACTTTCTACCCTATTGGTTGTCGGTTCTACGAGCCATTTGGCCGGCCATTGCCACTTCAACTTACTGATCCGTCGCTTTTTGTCTGTCACTCAGGTTCTACTGCGGATATCATTATTACGAATTCTATCACGCTGAGAAAATCTGAGCTTATACAGCCAACCGTAGAGGATCACGTCTGCAATCTATATATCATCACTGGCAACACGCACCGATTGTACATTTTCAAGTTTTCAGGTAAACGTGATGAGACTCCCGCACGCTGCCTAGACGAGTTACCGTCGATGGACTACTAGGGCTTACTTAGTCAATTTATCCTAGATAAAGATACTCGTCAACAACTTCGAGCTTAGTGTTCCAACAACTACTGACATAGGTATAACATGGACGTTACACATGAACTTTGTTTTGTCCTTGTTCATTTTGAGAGAATAGAATTTTCATGTTGTAAGCCACGTAGGATTCTTATATAATTAATATACTGTCGGCAAATCAAAGGTAAGTGATGTACCCTTTATTGGTGTAGACACCATATCCTTTTCAGTTCAACAGCTAGATGACGTTACACTTATAATGATCACTTGCCAAATATGGCCATTAGTGTAAGCCGCTACCACTTTGAAATAAATTGCAGGGAGCTGTGTATAAGCTTAATATGATCAATTATATCCCTCTGACTAATTTTGACTGCAGCCATTATTTCTGAAAATCACTGAAAACTGTCATCGAATTAGCGACGTGATGTATGATGCATAACATGGTGTTACTATTACTCAATGTAACGCTTTTGCTATGGAGCCTAAGGTATCCTATATGATACTGTACCAGAAAGACGAAGAAAACATAATACTACAAACTTTAAATATTGGTTTTTACACATGTACAGAATTACAAGGCCCTTGCCTGACTAAGCGAAATACAAAAATATAGTGAAAATCGGCAGGCGTGAATAACAATGAACTCCTGTGAAGCATAACAAATAAATCGCTCTAGTTGGCAGCAGCTGGTAATTTTACTTTTTACAATATTACATAGACTTTTATCGTGCCAAAGATTTTAACACAATTGTACTTCATTGCAAGTTTGAAAATGTATTAAGTGATGTTTTATTTTTGAGGTACGAGAAATTATATCTATAGAATATATATAATCTTTATTTGTAGCAAAAAACAGCAAGCAGTACTAATATATAACACAAGCAAGTGATGGTAAGTGAGTTCTACGGCCAATATACACCTACATCCATCGTCGATTAAGAATTGAGATGCAGACGGGTTGTTAACTCGGAGGACTAAGATATCACCAATTGTCTCTATAAGCTGCTTTTTCACACTGATATTCATGTATCTATTAAAAAAAAAATCTATACCCGGCCAACTGTCATTTGTATGTAACAAAATAGCAGCATCATAATTCTACTACGTTAAAATGTAATTAATTAAAAAAATTGATTTTCTATAACTAATACTTCTACTACTTGGATTAACGACAGCTGTAACAATAATAACATAATGGTTCCTTCCTTTGTTTTTTCCAGCCAATGAAAGTCTACTGCTGGCTATAGCTCACCAATGTAGTACCAGATATCTGGCACCTTGGGTGCTGGTATTCTTAAATAACAAAAACGCGATAGCCACCATTTACATAAGTTGTCGTTAGGACCCTAACTATAGCCACCTTCTATGACGAAATCCAAGGATTCTCTCCAATACTGTATATAGGCACACATACCCCAAGGAATCTAGAGCTAAAAAAGCACGGTCTTCACTCTATCTAGTGAATGACCGACCTACATTGCGCTTGGCTAAATATTATTTATTTTAGAAAGTAATTTTTAGCACTGCAAGTGCATTCTGCATATAGCACCTTCTTTCCATATGCCCATCTAGCCTGCACGCAGGGTACAAGGCTCTAGCGACAAATTATCAAACCTTTATCTAGGAGACCAATGATTGGATGAGATGTTACCAGTTCTAGGGTATCAGCTCTCCGCTCATAGTGTTGATGAGCGGACCCATCATAGTGGGAATGAGCATTTTTTTAACTCAAGGATCCAAGCTAGCGCATTATCTAAAAAATATTTATTCTGCAGTAGATTTACAAAAGGCTGATTAGGTAAAAAGCACCGCAATCCCGCAGTGTGTTCCATCCCACAGTAAAATTGCGGGACTAGTGCCAATAAGCAAAATCAATAGTTTCGGCTCATATGTTTGAAATCAATATATAAATAGCTTAATTTGAGAATTGAAGTGGTTTTATGGCATTATTTTTAAAAAAATCCCTGGGGCCTACTAAGATAATAAAGACTGAATATGATTTGGAATCATATTCAGTCTATATCATCTTTTCATTATTTTTATTTACCGTTACCGATACTGGCTAAAGTCCACTGGGCATATGCTTCCCCCTTAGATTGCATTGTAGGGAGTATATTTACTATAGTTACCACGCTTGGCAAACCGGTTGGCAACAGCAGTTTTTAATTTTTAATATTCATAGGATGAAGCTACTGACCATTTTCAGATTTTTTCCCTCTGTCACCTGTTATGACACCCACAGGATGAAATAGAGTATTGAATATTTTTACACAACCTTGTATAATTATGATTAAAAAAATTATTCTTTTCATTCAGCTCAGAGCTAACAAAAAGAGTAAATTTTTCAACCACAGTGTATGCAAGACGGTATTGTGGCCAGGATTAAGCAAGGAAAGCTTCGGTGGTTTGTTCATGAAGAAAGAATGAGTGAGAAAGGAGTGACAAAGCAAATTTATATGGCGGATGTAAACGGCAGAGTCGGGAAGGGACGCCCTAGACGAAAGTTTATCGAACAAATTGGCGATATTTTGAAAATGGGCCACATTAGAAGTACCCTTAACCGACAAGCGTGTATGCTTAGATATATGGATGTAAAGTAAGCGAGGGAGGTATGTCAGGATCGTGTCAAATAAAAGTCCGTAGTCTCTGTCTACCCCTCCTGGTGACAGGCGTGAGTGTTTATGTATGTTATGTATCATATACATTGCTTGGTAATATATATGTATATATATATATATATATATATATATATATATATATATATATATATATATATACATTGTAAGTACGATGAAATATTATCACTACCTTACACATGCTACATAGTAACTTTGCTTTATTATGCCCTGCAGTGGGCTGTCAGGAGCTGTTGAATAATTAGTTTTGCACCTTTAAAGTAGGTTTTGAGTTTAGTTCAGATAGGGCCCCAATTTCATTTTTGCTGCGGGGCCCTTGGTTGCATAGCTACGCTACTCGTTGGATGAGAGTAATAGTAAAACTGATTTAATATTTAACATAATACATACATTATTACAAATCAAAGCAACATTTAAGGAAACAAAATCATTTCTTAACAACAAAATATAATATTTAAATTGATATCATATTATTTTTGAAGTAATCCTATCTTATGGGTTTATTGTACTTATTCTCTGTTCGTGCATTCGTAGAAGATCATATAAATTATAATGTATGGTACCTGTACAACATGTAAGTACATACGTAGTTGTATGAAATTCTAAAAGTCGACTTTAACGTTCCGTTTTATGGATACGCAAATGAATTAATTTTTATCATAAATTCCATCAGCGATTCGCCAAAATTAGAATTATTTTTTACACATAGTTTAAATGAAGTAAATGTTTGGGCAAATTTAAATGTAGAAATTTCCATAAAATTCAACATTCTACATTTATTGTATTTTCAGGACGAGACGCATTAAAAGATTATCTTAAAATTTCCCCACTCGCCTTTTTATTTTTATTTTTTTAAATTGCACTCCACACTAGTTTATCTTGTATTCTGGAGGGTTTTTATCAAATATAAACAGGGCAAAAACAAACAAACAGACCGGGTTAGATTATTTGCAGAACATACAAACAATTATTACGTGCGGGAAGCCTAGTATATATTATATGTATATGTTTTCGTTAATCTTAGAAACAATTGTGAGGATTTTTATTCGGCTTTTACCAATATTATATAATACTGATTCACAAAAAAGGTGATACCTAATTTATAAGTGTTGGATATGTAATTCATGCAGAGCAACCCCATAGCTCGTTGAGCGACATTTAGCTTCCTCATACGGCCAGCATTGAAGGACCACGTCATAAACCCATAAGTCATCACTGGCAGCCCGCACTGGTTGTACAATCTTGTTTCGTTGCTCTGCGTGATAAACTAAGAAATGAGGGTAGTATAACTAGAGTGACCGACATAGTCCAACGGATTAGTAAGCTGAAGTGGCAATGGGCCGGCCATATAGGTCGAAGAACCGACAACTGATGAGGAAGAAAGGTTCTCGAGTGGCAACCTCGTACCGGTAGGCTAAGTGTAGGTGACCCCCACTAGATGGAATAATGACCTGGTAAGATATGCAGGAAGTCGATGGATGCTGGCGGATCAGAATCGTGCTTTGTGGCATTCCTTGGGGGAGTCCTAGCAGTGGACTTGTGAAGGACTGTAATGATAATTATCATATATAATTCATGAGTTCTTGAAGAAAAGTATGCGAAACTAATAGTTTATCTATTAAGATTAACTCGCAATAACAAAAAAGAAAGCTTAAATACAAGTAATGAAAATTAACCTTTAATTAAAAGCCGATTTCAAATAACTAAAAGGAATGTATTAATTTCAAAATCCCAAGCCGGTGCTAAGACACAGCGTATGGAAGAATAAGATCCTCCTATAGTTCAAATAATATATTATCTATATTTCAAAGTTTGTATAATTATATAATTCAAAACTACATTCCGAAAGTGAAATCATTATATTCTTTGAAGTCGGCTTTTTACCATTTATTATTAGTTAACTTTTATCCCTTTGAATGTACTACGAAATCGTGTAACATAATATGTACATACAAAAAAAAATATACAGTCGCATTGTAAATTTTTTTTGAAGACAGCTAAAACTTCAGTTTATGTGATTTGTTTGTGTAACAAAGTACCAGATTCTTATATATAAACTACGTTTTATATAACGTTTTATATATTATATCTAGATTAATACAATTTATGTAATAACCTTTTGGATCAGTACAAGTGTTTTCCGTACGCAAAAAATACGACCCTACCCGTTCCTCACTGAGACGATACACTCCGTGCATATTACTAGTGATAGCTAAGTGTTCATGTTAGGGATATAGTGAGAAAGGCCCTGATCGGATACACAAGCGAGGACACACGTCGTTGCGAGTAGTTGTACGAAGCGTATTTCTTTTACTGCTGTTATTATGTTTATATTATATTTTGCAATATTTTTCTAATATCGCTTGCAATTATATCGATCATAAAGGTTTACAAGAAGATTATTTACACTCACAGGTTACTATCAGAATGACGACCTTCCAGAAGACCTAGACGGGCTTTTCGCTTTTCAATTTTCCCATCGGATTCATCAATTCTAAACGCCAGACCAGCCAAAGTGCTATTCAATATTTCCATTTGGAAACGTTTGGCTCTCATTTCCTCTTTGAGTTGACATACCTCCATCACTTATCAGTGTATGTATCCATTATCTATCATGTTACCTCCCTAAAAGACCTACCTATCGCTGTTTCTTTCGCATGCTGTGCTTGACAGCTAGAGTCGGGTCGCGCAGAGGCCCGCTTACTTCGGTTCAGTACGCTTTTGTCTACGCAAGCGAGTGATGTGTGTACTAAGTGAGCTAGCATTTCCAAATCACTGTCACTGTCGCTAAATAGTAATGTTAAATCCATTTTCGCGCAAATAAAATAAAACAAAATACGTAATCGGTTGGAACTCGAAGGATTAATCCTAGGCTTTTCTCGGGTTGCAAATTTGGATTGTTTACACCGATCGAACTAGACGTCAAAATTTATAGATAGGTTATTGATACACACAAATTGTCATTCGCCCACAGAGGTCTATCTTTTTTTGTAATGGAAACCTCTCGAGGATAGCTTGCTTCTACACATTGTAATTTTAATCCCTGAATTGGTTGTTGGCACTGTCTAACCATAAAATGGATTAAATTATCAATCTTGGATAGCTAAAAATAGATTAAGATCGAATATTAGGTTCGGGCGAATGTGAAGTGAGAATAAATAAAAGTGATCTAAAAGTTGAGTAACGTTCGAGGAAAGTTAAAAAGAATAATATTTAGGGTAATTAATATAAATGTATATTTTCACAGATAATTTCTCTCTCGCACAATAATATTATGGTTCCTTTTTATCCCGGTTTATTTTACCAGATTTATAGGTTAACTTAACAAAATTTTAAATAAGACTTCAATCTCGGGCTCCAACCCAGACGGTTAGTCTCAAATCACGAATAAATACGTGAGCGTAGTATTAGTACCTATCTACATGGGTTTGTAACCAGATTTAAAGAAATATAACCTAGAATTAGACTCCGATCTCGGGTTGAAACCCAGATGTTATAGTCTTAAACCGCGTATAAATTAACGTGTACGGCCCGACCCGACATGAAAGCTGGGCTGACCAGCCCCAAACTTTGATACAATCGGAAAGACAATCGGGCACACCCGGACCCGGAGTCTAGCCGGACCAGACCCGACGTGTGGCTCAAATGGTCCCGGAGTCGGGCACGACCGGGCGTGTGAGTCTGATTAGACTGAATTCAAAGGTTGATCCGTCCAGATCTAGAACCTTTTTTTATATAGGAGAGGGGGCAAACGAGCATACGGTTCACCTGATGTTAAGTGACTATCGTCGCCCATGAACAACAGCAAACACAGGGGACTTGCAGGTACGTTGCCAGCCTTTTAGAAAGGAGTAAGCTCTTTTCTTGAAGTTCCCTAGGTCGTATAGGTCCGGAAAATCGCCGGTGGTAAACTATTCCACAGAGAGGTCGTACGCGGAAGAAAACTCCTAGTGAAATGAACAGTGGTGGAACGCCAAGCATCCAGATGGTATGGATGGTATCGGGAGGTTTGCCGCACAATTCCTCAGAGCATTCCCTGTGGTAGATGCGAAAAAAAATGCAAAGAGATGCAACATCTCTTCGCAGCGCCAGTGAAACGAGTCGATCGGAAAGCACTCGTTCGTCGACGATTCGAGCCGCTCTGCACTGTTCCAATGATGCTCCAATCAGTAAGAAAGTCTGTGTTCCAATTGCACAATTTCTCGGGAAGCCCGTAGGAAGGGAGCTTCAAAAGAAGCGCTTTGTGCCAAACCCAGTCGAAAGCCTTCGCTATGTCCAAACTAACGGCCAATACCTCCTCTTAGGACTCTACTGCCTCCGCTCATCGATAAATCAGGTAAACCAGAAGATCACCTGCTAATCGATCCCGACGAAAACCGTATTGGCGGTCATTAATCAGCTGGTGATACTCAAGATACTCCATGTGCCGGCAGTTTATAATTGATTCCATTATTTTGGAGAATAAGGGGGTGATGGCGATAGACCTGTAGTTTGACGAATCTGAGCGGTTGCCGGAATTGGAATCGGGTCGGGGAATTTGTAGGAATTGGGTGGACGAAAACCATTTTCCATGAATTTATGACTACGCCTAGGGAGGAGGAGTAACGGAAATGACGCGCTAGAACCGGTGCCAACTCTGGAACACACATCCTCAGCACAATCGGGGGGATTCCGTCAGGCCCACTTGACTAGTGGATGTCCAGAGAGAGAAGTGCTTTGTGAATCTAGCGCTGTATGAACTGCATATCAGGCATGGAGCAGACACCGGTCGGTAGTGTGCTCCCCCGTCATCGAGAGTCGTGCTGGACGCAAACAAAGAGCCTAGCAGATCGGTTTTCTCCTTTGCCGCTTAGGCCAGTGAGTCGTCCTCCCTGTGCAGATATGGCAGAGATGGCTGACCGGATTTCCTTTGGACAAGCCTTGGCAAGGACCAGAATGCACGGGTTCCAGAAGGAAGGCGAACTAGTTTCTCGCCAATTCTGTCTATGTGATCTGACTTTGCCCTAGCAATGACCCTTTTTAAGGACCTGGAGGCAGAATTATACTTCTTTTTTAGGGCGCTGGTGTTTACATCCTGGGACATTGATGCGCCATCCCAGGCCCGGTAGCACTCCTGCTCATAACGTGATGCTATTTTATAGGAGCGACTAAACCATGGCTGAGATATGCCTCCGGTGGGTACCACGGAGGAAGGAATAAAAAGATCCATACCCCGAAGTACCATATCAGCGACAATATTACCAACAACATTGAGGTCGTCCGGCGAGAAGCAAACCCGCCGCCAAGGGTAGGATTCAAAGAAAGACCACATCCTATCCCAATCGGCTGACCTATAGTGCCAAACACGGTGGCAGCCTGCTGAATGCAACCGCGATTTCAGCGTGAGTTGCACCACACTCCGGATAAGTCAATGATCCGAAAATCCAAGAGTAAATCCAATTCTGGAGCAACAGGATCTTAAATGTCAAAGGATTGGGGAATCAACATGGAATAAGATTCGCTACGCTGACTCCCAAAAAAAATTTCAAGCCTCAGCAGTTTTTCATTGTCGTCGGATAAGTGCAACAATGTACCAACACTCCCACCCCAACCAGCTAAAGGATCTACTTGGAGGAAATGTGACTCCGCATTTGGTACCTCAACTCATGGACTCTTGGTACAGCGGGTGAAACTTCAGGAAGCCCAGGAAGGAAAAAAGTAGCGGGACAACACCCAGAGTCCACAGAAAGCCTCAAGAAAATGCTAGGGTCATAAAGTGAATTCCGCTCAATATCCGACAACTTGCTTCGATACACTTGTGGCAAACGTGCCGAAGTAATTGAGTCTCGGCGAAAACTGTGTGAACCAAAGAACAATTTTTACCGATCGGTTCTCAATGACATTCGACCATCGGGTACTCATTTATGGGACGAAGACAAATAACAAGAGGAGATCAAAACACATGTTGTCTCTAAAATTGCTCCGGCCCTTCGTCGTATATTATCGAACCATATGTATACAGAAAAGCAAAGCAAACCAAATCAGCCCCCAGACTTTAACTCCTTCAGAAAACCACAGCAATGTATCAAAAAATTCAGGTAAACGGAGTTCAAATAGCGACCTCGGAAACCACACTCATCAAAGGAACATAAACGTCATAATTTTAAGGATACAAGTGAGGTAGAGCGATGGCGTTACCTTTGACAACCAATATAACTGGCAGACCACATTTCAACGTGGAAAAATCTAGGGACACCAAATATATCATAAGCATTATAAAAGCTAATTCCGTTTTCGGAAAAACCACCGATCACAATCTTAATACCATCATTACTCGGAAATTTCCGAACACCAACTTCCCTGCTAATGAACAAGAAATTACAAAAAAGATTCAAGAAAAGACCATAATAAAATTAGACTTCAGGGCTCAACAATGTTCTTAACACCAAAGTAAGATGGACTATGGAGACCAGTCTTCAACGTTCAACTTGAAAAGACTGAATCAAGTTACAAAAGTTCCGATTGGTAAACCACCGAAAACTACAGTACTTCCTACAAAAAGGGACTACACGGCGCAAATAGATCTATCACAGGCCTGTCTTCATGTACCAATAGCAAAAAGGCACTGATGTTACCTAGCACTACACTACGCAATGCAACCTACGCACTAACGGCGCTTTCTTTTGGCCTGAATTCCGCGTCTGAATATTTGCAAAGATATATACTGGGTTGCCATGCTACTCAGAATACAGAACATATTATGATTAGTTGTGTACTTCGACGATTTTTTGATGGTGAATCAAAACTCTTCTGACGGGCGAGGTGTCGGTGGTCATAAAGACACTTACAAGTACGTGCTTCAGAATAAACTGGGAAAAGTCAGTGCTAAACCCATCAAAAGAAATAACGTTCTTCGAAATAATCTGGAATACAAAACTGAATTTAAAAAGCCTACCTATACAAAAATATAATCACTAGAGTAACCATTCTAAAAATCATAAAAAGCGAGAAATGGAGTTGGCAACAAACAAAGTCGATTTTAGGCAAAATTCGCTTCATTCGTGATACTGCTAGCTAGACTACACTGTCAAAAGATTCAACAATCCTTGAACAGGTTACTAGAATCTACGTCCGATATACACTTTAATATAAAGCCAGAAAATATTCAAGAGTTGCAACGATGGTTGGTAAAGTTAGAACAAAGATCAAAGATAATTCTGTAAGAACCGGAAATCCATCTAGTCACCGACGACTCAAATACGGGTTGAGAGCGGAGTTAGAAGACAAACTAATCTCAAGACTATGGAATACCTCCCAAAAGAAATGCCACATAAACAAAAAAGAAATGTTTGTTATTCACAAAATTTTGACCAACTACGAGACCGTAATACAGAACAAAAGTATCCTTACACAATGCAACAACATAACGGTGGTGGCATAGATAAAGAATCAGGGTTTAAACAAATCGGTGTTTCTTCTAAAACTTGCAGGCGATATCTTGGCTATGGCGTTACGCAAGAATATAGACGTACGAATAGAACATATTCCAGTTCAATACAACATAATATCATATCACCTATCCAGGAGCAAAAGCTTACTAGACTGGCACCTAGAAAGCAGGATATTGAAAACGATTCTCAGAAAATGGGGCAATCTATACATCGACCTATTTGCAACGCAGAAATCGGCAGTAGTCACAAAATACGTTACGCGATTCCATACCGACAGGCAGATTTTGTGAACGCATTCACAAGAATGTTGAGCTACAAACTGGAATAGATATTTTCCCCTCCACCGTTAATATCTAGAATCCTACGACACCTCAATCAACATCGAGGGGCCTTCATATTGATAGTTCCCAGATGGAAGAATGTCTTCTGGCGACCGATACTCAAGAAAAATAAAATAATATAATAATAAAATATAGCATATCAAACTATCTATCTGCACCAATCAACAATAGCAACTTTCTCGAATCCTCTTAATTCTGACAAAATATCTAACAACCCGTTAATAAAGGAATTAATTATAAATTATTAACCTGGATACGCAATAATCCTCCAGACCCAATTAACGTTTTTCAAGTCTCCAGACATTTAGCGACACTACTGCATTTATCATCTGGAAGTACGTGACTTGATTCTCTTTAGAATAGATGCCGATTAACTGTAACAGTCAGAAAATGAAGTTATTTTCCAAATTGCAAAATGTACTATCAAAGTCGAAACTAGTGAAAATGATCGGGAATAGGATATTGTAAGCTGGGTTAAGAAATACATAAGCATATCAAATTCAAGGCGACAAGCCAACAATCGTGTAATTCCATACTTATTTGCGAAGCCCCGAGAAAAAACAGGTCCGGCCTCTCGTTCGGTAATAGCTGAATGGGTGCAAACAGCCTTATTGTCCCAACTCAACTCAACCCGACCCGCAGTGGCCACTTACAGATTTAATAATTGTCTGCCCAATGAATAAATTAAGAGAGGAAACTTCAAAACCCCAAACAACAAGAAGTAGATATTCAGAAAATTGTTTATCAGATCTGAGAATTTTATCAGTAAGTTAATGTGTTTATATTTTATTATTATTATGGGTAAAAAATAAGATTGAGCTAAAGTCAACTTGATTAAAATTTTCATATATATAATATACAATAAGATAACACCTTTGTGATGTTAAAAAAAAATAGTCTAAAATAGCTTAATTTGTACCTATTGATATCCTCTAGCTAGAATACAACTATAGTTCATCATTCTTCATCATTAGAGCCCTTCATATGTCCACTGCTGAACACAGGCTCCCCAAGCAATGACACAAAGCACGATCCTGAGCCACCTGCATCCATCGACTTCCTGCATGTCTTACCAGGTCATTACTCCATCTAGTGGGGGGTCGTCTTACACTACGCTTCCAGGTACGAGGCTGCCACTTGAGAACGTTTTTTCCCCAACGGTTGTCGGTTCTTCGAGCTACATGGGCGGCCCATTTCCACTTCAGCTTACTAATCCGTTGGGCTATGTCTGTCACTCTGGTTCTACTGCGGATATCCTCATTCCTGAGTTTACCACGCAGTGAAACACCTAACATAGCTCTCTCCATAGCTCGCTGAGCGACCTTGAGCGTCCTCATACGGCCAGCAATGAAGGACCACGTTTAAGATTCGTAAGTCATCACTGGCAACACTCATTGTTGTAGAATCTAGTTTTCAGGTTTTGAGGTATACCTGATGAAGAGATGTGTCGGAATTTGCCGAACGCTTCCCAGCCGAGTTGAATCCGTCGATTGACCTCTCAGTCTAAGCTGGACTTACCTAGTCGAACTATTTGTCCCAGGTAATCGTACTCGTCAACAACTTTGAGTATTATGCTACCAAAAACTACCGGCATTGGTGTGACATGAACATTAAACATGATCTTTGTTTTGTCCATGTTCATCTTAAGAACTATCCGTTGGAGACACTATTGAGGTCATTGAGCATAGGGCTTAGGTCCTCCAGCGATTCTGTCATAAGAACTATATCGTCGGCAAATCGAAGGTGAGTGATGTACTCGCTATTGAAGTTGATACCGTATCCTTTCCTGTCCAGCAGCTTGAAAACGTCTTCCAATGCAGCGGTGAAGAGTTTTGGGGATATGTCGTCACTCTGTCTTACACATCTCTGCAGTTGGATAGTTTTCGAAATCTGGTTCTGTATTCGGATAGACATCATAGCACTGACAGTCAACTTGGCACCGCTGAAGGGACTGCAGTACCGCCCAAGTTTCGACGGAATCAAAGGCTTTCTCATAGTCCACATACGAAAGGATACAAACATACAAAGTGTCAGATTGTACTCTTTTTTTATTGTACAAGGGTGACAAACGAGCACACAGTCCACCTGATGGTAAGTGGTTGCTGTGGCCCATAGACATATATATCTTTCCTCGATTACGATTAAAAATGCTGAAGCGTTGTCACCCGTGAGGACTATGGTGGAATGCCTCAATTCCAGTAAAATGGGTCTCTTCGGTATTCTGTACAATCTGTCACACGGTATGTGTGTGTGTGTGTGTGTGTGTTCTATGGTACGGAAGCCTTTTTAGAAACCGACTTGTTCGCGGGGCTGGAATTCGTCGAGTTTTCGGGAGAAACGATTTGTAATGACTCTCGAAAACAGCACTTAGACACAGTTCAGAAGGGAAATCGGTCTATAGTTCCTCAAGAGAGTATTGTAGCTTTTTTTGAAGAACAAGACCACCGCACTTCTACTACACGCCTCTGGTGTTGTGCCACCATGAAGTATGGAATTAAAGAACTTCTGAAGGACTTTAAGTACCGGTGCTCCACCCGCTTTCATCAGAAGCTCCGCTGTAATTTCATATTCGCCTTGGGCCTTACCGTTTTTATGGTGCTGTAGAGGCATTTTGTTCCTGCTAAGACTACCGGATATGACTTGCTCTTGCATCGTTACCTCACACTTGCGTGTGACTCCGAAGATGATGTGCACAGCTGCTCATAGAACCTCTCAATCTTTCTCAAATTTCTCAGGTGTCCCGGAAACGATGGTGTCACATTCTGTCTTCAGCTTTGCTAGTTGGCTCTTTCTGGCAGGCAGATCTTTTGCAAAGACTTTGGTGTCCTGGTTCTGCTCGATTAATTCTTTAATACGAGCAATATTAATGTTGCGTAAGTCACGCCACATGCGTTTGGAGATAGGTCTGTTCCTGTTGTTGCCTGTATACTGTCAAATCTGCCCACGACTGCAGCTTCATCTCCCGTCTAACAGCCATGAGATTAGAAATGTGACCGGAGAGTTTTTGTATTCTTCTGCGGCGGGTCTTGCAGAACTTAGCTCCGACCGCATGGATAGTTTCCACGAGCCTGACATTCATATCGTTCATCTTCTAGGCACTGGAAATGGTTTTGTAACTCAAGCTGAAAGGTTTCGGGATTTTGGATTAAAGCACGAGGAGGACGGAGGGAGACGAGATCTCTATAACTTAACGTTTATGTTCAGTGAGCCTCTAATCAACTGGTGATGGCTGCCGGTTTTCACCCTTGCGATCACTGAAATATTACTGAACAGTTGCTGTCTGGTCGTCATAATGAAGTTAATCTCATTTTCTGTGGGCCGCTTTTGGTAGAAAGAGTTCATCATAAAGAGTCTTTCTTTCTTCATAAAATCGGCCAGCTACTAGCCCCTTGGGTTCTGTTGCCCTATCCCATATTTCACAACTTTCAGCTCAACATTCTTTCTTGTGCCTAGTTTTGCGTTTAAGTCTCCCATTAACACTGTATAGTGCGTTTTGGAGGAATACATGGCCCTAGAAATATCCTTATACATTTCCTCCACCTCCTCATCGGGATGTGCCGATGTTGGTGCGTAAACCTGCATGACCTTAAGCGAATACCTTTTGGTGATTCTGATTATAAGGTACGCAACCCTCGTCGACCCATTCCCAATCTTTACAACGTTGTTAACGAGAGACTTGTAGACCATAAATCCAACACCTAATTGGGACTTGGGATTCGAGAATCCTCCGAGTGTCATCCCCCTCTCTTCGGACCTCGGTCGGGGCCAAAATAGACCAATTTTCTCCTCAAGGGGATGAGTCTTGCCGTATGCCTAACTGGGGTAATTACTTGCCGGCTGATATAGAGTACCGAAGTAAGTAAGCGGGTATCTGCGCGACCCGGCTCTAGCCGTCAAGCACAGCATCAGAAATAGAAAGCGATTGGTAGGTCGTTTAGAGAGGGAACAGGATACATAACACACTAATACGTGAACGTGTAATAGGTAATCACAGAGATCAGGCCTACGTCAAGACGCGAAATATCAATTTTATTTCGCTTGGAGGAAAAATTGGTCTAAATCTATGTTGATAAGGCACGACAGAAACTAAAAAAAATAATTCAATAGTCCATTGTTGTTATAATTTACACAAGAGCAAAAATAGCGTCTGTAATACCCGAGAAGTAGCGAGATTTTCGGACTTCTCTGATTATGTTTCACTAAAAAAATATGGGTTCGATGGGAAATTGTGAATAAAGTGACAAGTGGCTAGCTTATATACAATCACAGACAACAAATCACAAATTAGTCGCTTTTGGCGACTTGCTAGCCAAATATCAAAGGTACATATTTTACGTGGCAGAACCACGCTGCAACTATATTATAGTTGTAGCACGAATTGGTCGGCTCGACCAGAGCAGGACAACGCTCTCACAAAATAGCAGCGTAAAATAGCAGCGTAATGCTGATGTGTTTCGTATTGTGAGTGTAGAGAGCCGGAGATCCTTTTTGCTGGAATCGAGGCATACCATCTTAGTCCTCAGGGGTGATCACGCATTTCGATTTTGAGCCTTAGTTAAGGATAAATGTGGATGTCTATGCACAGCATCCACTTACCATTAGCTGGACTGTTTTCTCGTTTGTCACCCAATGCTGTAAAGAAACATTCTTTTTTGTTAAAAGTCTCACACAAATAAGTAAACTATACGTTCCAAGCCAATGTGGGATAAAACGAGAAGCTACAAGTAATGTGAAATCTAACGAAATAATAATACAAAACATTGAAAGTCTTATACTCGTATAATACGCATTTATCATTTATTGTATGATCGAGCGAGATTAAGTCATAGTTATGAAATTATTGCATTGTCATCGATTCTTATAAGCAAAATTTCAGATTATTCTAATGTCCAATAGTGGGTAAAACTGTTTTAAAAAATTCTATTACATTCATTCATTCATATATACAGGTTCAAGCTAATAAACAAAGGTGTGTTAAGATTTAACATATTAATAAACATTAATGACTTGTAGATAAAAAATAAATTATATAGAAGAGTTTAAAGAAAGAAAAATTCTGATTCAGCAACTACAGAAAAATAAAGTCTTATCGAGTAGAAAAATCCTAGAAACTACAATCAAAAAGGTGTTAATACAAAATTACGAAAAAGTACCAAACTTTCGTTTCGAAGTCCTAGTTCTCAGACCGTACTTTCTTAATGATTTAAGCTATAAGTAGAAACTCGAGGACGAAAACTTTGCAAAAAATAAAAATTGCTTATTTTTAAATTACTGCAGCGCAGAAATCACAATTTTTATGCACTACACGAAACCGGTTTTTTGATTGTTTTCAATTATTGTACATTCAAAATATTGTATAAGTTAAATTAAATATTTTTATTATACACGCAGATATATTAAAAGGGTAGATATCCTCACCTTTACAATTGGTGGCACATTGCATCATTCATTTCGAAATTCTTACAATGTTAATAGATATACATATATATCAATAACGTATTCACGCCGTCACTCATCGGGTCCTGATATTGTAAATTTCTTTTTGGTACTAAACTCACACAACATATTGGTTATTTTGGTTCATAAATTCTATAGAAATATCTACTACTCCATATTGTCCTATTGGTATCGTAAGAGGGAGAGGGGAAAATGAAAGAGGAGATAGGCAACAGCATCTCTTTCTGATAAAAATTCAAAATAATAATAAAACTGATGTTGCCAACCCAACCAAGGGTAGCAAATATAGCAAAATCTCTTCTGTGAGGCAAACAATAGCGGACGCTATTGTGACGGGCTGTAATGATAATGATGATGATTGAATATAGCGTTATCTACCGGAATACTTATGAACCATAACTTTGTTATATCAAACATATTATAACCAACAGTTATTCTCGTATATAAATATTAAACGTATTCAAAATTATTTACTTGTAGACTTAAATAATTAAATCAGTTTTAAACATGACGGTATGAACACTGATATTTCATAAAATAGCGCCTACACGATTTACTCCGTTTAAAGCCTTAAGAATCATTTTAAAGGATATTCAATTAAGATTGAAAGACCCGATAGTTTATAGCATTCATTTCATTAAATTCTACCTTCAAACAAATTTCAGTTTTATCTTCGAACAAAATGTACTTTTGATGTCAACAGTTTCTTTAATTTATATAATTTCTTATTTCATTAAATTATAAGCAAATAAATCTCCTTTTAATCAATTTAATTTTAGCACAACTTAATCAATAAGAAAAAAATATTTTTCTTATTGATTAAATATACTCATGGATAAAAAACCGTGAGAGCTTAGGTACTAAACGCTCGCTGTAAATTTCACGGTTCGCGAGTTTGATCGTTAGAGAAGCGTAAACTAACCCTACGTAAACGTAACGTATTGAGTTGGAGGCAAATAATTCTTTAGCTTTCCTAGTTGTTTTAGTCATCCGAAATCTTGACAACACTATTGCTCACACTGTGTATAGGAAAAAGACCCATACCAACCGATATTTAATGTTTATTTCAGAGAGCACAAGGGATGTGTGACAGAAAACATCCAGCCGCAGAAATTCAGCAAGATAAAGCAAGTACTACAAGACAACGAGCTTCGGGTCTCACGCCTACTTCACAGTGACAGAGTGAAACCAGCCACAGTCGAGTGTGTGCCTGCTGTAAAACGTACGTCAGAGGAGTCACAGACAAGGTTGGCTACATCTTGAATCGAGCTTCCATTAAAACATACTATAAGCTGCCGAAGAAGATTAGTCAATTTTTACTATCCATCAAGTGTGTCATCCCTCTACAAGATGCAGTAGTGTACAGGCTGGGTTGTGAATGTGCTCTTACATAGCACAAACAAAAAGATCTGTAAAAATCCGCGTGAAAGAACATATAGCTGACGCAAAGCACCAACGCTCCGGGAAATCTGCAGTCTTAGTACTTGTTCAAGATCGTCCCCACCATTATGTCAGATTTGATAAACCAATTGTCTCAATTTGTCTTCCAAATTTATCATAAACATGCTCTACGGGCATAATATTTATTTTAACGTCTCGACGATATCTGACAACTACGGAAGCAGAACACAAATATATCTTCAATAAAAGAGGCCAATTGCACTACAATTTCTTTCTAAATGTCAGTTTCATACCATACCGCAGCTAGCAACTCATTCCCAGTGCATATAAAAACCGCCCATACCATAAATGACTATCTACCATATGTCTGCTTTTCAATTATGATGCACTAAACGTACCCTACTCCCAGTCACAGTTTTCTGTTTACGTCCCTATCTTACTAGTCTCGTATACCGTTTGGTCTGCCGATACCCGATAACTCTTGAGAATTCACTTAAGCACAGACTTGGATACTCGTAATGTTTGAGCTAGAGGGGTATACAAGACATTGAATTCCATTTTATATATTTATTCATACATTCATATTTAATATAAAAAGGTATATAATTTCACACACAGTGACACAAAACAAGTCACACTCACGGTGTAACAAAATCGCAATATAAAATCTATGTTTGAAACAGAACGAGACTCTATACATCGCATATCTGCCTTGCGGTACCACGTGGGGGTACATGAGGCATTAGTTTCTATTTCACATAAATATTCACGTGTTCTTTTTACTACATAAATGTATGAAAGGTTTATGAAAATAAATGTATAATCACGGTACTACTGGCTGGTACATGAGACTATTTTCACAAGTGATCTTACTCACTTTCGAGACAAAAGAGGAGACAAATTATTTGCTTAAGTGATGAAGAAGATAAATATTCTGTTTCACACAGCAATTTTAACCACAAAAACTGGTTACCCAATCTTGTATTAAAGGAAAAATTGCATTTTGAATTTCGTAGATGTAAACCATTTTTGTCGAACAAGTGATAAATCAGAGATAGAAGATTATATGAAAAATGAGCCCTATAATTTCTAATTTCATCATAGTACATACAGGTCTTATCAAGAAGACTGATAAAGAAAATAATGATGTTGTAAATGACTCTATTATACTGGTATATGGTTTATACAATTTAGGGGCTCATTTTAGAACAACATTACTGCTATCAGAGTTAACCAATATGGAAAGTTCTTAAGGAAACCCAAATGACTTCTTATTTGGTTAAGAATTTTGTGTTAAAAAGATCAAAGGATCTTCATAAATCATCAAACTTACAGAAACCTTTAAACTATTGGGACCTGTATCTATCTGTAACGACTCAATAGGCATTCAATAGCTTCTAGCAGTTTTTCTATACCAGAGCAGAGAAAATATTATCAAGTAATATGTGGCAGGCGCAAAACCTAACCATCGAATAAAAAAAGAATAGTGGTAAACACAGCTAAAGAAGTAAGTAAATTCACTTGACCTGATTATATTCCAAATGATCTAAAATTTTATATACAAAAAAATAATAACTGTCTCATAGTGGGTCGACACTAGTTCATAAGAGTGTTAGTCAAGCATCCTCCCTCTTATAATGAGTTTAGTATGTCAAAAAAGATTGTATTAAATACAGCTGTAAATTTAATTAAAACAAGACTAGTCTTGATTTTGCCTTTATATATTGGTGATGAGATTCAGAAAATCAAAAAGTGGAAAGTTCTAGAATTGCTGTTAATTAAATTATAAGCGTAATTCGAAATAAAAAAATCAATAAATTAAAATCCTTGTCTGTTTGATCTTGACATAAAATTATAGCATTTTCATAACTGAAGTGAAACACAAATATTTCGCATTGAATGAAAAGTAAATTGTTTAATTACAATCCACTACAATGATAAAGGACATTTGCTAATTTAATAGATAAATTAATATCTGTTTGTCCAGCTATCTCTTATGGCGGCTCCACATTAGTGCCGTGAATTCAAGCGCAAATTCACGCCATTAATTCACGGCGCAAGTCGTGTCTTCCACATTCATGGGATGCTCACAATCGTTCGTGAAACCCGCCACGAAATGGACGTAAAAACTGCTGCTGTAATAACTTTGTTTACTGTGTCAACATATCATTATTTAGATGTTCAAAACAAGAAATTTATTAGAAAGCGTTGGATGAAAAGAAGATGGTGGAATTCATCGTAACCGATCAAGGTATGTTTGCTAGTGCAGTGAAATTTTGAACTGACTTAGTGTATGATTGGAACTGTCTTTATTCATTGTATGAATTTCAATTTAGGCTTTCTATGGAGAAGCAGTTATCAGAATTACATTCTTAACCCAGCTGCGAAATTATAAAATTTACTCATTGCTTCAGAAAGTTTCTCCAATTATTTCCAAAATAGATACCCAATTTAGTTCAGCACTACCAGCAAGAATTCGTCTAGCCATAACAATAGGGTTTCTGGTTTCAGGGGACAGCCATGAGATGACGCACTTCTTATATAAAATTTCGCCACAGAAACTGTACCTGAAATATGTAAAGCCCTGGTTAATAAGCTATGGAATGAAATCAAGGTAGGAAAAACGCATTCAATAGCTTTATATTTTTAAATAACAGTACTTACTTGAATCAAACATAGCTTAATATTAATAACATTCTTAAACACCACAGTAAAAATCAAGCTTTTTCATATGTCGTAATACTCGTATTCGGATTGGGAAAAGGTTTTAGTTTGAGTAGGGGGAGGGGACGAAACAATTTCATTAGACAAAATTCTGATTCTAGTTATGTTTGTATTGGATTGCTCAGGGTAACTGTATAACGGGGAGATATCGCGTGATGTTAGTTGTTTTTTAATTATTGCTTCAGATTGAGCCATTTTGAAATCGTGGTTTGGATCATAACATGTCCTATGTAACGATATAGGTTCAGAATAGGAAGTATAGAGTTATAACAGATTAAGAATAGTAGAAAAACAAGACCCGGGCCTATTTTGTTGATGAGATTGCAAGATATAAGAATAACGTACGCCGATTTATGGCACTAGTAAACAGCGACTACAGTTTCGCCTGTGTCAATATAGGCGGGCGGGGTAAAATAAGTGACAGTGGAATATTACAAAACTGTGAATTATGGCATAGGATTACATCCGATTCCCAATTTCTACCACCTCCACGTCCACTTCCGGGATCTAATAAACCCGTGCCTTACGTATTTTTGGGTGATGATGCCTTTTCACTCAGCGCATCGGTAATGAAACCTTATCCGCGAAATCATCATTTAGGCACTCCAAATCATGAATTTAATAGAAAATTATCCAGTGCACGAGTGGTGGTAGAAAACCCTTTTGGCATATCGGCTTCAAAGTTTAGTCTTTAGAAAGCCATTGATGGTATGTCCCGACAAAGTAAGTCCCATTACGATGACTTGTGTACTACTACACAATTTTTTGAGGAAAAGTGACACATCTCACCCGATTTACACACCACCAGGTACGATTGACGTTCGTATACAGAATGGTTCTTGGAGATTAGAAATTCAAGATACATGTGCTATACGCGATTTGCCTCAAATACCGCGTTGGCCAAGTTTGACTGCAATTTCAGTTTTACTCGTAATATAGGTAATTAGGTTTTCAACCTCCACATATCGCCATCTTCTCCGTAGATCTTAATGTAACTGCTATATTATTAATAAATAAATAAACTTACTTCATTTAATGTGTCAGTGGTTTTTCTTACTCTCGAAGACGGAAACCATACATGCATAAGCAAACCAGATGGCTTTGTATATTTCTTCAGCTCCAGCCCAAGAGCGACTTAAATCTCGCACCTCCAATCAATCAATATTCTTTATAGCACCGCCAAAATAACAGATATATTAAAAAATAATACATTTTGCAACAGGCAGCCTTACTGCTAAGTAGCAACTTCTTAACAGGCAACCTTTGATAATGGAGAACCTTATAGTGGGACAGATAATAGTAGGTGTTTAAAAATATACTGATAAACAAGATACACAAAAAAATTAAAATTACACTACATTTAAACATATACATATGTAAACAAATATACTATAATCGTTTATTACGTGGTACAGCCATGCTTCCATATTAGTAGTATATTTGTAGCACGAATGGGTCGGTTCGACTGGGGAAGGTCCACGCTCTCACAGAATATCAGCGTAAAATAGTAGCTTAATGTTCTGTGTTTCATATAGTGAGTGTAGAGACCCGGAGAACTTTTTATTTCTTTATCTTTTTATTTACCATCTGCATTTTGATTTGTAATCTAGGATAAATGTAAATAAGAGTAGATGTAAAAGAGAGCAGATGTATATGGGTTGCAGCAACCACTTACCATCAGGTCGACTGTGTACTCGTTTGTTACCCCATACTTTAAAAAAAAACTTTCGGAAAAACGTCAAAGAGTACCAGAACAAACTTGTGTCTGAAGTTGAGTCTTTGCTGAACAAGGTCTCGGATTGGGGACTACTAAATTTAGTCAAATTTAATCCACAGAGACATAAATTTGCACGTGTACCACTAAAAAGAACTCCTTTGTCGTATCTCCTCAGTTCCAAGGCACTACCCCTGTTGCCTCAACCAGTATCAGAATCTTCGGCGTCTTTCTTGAAGGTCTCTCTTAGTGGTATTGGTTCGGAATAATCGCGCGTAGTAGCAAACTCCAAAAAGAAGTTGGCAAGGAAGAAAATATCTGTAATATCGCACAATGGTGGACAGCTCATCATCATGATGGTGTTAATGGCATTACAAATTTTGTCGCGATGTGTAATACTCACCTTATCGGCCATTTTGTAAGTTTCATATTTATATAATTATTTCTTATATTTACGCGAATACTACGATTATGAAATAAAACTAATTTTACGGATTTTATCGCGTTTAACCATAACTTATTTAATTCCCGACATTTCCGGCACTTTTCAGTACTCATGGTCACGGGAGGGAGGGGGTACTGAGGTTCTTGACGTCCCGATGTATTAAAGAGGGCTCATCTTCAACTTTTAAATCTTAATTTTTGGTCCGATCTACGCTGTTATATTTGAATTCTTTAAATACTGTTAATGATCAAAATTAAAAAGCGACCCTAGCCATATTCGAATGTGCCGTTGACTACTATCGTATACTACTCCTAACCCGAGTATTTTGAAGTAAGTTGGAGGATTGTCGAAAATATTAGTAGAATTATTTTTGTCTATTAAAGTGCATTATTTTGTGTTTTAGAGAAGGAATTCAGCTAAAGGCACACTTATAAATCTTTCACGAAATATTTAGATGTAGGTATGTTCAAATATAATTACATACAAACTAGTATATATATGACAAATTTGAATTTTTCTGTAACAAAATTGATATTTTTTGTGACTGTCACAGGTAATGCTATTTCAAAATAACGCAGTGAAGAATAAAATGAAAGAACAACATACCACTAATGAATCTGAATATAACATTTTAATATTTTAGACACTTTCAAAAATGAAAGGTAAATCTGGTCGTTTTCTCGGCGGTCCCTTATTAAATTTCAACTGCCAAGAGTGCCGGTTTTCGTTTTGTTATTTCTTCATTACGATTTATTACGATAGACGTTATGCCACTTATAAATTTCAACTGTAATGAAAATGTTGTAAGAACAACACTATATTTTTATCTGTGTTCTATTGTGTTATTAATACACATTATTAATGCTGTAGAGCACTGACACTAATTATACAAATAAATTTTGAAACGCATCTTTGTATTCAAAAAGTCAGTTTTTTGTCCGTGAAATAGACACAGTAGTTAAAAAACCAAATGTTAAACTGTTTTTCTATAATTACTCATGATACAAGGAAAATTTTTATATATTTTACTGAAGTGTTGTTAGGCATCTATCGTACTTATTTATTTTTTGCAAGCAACTATGCAGGTCTAAAAAGGCCAGTATCATTACGACCTTTAAGATCTATGTAATCGCTGCTGTAGTTGACTGATAAGCCATATATCTTCAATGAATTGAAGGAGTTGCTAAGCTGTGAGCACTTTGACTTCTAGGTATCTAGGGAGCAGTGTTAGTGTAGCACATTTTAGTTGTGAAAATACACAACTAAAATGTGATATAGTGAAGTTGTGTAGAGAGTGTAATAAAGGAAAGGGATTAGCTCTAGAGACAGTAGATGAGTTTGACCTACGCAGCAAAGAATATGAATAGACCCTCAGATTAATTGCTGCATTGCAGTTACAGTGAACTGAAGCTAATAAGCAGATTTCACAATTTAAAAAATATATTAGTAACTTGCAAGCATTTCAAATTCATAATCTGTTGAACTAGCTTGTAGAATTTAAATATTTTGTAATGTTGTAACCACAAAAATAGATTTTACTGATGGTTCTGCCACACAAAGAACGGCAAAAATGATTACTGGCAGTAGAAGGAAATAAATAAAATTAAAAATAAGTTAAAACTAAAATTAATACACTTTTTTTATAAATGTGTATAAGGAAAAGCATGAGTTAATTAGTAAACCTAAGTTAAATTCAATTGAGGTGGAAAACATGAAAAATTTTTATGAGACTGAAATTTAATTACTTCAAATCTTAATACAAATTATGGCAAACAAATATAAATCAGCAGAGAATACGATAAAAGAACACATACTGGCCATGGATAATCTGGTAAAGTCATGTAAATTTAACAAGGAATGTTTTTACTCGTTATTAAAATATCAAAGCGAATATCAGCGCTCAATGCTAGGTTCTTTAGAAACGCTGTGTGCTCATGACATGGCAAGCAGCAATACTGCATTTTCTACACTCTATGATGGTACCATAACAAAACAGATATATTTAAAAAGTAATTCATATAATGAACACAGTAACGTTATTTTGTATAGTGATGACGTGGGCAATAACTTGGGAATATCATTTAATAATTGTTTAAAAGGGCAACGGATAAGTTATTGCTACATGCCTGGAGCATCATTCAGCTATATTATAAATAAAATGTTAACTAGTAAATTTTGACCCAATTAATCATTTTTATTGAAAGAAGAGGCAATTTGGACAACAATCAATTATTAAAGATATCTTCTTTTTTGCCTTATGTAAAGGGATGGCCACAGGAAATAAACTAAGATATAGTTTAAATTTAATAATTGTTAATCTGACATGTAATAACAATAAAAAATTAACATTTACTTCTAAGAAGTATAATGACGATATTGATTATATCAATTTTTTAGACCAATGTGCGCCAAGAAAAATTAAAATAAATAAAAACTTTATTCCCGTGTGGTTTACGAGTAACATAATACCCGATTTAAAGTCGAAGGCAACACAACACAAGAGGTACAAACAATCGAAACTAAGATCTGACTACATTGAATTTGCTAAATACCAAACATCTATTAAAAACCTATTGAAATCGAAACAACGTAGAAATAAAATCCAGTGGCAGTGTTCTAAATATCCAAAATCATTCTGGCAATATATGCGGTCAAAGAGAGGCACGGCAAATAGGCAGACTATTATAAAAAGGGGTCAGTATTTAAGTTACAATCAATGTGCTATCTATTTTGCCGAATATTTTGAATCGGTCTACAGCAGTGTGTCGCCACGACTGGATGTCCGACAGGCGGTGGCGTGCGGTGTGAGCTGCGGTGCACCACGTTTGTAAATGATGTGCCGAATGTCGTTAGAAATAGCTCGTGTCTTTTATTTGCAGATGACCTGAAATTGTTGCTCAAAGTTAGGCATGAGTTGGATGGCGAACATTTACAAGATGATATTAATAAAATAGTGGAGTGGGGTAATAGGAACATACGTTATTTTAACGCATCAAAATGCTTTGTAATGACTATAAC
Organism: Parnassius smintheus behrii; assembly: GCA_036936625.1. NCBI lineage: Eukaryota > Metazoa > Arthropoda > Insecta > Lepidoptera > Papilionidae > Parnassius > Parnassius smintheus. The sequence continues at coordinate 23,558,935 of JAUPFT010000007.1, forward strand.
TCGCGCCCGAAAACCTATTATCTGTGAGTACAAGGTAGGCACAACACCGATACAAAGAGTAACAAGTATATGATCTTGGAGTTTGCTTTACCGCAGAATTGTCGTTTCGCTTTCAAATCACTAATATTTGTAAAAAGGCGTACCGGAACCTCGGTTTTGTACTGAGACAGACACGAGGTTTTACTAACATGACTGCATTGAGAGCCCTGTATGATGCACTAGTCAGGAGTCATTTGGAACATAATGCAGTCATACGTGGTCCGTATGAAGAAAAGTATAAGGTCATGTTAAAGCATGTTCAAAGCAAATTTGCAAGGAACTTGTACTTCAATCTTTACGGGGTATATGCATTTAATCCGTTGATGCATCCTTCTATTTTTGTACTGGGTATGGTTGGATATAATAAATTAGAAGTACGTCGAGAGTCTGTTCTTGCTACGTATGTAGTGAAATTACTGTAGAGCAAAGAACATAACCCGGAAGTTTTGCAGCACTTAAGTCTTTGCGTACCGGATCGCTATGTGACGAGACGAAGGCGTTCGCCACTGCTCACCACCTTCAGCACGAACTAATCTCCTGGCAAAAACGCCTCTAACTCGAGCTTTACGTACTCAACCGTGTGGATCTTAAAATCGACATATTTAGTTGCCACTATAGGGGATTATCCAAGGTCATATTATATATTGTACGTTACTGTTAGAATATTGTTTTTATTTTGTTTTTTGTAAATTTTGTTTTCTTTGTATGTTTTAGCTGATTTTTATATTTTATTTACTGTTTAACGCTTGTTATTTGTTATTTAATTTTATTAATGTGTTTTTTTTTCTTTTTAGTGTGTTGAGCTACATTCATTTTAATATTAATGGTGTAAGATTTAGTTTGTAATAAAAAAGAGGACTCTATCGCATTGAGTTCGACCTGTAAGGATAGATGTTTCAAGTAATAAATAAATAAAAAATAAAATAAAAATATTTTAACTTAATTAACTTAAGATTAATTTCCCTTTGAATGTTTTCTTTTCACACATTTCGATATACCTTATATAGTACTAACTAAAAACAAAACGATTTATATCAATTTTACCTATTACGAAATTGAGGTTTGGCCGTTCTTCACTGCTTGTTAATTCCATAGGCACACGACACCTCCATACCTTGTTCAACAAAACGCGTAAGAGACGCCAGAACCAGTAACCAAACGACCGTCTATGTATAATGATGAAACAAATTATTGCAACAAGTATTTAGTATTAGTGTTTTTTTTTTACCGTACGCCTAGTTCGTGGTACTTCGCTGAGCATGTTTCCAGGCTCCCTCGAAACCCTCGTTTCTTCAATCACTGGTTGAGGTTCACGTACCAGCTTAGCCATACCAGCAGTACCATGTTCACGTACCAGCCCGTTGAGGTCCTCATTGCATTGAGTACACTGGCGGGAACCATCGGGCACCTGACGCTGATGAAGCCATTTGAAGACTTTTATTATCCCAAATTGTTTTCGGTGCTATTTTTAGTTAACAACATTACCAATTTTGGTGCTATTTTGTTGGCAAAGTTGATAGGGATCATGTGGATGTGTTATGAGGGGACGTCATTCGTATGAAGTTGCATTGAAACATTCTACTACTTGCAGTATTGCTGCAGTATTGTTATTGTTGTTAGTCTTTCTCGGTCTTTTGCGACAGTTATTTGACGGATCGCTATTTTCAATGGCGCTCTCTGCATCTTGGTTTGACTCACACCTAAGTAGCTTTTCCAAGTCGGGTCCATTGGTGACGGGGCTGCAGATTATCTAACCTCCATAATGTATAACAACGTAATTAAATATCTATGTAAATTCCTCACCTCACGGAATAGCAGTGAGGAGCCACGTCCAGAAATCATCGCTAGCAACATAAACTTCATTATCGCATCAAGTTGGCATTGACAATAAACAGGTATTACAAAAGAAAAATATAAAACAGGATCTGTAACATATATATTTAATTTGATCAACAAATTATTTGAATGCAAGTGTGTTACTTGTCCAACAATACATAGTTAATATGTAGTTAAATTTGTTACCGTGATGGACATTACAATCAAAGTTTCGTGTACTTCAACAAACGTGACTAGAATGCAATTCCTAACGGAACTTGGAAGTAATTACATTGTCGTATCGAAATTCAATGGAATAGATTTACATTTTGTCTCTACAAGAGTGATTTAAGGATTTGTCACAATTGTACAATTATTAGAGTGATATAAATTAAAAATTTTGCTTCAACTGGTGTTATGACTCCTTATTCTTTATTACTATTAAGAACTATTTCCAGCAGCGGACTTTTATGAACTTATGAAGAATAAGCTAGAGTCAGAGTGAATTCAAGTACAAATCTCAGAAAATTCCATCACTTTAGATAGTTACATTTTAAAACATGTGGAAGATTATACTTACATAATACTTTTAAACCTGCTCATGATCCGCTCAATTTGGGAAGCTAACGCATATTTTCTAACCAATGATTAACATGTGATTTTTATAAGTTGTAACATATGACAACGAAAGGGCGAATTTAAAATGACATTAACGTAAAGCAGTGTTGAGCAGGATTACCAACACAATGAATAAATATTAACGCGGTCCCGTGTTGTTGGGTACTTAAGGGAGGGGAGGTTTTAGTAGGTAAAAATCTCACACTACCGGTCTTACAACAACCTAGCCGGTAGATTCCCTCGTCCCTCTCTAAAAATTGTTAATAAGATTGTCAACTTCTTTGTCATGTAATTTTATAAAAAAAATACACAGAACTAAATAAATTTATGCATATTTGAAAGAATTTACTACTTATTTGATGTTTATTGAAAAAGCGAGTTGAAAACAAGGAAGTGACTTAAAATTTCAAAGTATGTTTTCATTATGTACCCAAAAATATTTACGTGATATCTTCGTTAAATCTAGACTGAACTGATTTTTTTTTTAAATAAATATGTTATACCTTGACCACCCCTAAAGTGCGCGATTCATATAAATTAGAGAAAAAAATCTACGAAACTTACGCGTTGTTAATCTTACGTGTTATGATATAGGGGATTAAATTTTTATGTAACTATATAGACGACATTGCGTTCGTGATATTATTTAGTGCACTTTAAACCAGAGTAAAAATAACTTATTTATAATGAAAAATTAGACCCAATTTCAAAGTAAAAAACAAAATAAAATAATTTTACATTGTATATTTCATAACTTTAGGTTTATTTACACTATGTCTTCGGACTGACTTCAGAATGTGAAATCATTTGGTTATCTTTTACGTACATCTAAATAATTAATAGTATATAATGTACTAATATTCATAATATACTTTGCGGAAATACATTATATTAAACGTGTCTTCCCTAGTAAGAATAACCCTTCCCGCCTGCCCTCAATCACGTGCATAGTGCACTCCGTTACCACTAATCCCAACACCAATAGACTAGAAAAGTTACACCACTGTCGATAATACGACACGAGGCGAAAGCTCTCAAGCTCTAAACGAGGCATCATTAGGTGAAATAGGCTCAACGATGGCTGACTGCTAAGAAGCTTCTTATATAAGCGAGATATCTAACTTATTATTTCGTGTACTCCATATGTAAAGTTATGCTCGCTATCCGACGCAAAAATATTTATTTTAACATCATTATATGTTGCGTCTAGAATATGCGCTTACTACTATATTATTAAAAACTATATAATAGTTTCAGTAAAACTTCTTTCAACTTTTAATTCTAGACAAAGAGTTAACAATGCTTAGTTAGTGTGTTCTTAGGAGTTTTAGACTTTTTAAGTCTTAAATTGTCTAAAACTCCTAAGGGCGATTCTTAGGGGCGATTTATCAGTAAAAAATTTCCATGGGATTTATAAGCTAATTTTTTACGCTAGTATTGTACTTTCTTATAGAATAGTAGCGTAAAAAAGCAGCTTAATTCTGCAATGTTTCTCATATTGAGTGTAGAAGGCCGGAAAGCTTAGAAACGAGGCATTCGATCTTAGTCCTCAGGGGTGCCAACGCACCTCTATTTGATTCTAATTCGATTTTTCCGGACCGATACGACCTGGGGACCTTCAAGAAAAGAGCTTAATCCTTTCTAAAGGGCCGGCAACGCATCTGCAATTCGGTGTTGCGGTTGATCATGGGCGGCGGTAGTCACTTAAGGGGATATAGTAAGTCAGCTCAAATTCTAATTTCGTCTCGCTTGCCCGCGCGTCGTATGCTATGTACCGACATGTTTGTAATCACTAATACTGTAAGTAGAAAGGTCGTTAGACACATTTCATTAGGTTTATCATATTTATGCCTGTTTCTTAACGCCAAGCCAGTCGCTTCTTATTTTTATTAAGGTTATTTCCCATTTTAATTTTTACGTCGTCCTGTTGCGTAATTTATATTCTGATCGTAAGCGACACAACCTCCCCCTTCAAAGGCCGAAGCGAAGTGACCAATTCTGCAGGAATCACGCTTCAAGGGGCCGATAGTTTAGGTAATTTCTTTTTACAGTGAAAACAATGGTATTTTAAAAAAGTAAATAACATAAGCACTGCTTTATAGTTAGTTCAGTTAGTATGCAAAGTTTCACGATCTTATTTAAAGTTTTTTTATGAATAACAGCGGTTTATTGTTTATTTTGGAGGTAACTTTGGAATTTTTTTCCTATCGAGAAAATTTTACGAAATCGTGTTTTCGTCTAACATAATCACTAACATTAATCCTCAACTTTACCATATATTTATTTCAAAATTAATGCTGCAATATTTTCGGCATAACGAAGGATCTTGCTAAGCCATTTGAGATTATATTTCCCCTTAACATCAGGTAAGCCGCATGCTCGTTTGCCCCATCTTCTATAAAAAAAAAGAATAAGGATGCCTATAGGCCACAGCATTCACTTACCATCATATATATAAAGAAGATTCATCTGTATGTTCGAAAACGTATCATAACTAATTTAACTGGCTGGGCTGTTAAATTAGTTATGATACGTTTTATGTACGAATTAACTGACAACTAATATAATAAATAATATTTTTTTATTTAATATAATTTTTTTTAATATAAAGACATATATTTTTATTTTAAGCAGCATTGTCATCAGAAGTCCTTTTAAAGCAAGGTAACCTACAAAGAGTATAATTTATCTATTAAAAGTTTAAGGACAATCGTAAATTAATCCGACTAAAATTCTAGTTAAATGTTTAATGATTTGCACCTGTGGCAAAATTGTGTCATTTGTAAATTAGGTTCATGACAGAGATGGTACTGCTTGTAGAGCTATTATTAATAAAATTTAGTGTATAACAGTACTTTTTAAGATAATTAACAATAAATAATATTAGTATAAGTATTTATAAGTTATACGTATTTATAATTATATTAAAGTTTATAAGTTTAAGTATTTAAACTTATCAATATTTTTTATTATTATTGTGGGGTATCTATATAGTTTTCTCATCTGGTTGGGTTCTATAAATATATAATTATAAATGAAAATGAAACGATAAATATACATAAATATCAATAACATAAAATAAATATAAAAATACATAAATAAATAAAAGCCCAACCAGATGGAGGACCTCGGCAGGGGAGACCAAACGGCCGAGGGTTAGGGGGAAAGGGAAAGAAACCGGCGGACGATGCGGGCGGTATCGAGGAGCACCGTCTTCTGCATTTGAGCCCGGAGCGGTCCGCCACGTAGTCCCAGTCGCCTCAGATGACCCGAGAGGCTGACTGGGATTAGCTCGTTTGCAGAGACGACTACAGGAATAATTTCGGTCGGCAGACCACCCCACATGTCGGTCACCTCGTGAGCCAGGTCCAGATATTTTGTTTGCTTGTCTGTTTCGGCTTTCACTGGGTTCTCGTCATACGGAATGGTAATGTCGACCAAAAATATCCTTGACTGTGCCCGATCCATCAGTACAATATCAGGCTTATTCGCAAGAATAATCCTGTCTGTGATGATGGCCCGGTCCCAATAGAGCCTGACGCGATCATTTTCGAGCACGGCTTCCGGCAAGTACTTGTAATACGGCAATTTCCGATCCACGAGACCGTATTTCAGAACGAGCTCCTGGTGAAGAATTCTGGCTACTAGGTTGTGCCTGTGCAAGTACTCAGAGTTAGAAAGCGCCGAACAACCGGAGATGACATGCCTAAGTGTCTCACCGGGATGGCGACAAGCTCGACAGATGTCCACGGTGCCATCCTTTAGGATGTATCTCAAATAGTTGTTGGTCTTAATAACCTGATCCTGTATTGCACAGACAAAGCCCTCGGTTTTACCCGAAGAGATCACCAAAGCGAAGCCAGTGGAGGGAGGCTACTGTGTCTACGAAAGGCTCATGTAGAGACTTGTAGAACCTCCCGTGGAGCTCCTTCTCCTTGCATACGGTCTCCCGGTCGGAAATGCTAAGCACTGCTGGGTCCTGCCCTTGCTCGTTGGCTAAGGATAGAGGGGTAAGCCCTTTATCACTAGAAATGACGTCATTATAGAATGGATCATCCGATCTCGCCAGGAAGTAATCACGGAGGCTGCACGCTTCGCGATTAAGCATGGTGAGCGCGCTCAGGAAACCACGTCTACCATGCTTTCGCGGCAAGTACAGCCTCATTACCGACGATCTCGGATGATACATCCTATAGGAGGTCATGGTAGTGCGGACTTTTCTATCCAGGGCGTTAAGTTCAGTCTGGGTCCACCAAAGGTATACATGAGGACAGGCATGACCCAACCGTTATATGCGTGTGTCTTATTCACACCGGACAAAAGGCTGTTAAGCACTTTGGTCAAGCGTGCTTAAAACACGTCGCAAACTGACTGTTTCATACCAGCCTCATCGATACCGATGTTCTGTGACATACCCAGGTATCGGTATGTTTCAGCCTCGGAAAGGGTCCTTAAGTTGACGGGAATAGATAAATCTATGCCCTCAGAGTTAGCAACCCTTCCCCTTTCAACATGGAAAACCGCACACTTGTCCGTTCCCAGCTCCATTCCAATAGAATTGCTAAATTCACAAGTGATGTTTAGCAATTCCATAAGATGGGAGCGACTGAAGGCGAATAACTTGAGGTCATCCATATAGAAAAGGTGGGTCACTTTTGTACCTCCTTTCCGAAGCTGAAATCCCCTCCCGGAGCCCTCCAGTAAAGTACTGAGAGGGTTCAGGGAGAGGCAAAACCAGATTGGACTCAGACAATCGCCCTGAAAGATACCCCTTCTTATCCTTATGTGGTTCTCCGCAGCCATCATCCGCTCGCCCAGATAGCAAAGGATCGTACTCCATTGCCCCATACACTACTCGAGGAAGTCTCCAACTGCACAGTCAATTTTGTACAGCTGGAGGACTCTCTTTAGCCATGTATGGGGCACCGAGTCGAATGCCTTTCTGTAGTCTATCCAGGCGTCGGAGAAATTCCGACGGTTGCGTTTTACCACTTTGCCAATGACCGCATCAATGAGGAGTGGTTCCTTGGTTCCACGACCACCGCCCCGGCATCCATTTTGAGCGCGTGACATCACCTGATTTAGCTCCAGGTGACGAGTGATTCTCGCGCTCAAAATGGATATCAGTGTCTTATATATGGTGGGTAGACACGTGATGGGGCGGTATTTGCTCGGGTCTGTGGTATCCTGATCTTTAGGAACCAAATGAGTGATCCCAGTAGTGAAGAGGCTCGGGAGCGACTTCTGATCGAGAGCCTCTTGAAACTGTCGGGCGAGCACTGCGTGACTCACTACGAATCCCTTCAGCCAGTAATGATTCAGCCCGTCAAGCCCCGGACTTTTCCAGTTCGGGGCCCTATGGACCGCTTCAGCCACGTCTTCAGGCGTTATGGTGATGGGGTTCATAGGCATAACACTTGCACTCTGGCTCGCCACAACTTCCATCCAAGGGCCCTCGCTGTGGTTTACGGGCTCTGACCGCAGGCCACGCCAAAATGCGACAGTGTCAGCCTGATCCGGTCGTGGGCCCGCTCCACATACCTCTGGTCGCTCCAATGATTTATAGAGCCTCTTCTGATTACTATGGAAGAGATGATTCTGCTTGAACCGCCTAGGCCTCTCGCTAAATCGTCGAATCCGCTTCCCCCAAGCAGCGATTTTTTGCTTCAGGTCATCTATGCGCTCCGTTAGTTCTTGCGTGATATCCGGCCGGGACAAACTAAAATTTGTCCCAGAAAACGCCATTCTAACGGTGCGCACAACTCTCGGTCTATTATTACCCGACCTGAAGCTTGTCAGTCTGCCGATAAGGGCCCTTGCCTTTGCGATACGGTCCCCAATTCTTTTTCTCCAGGCTGGGATGGCGCTACTTTTTTGAGTAGCACGTCCAGCCACGGGAAGTTTGGCGCCAATAATACGGCATACTGCCAGTGCGGCGCCAAAAAGAATTGAATCCGTCTCGCAAAGGTCCCGGCTGGCTTCCAAATAGGTCACCAGCATTGGGTTAAGAGCCTGCACGACAGCCCGATTTCGCTTGTTAATGGGTATGCGGGGAAGTCGCGGTCGATTTTCGAGAGGCATGCTGCGCGTTTCCAGCATCGACTCTTCCAATATGCTCCTCATTTTCTCTAATTCGTAGGAGACTATTCCATCATCGTCTGAATTAGCCACAAATGGAATGTTGACGGCAGCATCCACATATGCAGTTTGTTGCGCATCTAGTGGCGCCGCATTCCCAGCCGTAACATTTCCATTCGATGAAGGAATAGCCTCACGTCGTAGTCGATCGAGTTCGGCGTCACCAAATATGTTGGAGCGCAGGATGTACCTAACTCGGTCTGCCAGGTTTTGCTCAGTGACGGATAGAGATGGCTCCAGCTCTGCAAAAAAGCGATGCATCCGAGCCCAATACGCCAAACATCCAGTTTTTTCCCCTTTTGCCCTAAAATACACCCGTAGTGCATTTTCATTCATTAATTTAGACCAACGCAGTGACGTGCTCCACCAGCGGCGGGTGCCGCTTGCTGAGTCCGAGAAGACCCCGCCGACACCAAGCCTTCTGGTGGGGATGATGGATGCGGGGGGCTGCTAGGTGGTCTTGCAACACCCCGCGCTCGCCTGGTGGCCCGCATGCTGTCGCGTCCAGCGCCAGCTCTAGACGCGCCCTGGCGACCTCCAGGCAGCGGCCCTTTGCGCACTATCTTTTTTTTCATCATCCATAATATGGGCGTCCATTAACGGGAGACGCCCAGGCCCGGCACCGTATTGTGGACGGCCATAAGCACAAACGGGCCTTTGCACCCTGAATTCTGCCGAGGCACGGCGCTCACACCTATCGCAAGGCGCTGACTGACTACGTCAGCGGGCGATGGGGTCGTCAATTCCCTACGCCATTTTATTTATTATTATTATTATTAAATGTATTATTATAAAACGTAAAGCCACAAGAAAAAGCTTTAATCCCACTTTTAATGTTACAAATTATTCTCAAAATCATTTAAAATAAAAGAATATTACTCATTAACAAACTTACCGTATTACACGGTACGTAACAAACTATTAGAAAATATTATGGTACTTAATTGTTAAAAATAATAAAATGCTCTCTTGCAATTATTCATTATCATAAATAAGATACTAAGCTACTAAGCGTACTGCACTAATACAGGGCAACCGCTTCTCATCAACACAATCTTTCTTGCCTCAAGGTGCATAGTAACTACTGTGAGACTCGTACAATTAGCAACTGATCCTTCTTAGTCGCCTGCGCGATACCTCATACTGCTAGAACGGGTGGTAGGTTACATTCTACCCTCATTTCTTTAAATTTTCTATTATTCTTTTATCCTCTTTGCTAACTATGTGTTTTTTGTCGTCGTGAGGAGTGCTCCGTCTTTTGTTGTGTTACTTCGCCGTTGTCAGGGCCTCTACGACAGCTGTGTCTCTCTAACTTTTATTTTGCATTTATATTACTTAATGTTTGTTTTTGTCGCAGCCATGACGCTCTATATTCTCTCGATGCTCTCGATTCCAGTCGCATCGTCGCAATCGTCCGTGTAATTTACACAGATGACTGTGTGCCTGGACACTTCCACTACTGCATGTTGGACGCTGTCATAAGTTTTGAACTTTTATGTTTGTTGTTCTCATTATGATGCTGTTGATGCTGTTAATAAGCACAGTTAAAATTCGTGACCCAGAACCCGAAATATATCCCTGTCTAGTAAGGAACTCCTTTTCTGGCTGCGCCAGATGCAAGGTGTTGGACAGGGTACCTGGTATGATGACATCTGTGTACCTCTTTCTTTCTAGTGAATGCACCTGAGATCCTGATAAATATATACCACTGTAGATTTCGCTGAGGGAATATGCAACATTACGTACACGGGAGTTCCTGCTTGATAGTGGTTACGAAGCTTGGGCGAGTATATTGCATCGCATAGAAGCTTCCCTGTCATTATACGGAGGTTGATGTCACCAATGAGCAGTGCGCAGAGCAATGCGCTCCGCTCTGTCGCATTGCCATCACTATGGCCACCAAGTTGTTTTCCCATTAGCCTCCATTGACCTAATTTATTGTTGGTTCCGTCCAGCTTTCCCAGAGATCTCCCATACACATGACTCAATGATTGTTTCAAACGTGAGGTTCTTCCCATTTGAAAGGTAAGGGAGTACAACACATGACTTATGAAAAATATATTTATTTTATTCTACAGCGTAATGAGCTTAATGACTATTAAATTATAAAGTTGTAATCGAATTTAAAATAAAAACTCGGTGAAAATATTTTTCGCAATCTTATTCACCAAAATAATGATCCGTGAGATAATTATGTGGTATCAAAATCTAATAGAATAAAAAATAAAATAAAGCGAGTAAAATCAAAAGTAAAGCATCGGAGCATTTTATTAAGAGTACGTGGGTTAGTTAAAAATAAATCTATATAAATTCCAATTTATGTTTGTAAATGACCATGTTACTATTGAGTAAAATAGAAATTCTACGTAACTTGGTAATAATCAGTGATATCATTAAATCAAGTTATAATTAATACCAGTAATAATTATGGATGTGGTAGGAAAATAGATCTCAGAAATAATTTAACAAAACTTCACACAAAGATAAATATTTGGTGAGGAATTCAAATATTTATAACTACAGAAGCTTCAGATGTTTTAAAAATTAACCTTTATATTGTCATCAATTTACATCACACCACTGCTTGCTATAAGCCTCATTCTAGACGCGCCATTTAGCCCAAGATTCTGTTACACACATAGTTGCTGCCATGCCATAATATTAAATTAAATGAGATTTATATAGATTTAGATAGATAATTGTATTCGCTTTATCTTTGGCTTACGTAAATTCGATCACGTTTCTTCATTCCGTTCTCAGCTCAAATGGCTGCCTCTTCCACTTCGTAGATCTTTTAGAATCCTTTCTATGCTATTCTCTATTTTGCACGATCCGTTTGTCCCTGCATATCTGAAATGCAAATTTCAGTATCAGGGCGATTCTCACAACCGATGTCTCCGTTCCGCGGAAAATCTAACTCTTCATGTTCCTTTCTGTCGCACGGGCTTCTCTTACAATTCTTTCACTTCAAATGCAGTAAGACTCTGGAACATGTTACCCAGAAATATAAAAGAAGCAAAAACTAAACCTATCTTTAAACGTTTACTCTGGGAATATTACTTAACGAAGCAGTAGTGGTTTCGGATAATAATGAAAATTTAAAAAACTTCGGAAACTGTTATATTCTCAAGTATGTATAATATAAAAATACCATATTTATTTATTGTGTATGTATTTATTGTGGGTATTTGTGTATATGTATAAAATACTATTGTATGCATGTAAGTAGTAATGTAAATGTATATGTATGTGTATTGTATTTATTATCATTATATTATAATTTTGTATTTTTCCTTAAACCTTCAATTTTTTTTCTAATTATGAGTTTTGCACCCATCACTAGATTCTCTGCACAAACCAAAGGTAGACTGGTAGAGAATGCCTTTAGGCATTAAGTCCGCCGTTTTGTACATTTCTTTTATGTGTGCAAATAAAGCTTAAATAAATAAATAAAAAATAATTTTTTTTTCACGCCCATGACTTTGAGCCCCATTTGTTCACAGCACTTTAAGATAGAATATAATATAAACTTCCGATTTTTAACACTTGGTGAAACTCTACTGTGACTGTGATTAAAACTACTTTTACGGATTTTATCACGTTTCTTTTTACTTTTTATTTTTAATTCCCGACGTTTCGGTACCGGTTTGAGTACCTTCAGCTTCCGGGTTTAACAATGACATCGGGACGTCAGTCATCTCAGTTCCCCGTGACCATGGGTGCTGGAAAGCGCCCGAAACGTCGGGAATCAAAAATAAAAAGTAAAAATAAACGCGATAAAATCCGTAAAAGTAGTTTTAATCATGTGTAGTGTTCGCGTAAATATAAGAAATCATTATCTACTGTGACTGATTAAAATATTAACGCCAGTACGTTTGTTCATTATAACTTACATTTATTTGTTTATCTCAAATATCTATCGCACCAGTGGTTTAAATATTGGACAAAGAAAGAATTTCAATGAAATTATCATTTTTAATCGTATGGTTCTGGGATTAGTGGTGACGAGGATAGTGCACGTAATTGCGGGTGGGCGGGAGATGCCCTTCAAACTAGGTACGACAAATAATTTTATTTTATTATTCATATCTTACCAAATTAATTTTAAACGTATTTAATATAATGGATTTCCGCAAAGTAGCCTCATTCTATTAATTATCACGAAATTTCTCTAAGTAACAACAAACTCAATTAAATTATTCTTCGCCTAGAGCAAGTTCACGTGCTGTCTAAAAATGTTTTTTCGTAGATAATAAGTGCTTGAGATTTTTATTCAGCTCAGCTGACCTGGCAGTAAGATAGATATGCCTGATAGACCTGATTCAATTGATGCCAGGAAACATTCCTTTTGCCAAGATCTTACGTTAGATATAAATTTGTTTACAATGCTATAGGAATTTTTACAAGATCATTTAACGCACACAAAATATATCATTAAACTACAGTGAAATAAAAACAGGCAATTAGATTTTACGAGTTATTGAAACTTTTATTTAACAAGCTTTGGTCTTAAAAGAGCTGTTTTCTTCTTTTTGTAAATGTCTCCTTTGTTTTATTTAACCCTCTTAGAACAAGCTATTACTCAGACTAGGTAGGATTCTTTTTCTGCCGAGGAGTCCGTCTCCACGTTCCACTCTCTTACCTAGTTCTGCCACCAAATAGCAATGCGTGCACTCCTGCGTTTTGGTAGAAATGGAGTGAGAGCCTGTAATTACCATTTACAGACGGTGAGGTAATCCATCTTAGTCCTCAGAAGTGACAGCACATCTGTAGCCTTCTTTATTTGAAGTAGGTTGCAATGTCCATGCGCTGCAGTTAATCAGCGATCAGCTGGACTGAAGTTCGTTGGTCACAACTCTTTTATTTAAAAAAAATTGAAGCTAGTACCCAGCAATTGACCGTTAGTTATGCTATTAGGTCAGGTTATTTAAAAGTATATTTTTTACTTTTTTATTATTCCGTAACAGTTTCTTTCTGGATTAGCGCCTGCCATCTTTGTAAGGATTTGCTGTAGTCGCTACAATTGACAGGTTGATGGACGATGCAGGCCTGCACCTGAGATATAAACATAATTCTTTACTTTTTCTTTTAACGGTGCTCCCATGAACACTATAGTACTTTTAAATGTACTTGACTGAAGCAAAAATCATTGTAACAATATTTTTGATAGAATTTAATCTCCTTAGTTATTTTGCCCGAAAATGTTTGAATACACTGCGAACACAGGTTGCGAAATTCAAATAAGTGTTTCACCTATGATCTGATTTGTTGATTTGTAAATATGTAAAACCATTTAATGTTTCATATCATTATTGACGGAACTAATTAGTAATTTAAGTTGCGAACAAATAAATATTTCCGTAGAATGTTCCGCGTATCGTTCTAATACTCGTGAGGGTACAATGAGACAGTCATCTTCATTTTGTGTGAAGAATTCGATGTGAAGACGCTGCAGCATCCAATTACTTTATTTATTTTATCTAGAACCTGCTTTCGGAACTGTTTTCTGTAGAGAAGCGTTGTGAGTGACGGGCTTTACCCGTTTTTAGTGCAGGAAAATGTACTCGTGTGTAAACTGCTACGTAGTTGAAAGTGTGCCCTCTAATGAGAGACGTACTTTGTCTGAGTATGTTTAATAGTTGCAACCACCGTGAAATCTTATGCTTACTGCATACTTCTCCGAAAACCTACTCTTTTTACATACACAAATGTTGCATTTCATAACATAGAGTCAATTTCAAGTTTATTTATTATATATTAGCTTTTACCTGCAACTTTGTCCACATAGTATTTTTATTATTATTTATTATTTATGACATATTTTTATTGCTAAAATAGAACACTGAATCATGTAGATAAGTGTCTGTTAACGATTTCTTTCACGTAGAGCTCAAATAGTTAAACTCAAATAACACTTAACATGCCACTAAATTACCACCTAGATAAGTCTTTTTGGAGAGATTTTTTTTAATTTTGATTCACAATGATTCGAAACTCGAGGAAATGAAAATGCGCCCCTAAAAACAAAAAAATATATATATCTATAGGTTTTGGCGACGCGCCTATAAGAATGTTTCAGTTTATTAAGTCAACCGATGACGAATAACTTTTCAAAGACTCATTGTCCAATGGAGATGTTCTGATAAGAAAATGCTTAGTTAAATCTTAAAGAAATGTCGAATTAATGGTATGAAGGTCTTGGGTTCGACTCCCAGGCCGGACTAGTTTACTGTTTTCTAAGTAATATCTTTCAATAAATTCATATAGGGAATTTTATGTTATAAATTATGTTACCGGATCTGTTCCCCGGTTGAAATCGTCTTTCCAACGATGTAAATTCTAAGGAATATTAAAGTGAAGTTAGAGATCGGATTTGTTCCCCGGTCGAGATGATCACTCTGTGCACAAACAGAATTAACGGAAGTTAATTGCATAAGTATTGTCTTCTATAAGTATGATATGTTTTGTACGAAAACAAATGCCTATTTGTTATGATCGATTAATGAGAACATTCACTTGTATTGTTATCTGATAAGAAACATGATAACTGATAAGAATCTTATCAGAGATAGTTTCCTACAGTTTGAAAATTATGTAGAAGCACTTGTTTACATAATATTGTTAAAATTAGTGTATTTCAGACTTTCATTTTTCCTGATAGCCGAGAGCCGTGCAAAGTTAGTTGTTCAAATAGTGTGAGTTCACGGAAGCACGCTGACCACGCCCTTAGGAGGCCGAATATGTAAAAATTTAAAATGTTTGTAATTTCAGCAATTTATGTAAAAATGACTTGTAAAACATTTCAGGTTGATTGTACGTGCTAAAAAGGTGAATTCTGTGTTATTTTTATGTGAAAATTCCTGTGTATAAGTGAAATAATGATAGTTTTGTATAAGAAATTTAAAAGTGTTTTAAATAGTGAAATAAATAGAGAAAATGTAAATTAAACTATTGTATTAGTTAACATATGTATAAATTAAAGTGGGAAATATTGTTTTAACTTTGTGTTAAATATTTAAGAAGTTTGGATTTTGAATTTGTGATTAAAATAGGCATGTTTTGTTTTATAAATTAAAGAATTTTTGTGATAAGAAAAAATAATATATATCATGGTGTAGATATTGTTTTGTGCTATCTAAATAGATAACTTGTATTTATGTATGATTTATGTGAATAAAGAAATTAAGTGAAACGTGAGAGAGTAATAGTACAAATTCATGTTGTTAAGTCAAGAAGAAAAAGTGTAGGGAAGTGATAGGGAAAAGTGATTACTCTCTCACGGAACGGTTTGAAGATAATTGCTGTTTTATTCCCAAGTAATTCATCCCTAAAGTTATACAGTCCACATCGAAGAATTAAGGCGTCGGGACCGGGACGACTTCGGAAGACCCGTAATCCCCGTCTGAACCTACTTGCTGAAAAAGAAAGAGGTTATCGCCCTAGTGTGTTACTCCGTTGCGGAGATCACATACGTTGTTCCCGAACCCAACGTAGGCGTTATAGGAGGCCGGATCGAGAGAAGCCTCGATTCCTCCCTTCTGTTTCTTTATCGAACGTTCCAGCCCGTCTGGTTCGTTTTGAATTGGTCCTTCCGAACCTGTTTCCTTTTCAATTGGTCCTTCGCAGCCGGATCAGGAGGACCTTCCGAAGCTGTTTCTTTTTCAATTGGACCTTCGGAGCCGGATTAAAAGGACCACCCGAACCCCGCCAGCTGGATCAAGGAACCAGCTGTGGACTGCTGGTTGTGGAAAAGAAGACCTTCGGAGCCGAGTGAAGATCAGCAACCGAAGGAAGCCGGAGGTTTGAGCTGAAGCAATAGGACCAAAGGCCAGAAGACCAGGACGTCAGCGTTGAAGGACTGGACCTGGAACTACCGGAAGAAAGAAAACCGGGATTGCGGCCTGGGGCGTGTGCTCGCATGGGGCACGTATCGCAGCCGGGCGCAGGTGTCTTGTGAAGGCACTCATCGTGGCCAAGCAGGGCTTGGCATTTTTCCTGTCGGGCAAGCGTGCTCGGCATTTCCTGTCGGACGACCGTGTCCGGCATTTTCCTGTCGGGTCATCAGGGTGCAAGAAGAAGCATCCACCGCTGCTGCTGCCAGGCGAGGGTGCGCGTGGGCACCTGACTGCATCGCGGCCGGAGGAGGGCGCTCGGATGAGGCGTCACCGGCAACTGGGCGGCGAGCACAGCATACATCCCAACCACCTAACGGTGCCAAACGGTTGGGCTCTGGCACAACACCTTCGGGTGGAGCAGTTCTCTCGAGCGAGACTGCGCTTGCACTACCGCTCGACTGTTTCGTCATATTCCTTGGCGGGACAGTTCCTAAACCTTTCCTCCATTCCATTCCTGCACGACTCCATCCCTGGACGGCTCACCTTGGTAGGCCCCGTCCAGGATTGATAGGGCTGATAGGGCTGTTAGGGTGGTAGTAGAGTTGTAGGGTTGGGAGATAAGGGGGGGAGGGGTAGTGGTGTTAGGTTGGGGTGTAGAAGGGTTGTAGGTAAGGGGTTGTAGGGACCGTAGGGACAGTTAGGGACCGTAGGCCAACAATCACCTTCCTGCAAGATGAAGAAGGCACCAGACCAGACAGGGAGAAGCGAAGGGAGCAGGACAAGGACAGGGCTCTCAAGAAAAGCTAAAGAAGCGGAACCATCTGGAGCGAACACAGCTACTGCGTCAAATGGAGCAACTCCTTCAAGTGGAGCCACCACCGACACGTCCACATGCACGTGGGACACAGGAACGTCCGTGGCAACGACAAGCAACAGGACGGACACCAGTGGTACGCAGGCCAGCACCGCACAACAATCCGTTATATCCAGGAGTGAAACGGTGGTCGAAAAAGTAGGTCAAAGGACCGAAGAAGCGGCATCGTCAAGGACAGTAATCGGGCACACTAGTGATAAAGGGTCACAAAGAGGTAGTAGGTCATCGCGATCGGCGAGGCTGAAAGCCGAATTAGAGGCGCGGATTAAATTCGAACGCTCAGAGCTCGAACGAGCACAGGCAGCTGCTGCCTTAGCCAAGTCTCAATTGGAGTTGGCACGACTCAACCGAGAAGAGGAGATCGACTCGAGTGAGGATGATGAAGAGCGGAATACTCAGGTGGAACCTTTCGTAAGGAGTTGGGTTCAGCAGACCATAATGAGCGCGCCGGTTAGTGTAGCACAACCCGATGTTACTGATAAGGAAGCGTGTAAAGGATCACGCCGCAAAGGGGCGGAGATCGAGCGCAACCAAGGAAATGCACAGAAAACACACGCGAGTGAGGTGTCAGAATTGACCGAAGCGATTGTGAGTGCAATAAAAATAGCGGGTAAAGATAAGTCTTCCCAGCTTCATTTCCTCCAGGAATTACCGGTGTTCGATGGAGACCCGGGTGAATGGATAATTTTCAAAACGGTGTTTGAAGACACGAGAAGCCAATTTTCAGGGGTGCAAAATGTTGCACGCCTTAGGAGGGCATTAAAGGGCACCGCTAAAGAGGCGGTAAAGTCGCTGTTATTTACTTTGTGTGAACCGGAAGAAATAATGAACGCTCTCGAAAGAAGATTCGGTAGGGTTGAGATGCTCATTCTAGCCGAAATCGAGAATGTAAAGCGTATGCCAAGATTGGCAGAAGATTGCCGGAATATAGGATCTTTTGCAAGTCGTATTACGAACGTGGTTGCCACGATACAAGCGTTGAATCAACCACAGTATTTGTACTCACCGGAGTTAGTGAGCCGCATAGTGGAGAAACTCGGAACTATGATTAAATTTAAATGGTTTGAATATCGAGCTCAGTATCCTTTGGAGCCAGAGTTACAGAAGATGGCCAAGTTTTTAAATTTATTAAGTGAACAATTTGGAACGTCCTTAAACAATGAAAATGCGCCTGAAAAAAGGAAGCGTCCTGAATTCAGGAAGCAGACTGTACACACTTCAAAGGGAGGTGTACGCAGCTGTGCCGTGAGCGAGCGCTATATGCGCCGAAGTAATTCGAGCGAGCGTCTAGAACGCCGAAATAGTAAAGGGCACAACCGACAGGTGGTTATGACAATCCAGGACAAGCCTGTAAGTCGGGTAACACATAAGTGTGTTATATGCAACAAGGAGCACTCTATAGTGAGTTGTTACAAGTTTAAGGACATGAATATTCGCGAAAAATGGGAAGCGGTCAAAAAAGCGAAAGTATGTTTCCAATGTTTGTCACCTAACCATAGGAGGTTAGAGTGCAAAGCGAAAAAATGTGGTGTAGAGGGATGTAGAATGTCACATCATCGAATGCTACACCGATACCCCAAAGAAAATACCTCGCCACAAGGGGACGAGGGGGGTAAAGATGCTCAGATTACAACTGTTAGTACAGTGAATGCACTGGCATGTGCATACATAAAGATTATACCGGTCGAGTTGTATGGACCTAGAGGAAAGGTCAAGACAACAGCTCTTCTGGATGAGGGATCGACCATGACACTCATAGAGGAATGTATGGCTCAGAAATTAGCGCCTCGCGGACGTAAAGAGGGATTACGTATCGAAGCCGTGGGAGGTAAGCGAATTAACGACGACAGTTCGTATCGCTTAAACGTTAAAATAAAAGGCATTTACTCGAGCGACTTGGAAGAGATAAGTGTACAAACAATTAAGTCACTTAACCTTTCTCCTCAGTCGGTAAGCCGAGAATTATTGCAACGGTGTTCTCATTTGACACCGATTAAGGATGAGTTGATGTATGAGAGGTCCAAACCTACCATATTAATTGGTCAGGACAATTGGCATCTCATAGTTACTCGTGAATTAATTTCAGGAGGTAAGAACCTACCTGTAGCATCGCTCACCAAACTTGGATGGGTTTTACATGGTCACATATCGGGTGGTATTAAACCGATCAAGATCTCAGTCAGGGGGTTTTCATGCTGGTCTACCTTTCCGGTGATCCTGTTATGGAATACGGGTACGCGACCCCGGCTCCCCGAGCTACTGTTATTCTCATACCTTTCCTGCCGAGATAACAGTATCCTTACACCTACGCTCCTACCCCCAACCTTTTTTTTCCTTTTTCCAAAATGGTAGCTTCCTCTACCAACAATAGCATACCCAAAGAGGGTTGGTGTCAGGCAGGCGGCCGACTGTAAAACTTTTGCCAAATCCCATGCAGTAAACTTATGAATATTACGAGTTGTGGGATATATGACAGGGCTAGGGCGTACCCCGCAGGCGACGCGCAGGAGCAGCACCCGGCTCCTGTGGGAAGTGGGCAAGGGTTGTCGCACCTTACGGAGCGGGTGCGACGTAAGAGGCGAGCCCGTAGAGAGAAGAATGTCAGAGTGAGGTTTGCAAGCTGGAATATAGGTACGATGACTGGAAGAGGAAGAGAGTTAGCAGATGTTTTGAAACGACGAAGAGTGAATGTTGCCTGTTTGCAGGAAACAAAATGGAAGAGCAATAAAGCAAGAGAGATTGGGGAAGGATACAAGTTTTATTACTGTGGAAGTGACGGGAAGCGAAATGGAGTAGGAGTTGTGTTAGATAGTGGAATGAAAGAACGAGTGACAGATGTGAAAAGAGTAAATGACAGAATGATAGTTGTTAAATTAATGATTGAAAACAAAGTAGTGAATGTTGTAAGTGTGTATGCTCCGCAAACAGGCTGTGAAGAGAGTGTGAAAGAGAAGTTTTGGGAGGAATTTGATTGTATGATGATGGGAATACCTGAGAGTGAGGATGTTTATATGGGAGGAGATTTTAATGGACATGTAGGGAGAGTGAATGACGGGTATGAAAGAGTACACGGTGGATGGGGGTACGGAGTACGCAACCGTGAGGGGGAAGTTCTTCTGCAAGCAGCATGTGCTTTCGACCTGGCTGTAGTAAACACGTGGTTCCAAAAACGAGATCAGCATCTTGTTACTTATAAAAGTGGCCACCACGCGACACAGATCGACTATCTTCTGTTAAGACGGAACCAAATCAAGAGTGTAAAAAACTGCAAAGTGCTTCCAGGTGAAGACTTAGTATCCCAGCACCGAATTCTGCTGGCTGACATCTGCTTAACTGTTCGCCTCAACAAACATAAGGATCGTCCCCCACCCAAAATAAAGTGGCATTTGTTGCATAAGGAGGAGTATGCAAGTGAATTTAGAGAGCTAGTTGTAAACAAGATGATAGAGATGGGTGATATGGAAGGAATGAGTGTGAATGAGTGCTGGAAGGAAATGGCTGATTGTATCCGAAGTGTGGCAAGGAAGGTGTTAGGAGAAACAAAAGGGAAGCGTATGATAGATAAGGATGGGTGGTGGTGGAGTGAAAGTATTAGAGAAGTTTTGAGAGAAAAGAAAAATGCCTTTAAAGAATGGCAGAGCGTAGAAGACCAGAATGAATCCATAAAAGAAAGTAAGAGAGAGGCGTATAAAGAATGTAAGAAGAGAGCGAAGAAGGAAGTTGCTATTTGTAGGGCAGAGGCGCAAGATAAATTATATCGGTCCCTTGAAAGCCCCGAAGGTCAAAA
Source organism: Parnassius smintheus behrii (assembly GCA_036936625.1). Lineage (NCBI taxonomy): Eukaryota > Metazoa > Arthropoda > Insecta > Lepidoptera > Papilionidae > Parnassius > Parnassius smintheus. Next base: position 23,580,041 of record JAUPFT010000007.1, read on the forward strand.
CGACTTTTTCAAATTGCAAGAGCGAGAGAAAGGAATGGAAGAGATGTTTCACATGTAAAATGTATAAAAGATGATTCTGGAAGGATTTTGACTGACGATGAAAGTATAAAGAAGCGATGGAAGGAGTATTTTGAGAAATTGATGAATGAGGAGAATGAATGGAATGGTATGCTTGAAAACCCACCAGTGAATATGGGCTTAGTGAGAGAAATTAGTGTGGAAGAAGTAAAAATGGCTGTTAGGAATATGAAGAATGGGAAGGCAGTCGGCCCAGATGGAATACCAGTAGAAGTGTGGAAGTTGCTGAGTGCGGATGGATGGAAGTGGTTGAGTTTATTTTTCGGTAAATTGTTGCAGGAAGAACAAATACCTGAGGAATGGTGCAGTAGTATACTGGTCCCCATTTTTAAAAACAAAGGAGACGTTCAAAACTGCAGCAGTTACCGGGGAATAAAACTCATGTCACATACTATGAAAGTCTGGGAAAGAATAATAGAGAGAAGAATGAGAGAAGAGTGTGAGATAACACAAAACCAGTTCGGATTCATGCCCGGTCGAGGTACGACAGATGCCATTTTCGCATTACGCCAATTGTGCGAAAAGTACAAGCGCGTGCATAAAAATCTGCACATGGTTTTTGTCGACCTTGAAAAGGCGTACGATCGGGTTCCCCGTGAGGTTTTGTGGTGGGCGTTAAAGATGAAAGGTATGCCTGGGAAGTATGTGAGGTTAGTCCGTGCTATGTACAGAGCATCCCGTACATGTGTACGATCTGCCGCGGAAACTACGGGCAGTATCGATGTGACGGTAGGGCTGCACCAAGGGTCGGCATTGAGCCCTTACCTCTTCCTACTGATTATGGACGCTTTGACGTCGGACCTGCAGGATGAGGCACCCTGGTGCATGCTCTTTGCTGATGACATCGTGCTTGTCGGGGAAGAAGGCATCGAGGTACAGAGCAGACTGACGGGGTGGCAACAGAGGCTGGAAAGTGTTGGCTTGAAGATCAGCAGATCCAAAACCGAATATCTGTGCTGTGATTTCGGCGGTCTTTCCAGTCCTGTACCCATGTCGTTGGATGGCGCTATACTGCCTACCTGCTCAGATTTCAAGTACCTCGGTTCCCTCATTCAAGGCGACGGCGGAATAGATAGAGCTGTGCAGCATAGGATTAACGCAGGGTGGATGAAATGGCGACAGGTCACAGCCACAACGTGCGATCCCCGAATGCCAATAAGGCTGAAGGGGAAAATTTACAAATCGATCATCCGACCTGTCGTCATGTATGGAAGTGAATGCTGGGCCGTCAAGAAGAAGGATGAAAATAGACTGCATGCGAATGAAATGAGAATGTTACGATGGATGTGTGGTGTGACAAGGATGGATAAGATAAGGAATGAGTATATAAGAGGAAGCCTGAAAGTAGCGCCAGTGGTAGAAAAGGTGAGAGGAAGCAGATTGGCATGGTTTGGGCATGTGATGCGGAGGAATGAAAGTCATGTCACAATACGAGTGTTGAATATGAATGTGGAGGGACACACGGGCAGAGGAAGGCCGAATAAAAGATGGATCGATTGTGTGAAGAGTGATATGAGAATGAAAGGAGTAAGTATGGAAATGACGGCTGATAGAGAGGAATGGAACAAGAAGGTTTACTGCGCCGACCCCAGATAATGGGAAATGGTTTAGAGAATGATGATTAAACCGATCAAGATCGTTAACCACATTTCCGCCAAGAAGGAGGAAGATATGGATAAATTGATCAAGGATTATTTTAGTTTGGAATCTCTGGGAGTGTCGGCTAGAAAGCCCGCGAACGACCCAGAAGAACGAGCCTTAAGTATTTTGAACAAAACGGTACGTCGTATACCTAATAATAGGTACGAGACTGCTTTGTTATGGCGCACAGACAATGAGTGCATGCCGTTGAATAGAGTGCAGGTTGAAAGTCGCCTGTTAAAATCGCCAAAGGGCGTAAATGCGTTAAGAAAGCAAGAACCGTTAAGTCTACCCGACTACGGACGATTTAGCAGCTTTAAGAAATTCCTTGGGGCAACTACACGCACCTTACAAGCGGTAGAAAAATTCAATAGTTTAAGAAAGTCGGTTAAAGGACCCGACGACGCAACCGAAAAGTCGGTTATGTGTTCCAACAAAGTTTTAACAAAGTCGGTTAAAGGACCCGATGGCGCGTTGGACATAGCGCTCTTGAAAAAAGCGGAATTATTAATTTGGAAGTTCGTTCAAGACGACTGTTTTTATTCGGAAATAAAATGCTTGAAAGCAGGCAAAAGTGTTGAAAGAAGTTCACGCTTAAGTAAATTATCTATGGAAATAGGAGAAGATAACTTACTCCGTTTAAATGGACGTTTACCTTTCAAGTCTAATTTGACCGAGGAAAGTAGAAAACCTGTCATATTGGACGGTAAACACGAAATCGTTAAAATGATGGTTAGAGAAGTTCATCATCATTTTGGACATGCCAATCACCAGACGGTGATGAATGAGGTGAACCAGAAAATTTATGTCTTGAACTTACGTAATGTAGTACGAAGTGTGTCACATCATTGTCAGTGGTGCAGGACATACAGGTCAAAACCGCAGAACGTGCCACAAGGAAATATTCCTCTGGAGAGAATAGCTCATCATGAACCACCTTTTACATGCTCAGCTGTGGATTATTTCGGTCCTATGAGTGTGACTATAGGAAGGCGACACGAAAAACGTTGGGGTGTTTTATTCACGTGTCTGACTACCAGAGCAGTACATCTGGAATTAGCAGCCTCGTTGACACCAGCGTCAATGATAATGGCGTTGAGGCGATTTATCGCCAGAAGAGGAAAACCAGCCGTTATATACAGCGATAACGGGACAAATTTCAAAGCTGCGAATAAAGAATTATTGAAAGCATGCGAAGAATGCCATGAGGGCATGAAAAATGAGTCATTTAAGAAATACATTAAATGGAAATTTATACCTCCGGGAGCACCGCACATGGGTGGCGCCTGGGAGAGGTTAGTAAGGTCGATTAAAATTGCGTTGACCGCTACGCTCAGAGAAAGAAGCCCACGAGAGGAAATTCTACATACGTTGCTTTTAGAAGCAGAGCACACAGTAAATTCCAGGCCTCTAGTAACATTCAGTATGGATAGTTCTGAAGAGGGTTTGACACCCAATCATTTTCTTCTGGGACGCTCATGTGGTGATCGACCACCTGGATTATTTCTAGAGCAGCATCTGACGGGTCAACTCAATTGGAAAGCTGCACAGAGGTTAGCCGACCATTTTTGGACAAGGTGGCTGAAGGAATACATGCCTACCTTAATACCGCGAACAGGTAATAACGGAAAGTTCAAGGAACCTAAAGAAGGCGATATTGTTTTGATAATAGATCATTCGTTGCCACGAAATACGTGGCCGAAAGGCAAAATTAGTAGAACGTTACCGGGACCAGACGGTCACACCAGAGTGGTTGACGTCATTACTAGCACAGGTATCTTGAGGAGACCTACATCCAGAATAATAGTCCTGGTACCCGCGACGCCTCCCAAATGATGGTGCTAACGCACGGGGGGGAGATTGTTGGCGACGCGCCTATAAGAATGTTTCAGTTTATTAAGTCAACCGATGACGAATAACTTTTCAAAGACTCATTGTCCAATGGAGATGTTCTGATAAGAAAATGCTTAGTTAAATCTTAAAGAAATGTCGAATTAATGGTATGAAGGTCTTGGGTTCGACTCCCAGGCCGGACTAGTTTACTGTTTTCTAAGTAATATCTTTCAATAAATTCATATAGGGAATTTTATGTTATAAATTATGTTACCGGATCTGTTCCCCGGTTGAAATCGTCTTTCCAACGATGTAAATTCTAAGGAATATTAAAGTAAAGTTAGAGATCGGATTTGTTCCCCGGTCGAGATGATCACTCTGTGCACAAACAGAATTAACGGAAGTTAATTGCATAAGTATTGTCTTCTATAAGTATGATATGTTTTGTACGAAAACAAATGCCTATTTGTTATGATCGATTAATGAGAACATTCACTTGTATTGTTATCTGATAAGAAACATGATAACTGATAAGAATCTTATCAGAGATGGTTTCCTACAGTTTGAAAATTATGTAGAAGCACTTGTTTACATAATATTGTTAAAATTAGTGTATTTCAGACTTTCATTTTTTCTGATAGCCGAGAGCCGTGCAAAGTTAGTTGTTCAAATACTGTGAGTTCACGGAAGCACGCTGACCACGCCCTTAGGAGGCCGAATATGTAAAAATTTAAAATGTTTGTAATTTCAGCAATTTATGTAAAAATGACTTGTAAAACATTTCAGGTTGATTGTACGTGCTAAAAAGGTGAATTCTGTGTTATTTTTATGTGAAAATTCCTGTGTATAAGTGAAATAATGATAGTTTTGTATAAGAAATTTAAAAGTGTTTTAAATAGTGAAATAAATAGAGAAAATGTAAATTAAACTATTGTATTAGTTAACATATGTATAAATTAAAGTGGGAAATATTGTTTTAACTTTGTGTTAAATATTTAAGAAGTTTGGATTTTGAATTTGTGATTAAAATAGGCATGTTTTGTTTTATAAATTAAAGGATTTTTGTGATACGAAAAAATAATATATATCATGGTGTAGATATTGTTTTGTGCTATCTAAATAGATAACTTGTATTTATGTATGATTTATGTGAATAAAGAAATTAAGTGAAACGTGAGAGAGTAATAGTACAAATTCATGTTGTTAAGTTGCGCAGGCACGCGAATGGCGCGGCTCACTTTCGCGTATAGCTCTGGGGGTAGCTTAGTGAACGGGTTTTATTGCAATTCGTTCGGGGAAATAGTTCGGGGAATTAGTTCGGAAAAATAAGAAAATCCTTCGGGAAAAGTGAAAAACCAGCAGTCAAGAAGAAAAAGTGTAGGGAAGTGATAGGGAAAAGTGATTACTCTCTCACGGAACGGTTTGAAGATAATTGCTGTTTTATTCCCAAGTAATTCATCCCTAAAGTCCACATCGAAGAATGAAGGCATCGGGACCGGGACGACTTCGGAAGACCCGTAATCCCCGTCTGAACCTACTTGCTGAAAAAGAAAGAGGTTATCGCCCTAGTGTGTTACTCCGTTGCGGAGATCACATACGTTGTTCCCGAGCCCAACGTAGGCGTTATAGGAGGCCGGATCGAGAGAAGCCTCGATTCCTCCCTTCTGTTTCTTTATCGAACGTTCCAGCCCGTCTCGTTCATTTTGAATTGGTCCTTCCGAACCTGTTTCCTTTTCAATAGGGTTAAGTCTTCGAGAAAATGAGTCTAGATAGAATATAGTAAACAGTTTTCTTATTATCTCGTTCTCTTCTTTGTTCGCTGTTTTAAAATGGTTAGTATAACTTTTATCTGTTAAAATAACAGTTAAAAAATATATATGTATAATATAAATAAAACTAACCGTATAATAAAGTCATCATATCCAATTATATATAATAATATGATAATTAAATTTTTTTTATAATTACCATTTTATATAAAATTAGTCTTATTCAGGCTATTTAGCGTATATTTTACATACCACCTAGAGTGTCAGTCAATTATTGTCCGTTTAAATTTTGTATTGACCTATAAAATAAATAGATGGCGCTATTATAATGCAATTTTACTCGAAAATTTCTGAAGATTTCACTTCTACCACGTCGTTTTTTTTTTTCATCACTATTTATTTATCAATAACTCATCAATGAAGCGCGTTATCTTTTAAAATATTATAATAACGACCGGCAGAAAACTACAGGACCGCAGTTACTGGTAGAATTTAAAAGGAACTTGATCTGCAAAGATCAACCACATTGTGAGGTTTATTATATTTGTACGATGTTCTACTGGGCTGGCGACTTACCACTACAATCTCCGTGCTATCAAGAATCCAGGGGCTGGCTAAAGGAGCTCGGGGCAATTGATGCAATTATAGTAATATCAAAGTTCAGAATGTATCGCACAAGAGTCCATAGGCCACAAGCAAAACACTTCCAGAGTGAAAGAGATCTTTAGAGATGAGCTTGAGTAACACGAAAAATATTTGTATGCGTGCGCGTCGACGGTTTTAATTAGACTGTTCGCAATTGCCGCCAATCGATTTGGCACTTGTGTCGCACAGAGCCATAATCCGTTAATTGCACTTCGACGTGTTAAAATATAACTTATAATTGCGCTCCACTGCACGCCCCTATCTATATCTCGCTAAAGCTGCTCACAATCCAAAACGTCCGCTACCGACAAAAACAATTTTGGGTCGTCTGCACATAGGAGACATTTCTAGACCTTAACGACCTCTGGGAGATCATTTATCAATAATATTAACTCCAAGGGATCCAAATTACTTACCTGGCTCACACCCCAGAACGTGAAGTAAGGTTCGAATTCATAACCAGCAAACTCGACGTACTGTCGATGTATTAAATAAAATGAATACCGTTCCGTGTAATCATACCTCAAATTATTCCTACTAAGTTTATTCCTACGGGCTCTAGGAATACAACGGCCTACTACCTCATTTACAACCATGTATAGATACGATATAGCTACCTCTGGGGTGTCAATTTCATACATATAACCCCAATCAATTAGTTGACAGCTATCGTCCGATGGGAAGAAAGGTTCTCGAGTGGCAACCTCGTACCGGTAGGCGTAGTGTAGGGCGACCCCCCACTAGATGGAGTGACGACCTGGTAAGACATGCAGGAAGTTAATGGATGCAGGTGGCTCAGGACCGTGCTTTGTGGCATTACTTGGGGGAGGCCTATGTTCGGCAGTGAACTTGTGAAGGGCTGTAATGATGATGATGATGATGATATCGTCCGATTATTACATCTATCAACCTCGTCATGAGAAAGGAGGCGTTACGCCTGCGGCTCCCTAGCCGTGCCCACCATCACGCTAACATATACCGGGGGATGCTGTACGTCAATATCTACTAACGGGTCGTTACACAACTTTAGCTCCACGTCACGTGCTAAAAACGTTGTAAACACCAAATCTTAAGTACGGTCGTTAATATTACGGACATTATTTACCTGGCAAAATCCACAGACGACTTTAAAATATTCAATTTAACTGTGCATTTCTACAGATTCTGAAGGCGTATTAAAGTCACCAAACACTATTACATTATTATTTTTAACACAAATATTTTCTAATATAGGAAATAATCGCATGTATTTATTCTCTAGCTACACTATACGGTGGGCTGTAAACATCGCAACATTGAAACATAAACTTTTATCACGGTGTACCGTCGCACACACAATTTCAAATAAGGCGGTGTCCACACTGCCGACCGGAACGCATCTCAACTCCAGCGATGACGAAAAAGCTATAAATACTCCTCCGTGTTTGCGGCCATCAACTCAATCGCATCTCAATATTTTAAAACCAGGTGGGATGAGTTTGCCTTCATGTATGGATCTAGGAAGACTTGATTCCGTAAGTGCAAATAAGTCGTACGGTGACTTCAAAATATTCAAATAAAAAGTGGATAATTTTGTTCTAAGTCCTCCAACATTCTGGTAGCAAATATTAATGTCCTTATAACAGGTTATCATTACCTGTTGCTGGTATACGCGTATTTCGAAACCACACCCATTCATTAAATCGGGTAGGTACCTATTGGCCAACTGTCTCTGCATTTCACTTTATCAAACGTGGATTCTAGAACAACAATCCTGAAGTTCCTTAGTATCTCCTTAGTTTTTGGAATACTCTTTTCAATTATGATATCCTCAGAACCACAATATTTTTGCATTTGATCAGCGGGCACGCTGCGTTATTTTTTTCTCCGATAAAGCGACCGTATCTGAAGATATCGATGTCTCGCCCGCACTTGGGGCTGTCAGCACCTTAATCGGCATTAAGATGCTGACAACCCCAAGGTCACGCTGGTTGACTGCCCAGGCCGCAATAAGTCGATTGTTCTAGCGGCCATTTCTTCGACTATCCTCTTCAATATTAGGAATGTTATGTCACAAAATACGTAATATCATCATATAATATATTACATACAACGTACTTATTGCTTATGAGCACAATTTACTGCGTAATGTATATTTAAATTGTAGCTATAGGTTTATATATTTGTATTTCATCAAGGCTATGTGTATACGCATCAGTAAAGCAAAACACGTTTCACGCAACGCTACTGAATCTCAAAACAGCTTCTGCAAAGCTAATAGGATTTTGTCCTACTTTTCAAAGCTTCTTATGTTTTATTTAAATGTTTTGTTAAATGTCAATTTTAAATCCAAATTATAAAGAGTTTTTACACTCGTTTAAGAGTACCGTTTTGAATTTTTACTATGCGGTAACACTCCTTTTAAGCCTAAAGGAGAATTAAGTAGGTACCGCCGCATCCTCCCCCTCCCCCATTTACGTATTTCTGCCTTCAAGCTACAGCTACAGTGCGCACTAGTGTTTTTTTACCTGAAGTGTATAAAGATATCCCATAATTAAAATGATTTCTTATATTTACGCAAACACTATACATTGATTAAAACTACTTTTACGGATTTTATCGCGTTTTATTTATTTTTGACACCCGACGTTTCGGGTACTTTCCAGCACCCATGGTCACGGGGTCTCAGGTGACTGACGTCCCGACGTCAAAGATAACCCGGAGTACCTTCAGCTTTTTAATTATTGTGCGTAGATCGGACCGAAGACAATAATTAAAAAGCTGAAGGTACTCCGGGTTAACTTTGACATCGGGACATCAATCCCCCGTGACCATGGGTGCTGGAAAGCACCCGAAACGTCGGGTATCAAAAATAAATAAAACGCGATAAAATCCGTAAAAGTAGTTTTAATCAATGTACCTCATAATTACTTCTTCATCTTAATGAAATGAAATGACAACGCAACTATTTTTTTATTCATCATTTATTATTAGCTTTATTCGTTTAGCATTATTATTCAAAATTAGTCGAGCAAAAGCAACACATTTACAATTCCTCTAGTGTTACAATGGCTCATGGGCGGCAGTAGTTACTTACCATCAGGTGAACCGCAAGCATGTTACTCCCTCTCGTATAAAAAAAATTAGACTATCACATAACTAAGCAGTTCAAATACTAGTGAAATAATTTAACAGAATAACATTCGTGGCGAATTTTATATCCTTTATTTAATTGATCCTATTGAAATAATACTAGTTTTTACGGATTTTATGGCGTATATTTAACTATAAATACCCGACATTTCGAGAGCTTTATAGCACCCATGGTCACGGGGGGACTGAGATGTTCAACGTCCAAATGTCATAGTTAACAGCGGTTACCATAGATAAAAATTTAACTTTTGTTCTGATCTACACAGTACGAACTTATGGTATCTTGAAGTCTTGCAGTCCCAAGCATACAACTCTAGCAAGTGATCAATCAATACAAATTAAAATCAATTGCCACATGTATGAAAAGTATAAAGAGACCAAAGATGGTCACTTGACATTTGTATTTTCATGCATGAATAACACGGGACATCTTTCATTAGATTTGTCTCTTTTTGCCTTTTTAAAAAATTTTATTCGAAAAGACGAGACAAGTATATTGACCCAATTTATGTAGAGTTGTATGTTCTCTCTTTGCATGCATACGTATGTAATTACTCTAAGATGTCTTCAGAACACTCTTATAAAATATTCTGTAGAATTTTACTATTCGTTTATTCGTTATATTTTGAAGTGATTTTCAATGCAAAAACTTTTAAGATTAAGGACACTGCGCCGACTCTTTCTTGGTCGTACCATTTTTCTAATAGAAACTAAACGCTCCTGTATCGTAACATCAAGTACATCTATTTAAATTATATTTTTCTTTCTACAATGTGTATACAATATTCGTACTATTGCATCACGTTTTTTATATCTGATGGTAAGTGGATGCTAAGGCTCAGACATCCACATCCACATTTATTCTAAGAACCAAAATACAGATGCGTTGTCAATCCTGAAAACTTAGATGAAATGCCTGGTTTTCTGTTAAAAGTGTTCTCTACACTCACCATGCAAATGACAGCAGCATTAAGCTAATATTTCACGCTGGTATTCTGTAAAAGTATTACTTTTATATCATGGTATATAAGGGTGGTCCCGGTCAAGTCGACCCATACGCGCTACAACCGTAATAGAGCTGCAGCGTGCCTCTATTACATTGTTCTGTTATTACTTCTTATTTTACGTTTGTCACACTACATGTACCTAAGTCTAAAAACTTTTAAAATTTCTATCACTACTTTTCCAAAGAATTTGCGCGCTTTTACTATAATTGCATTTTCTAGCTTGTTATCATCTTTTTAGCCGAAGACTATATCTGAGCTAGTACTAGCTGTCATAGAGTATCCCTTATTTATTTCTCTTTGACAAAGTAACTTGGAATTTTAATTTTTATTTCATCGATTTTTAAACACAATATCAGTATTATTACATACTCGTATTATGTTATTTAGTCCAGGAGAAATCTGCGCATACTCATGTCGCACCGCAAACTATTCCACCTCAAACTATTTAAAAATTACAATAAATTGTAATTTTCAAAATGATACATTTTTTTAAATATTCTTTTCACCTCGGTTTTCGAAAACTGAGGTGAAACCAACAACATCCCCAATTTTTTGAAACGTATAGAAGTATGGCTTTTGAAATTCTAAAAATGCTTATTCCAAATATTATTACAGAAACCAAAATCTAATTTTTCGCAGACTTCAAACAGATGCATCTTATTAAATCGGCTGTACTTTAGACACTCAACTTTTCTCATCTCGCATATCTCGAGAAAAAACATTATCTTATCAGAATTTTTTTTACTCGATGCATATTGACATATTTAATACCTGATTAAATTTTAATTAAAATCGTTTCTGTATAATATGTTACTTTAGTTTTTCAATAATATATAGTCAATATTCCACAGACGTCGAGTGTTTCTTACCAACAAAGATAATTAAAATCGGTTTATATTTTCTTCCAATAATTACAATAATAATTCCATCCAATTTGCATAAAAATCTTTTTAATATATACTTGCAATTTATTACAAAAAGTCCTTCAAAGAATTGTACTTTATTTATCTTTTATTTATTTTTATCTACCTATGTCTTTCTCACGAAAACAAAACTCTACAGCTCTTAGTTGTCATGTAACGCAAGCTAAGCATATCGGGGAATTAATAAATATTTTTGATAAACATAATATTTATTACTGTCTTTATCATGCACAAATTTCGAAAAAAGCTGAAATCGAAGAAAAATGCTATTTTTATATTTAATATAAAATCAACGTAAGTTATTGATTTCACATATAAGACGTCATACATAGGACATCATTTACTCTCTTTAGAAATTAAAAGCAACGTTTCCAATAATAATAAACGGGACTGTGGTTTTGAATGAACCTCTATGCATATTTAAATCACTATTCCGCACAATACAAGAAGCAAGCTTAGATTTTATGTTCCGTACGTTGTTAATATCTACATGCAAAAGTTCTAATTTAATAAATGTTAAGCCAAAGCGCATATATTCTGTAATAGTACTATTTAATAGTATTTAATAGCACTATTCACATTTATCGCTACGAGGATACAATATAATTAATAAACAAAAAAAAAATAATACCCGATACAAGGGTTTCGCACTCCCACAATTAATAAAAGAAATGTAGAGGAGGCACACGGCTCCACACACGCCGTGCGCGCTGACCACTTAATGCGCTCCCCCCGAAGGGGACGTTAAGTTGGGAACTGGGCCGTATTCCACAGCAAAATAACTGGCGAACCAGTAAAAGGTTGGCCCCTTGGTGGTGCGTAGTAGTACAAACATCGACCGAAGTCGCGCATATCAATGCGTGTAAAAGCCATACAGAATACGAACAAATCCAACCACAGTGAATGTACGTCACACAGCTTAGACAAATAGGCACACTTGCTAAAATCCTCCATGAACGCCACCACCTGCCAGACCACCGTTCCTGCAGACGTGATGTAAGTTTATGGCATCACCACCAGTTGCATTATCAGCACGACTACTAGCCGCAGAACGGGTTCCACGTTGTGCGGTTTTCGGCCGCGGCCTTGAGAGTGTCTTTAGATCCTCCCTCCAGCTACCACCTTCATGAGGTCGACACATATGCTCCACCAACCAATACAGCGGCAGATATAGCCAAAAGGCAGTTATAAGATAATAGTAATAATTTGCCACCAGAAAGGGTTTTGTACATATCACTGACGCTGAGTAACAAATAATGAAATTGAAATTAATATAACACGTTAAACATATGGTTTATTACCGGATTATGAATATGCCGCAAAGAGAAGGAACCAAGATTCAACACTTTTTTAAATGTTTCTTTTCTGTAATTAATTATCAAGTCCAGCTGTGTTCTCGTCTAGATAGCCGAAATACTTTATTCTAGAAGCGTTGATATATAATGCCGCTCCACTATATAGTTCTTTTTTTACGCAAATACTATTTAATTAGTATGGCTTTTAATTTAACATATTTTAAGATTACTATGCTTCAAAAGATTTGTTTTGTATTTTGAAAATTCGGAAACGGATTATGAACACCTGATAAATATTAATTTCTTTATGGCTCTTTTTTATAAAAAAACGACTTCGTACCCCTATGTATTCATACTGTACATTTGCTACCGTATTATGTAAGTACTGACATCTAATAATTACACTTATTAGTACAAATATAATAATGTAAATATATCCACAATAATCTAAATACATACACTGAAATCTAAATAATATTTTTATTTCTGTTGATCTGTACCTATGTCACAGGAACCCTACGATTATACGTACGAGATACTTTGTTGGTAAATTATAAATAATTTTTTTTAACTATCATACAACGCCATCTAGTCCCAAGCTAAGCAGAGCTTGTGTTATGGGTACTAGACAACTGATAAACATACTTATATATTTCTAAATACATAAATATTATGGATAAATTACACCCAGACACAGAACAAATTATCGTGCTCATCACACAAACAATTGTCCTGGGTGGGAATCGAACCCACGACCTCCGGCATAGCAGTCAGGGTCACTAACCACTAGACCAACAGGCCTGTCAAATTCATCAATTCTTTTTCTAGTTCAGGGAAGTAACAAAATATTAATAAATACATAAACATTATTTTATTTACATAAAAAGTGAACTAAATGAAATTTCAATTAGGAGCCTGTTTTGAATATTATCATAAAACACCTGTTCGAACGCAACAATTGAAACACCTACACCGTCAAAATATTCTCTAATTTGAGGTAAGATAGGCCAAATGCAATCTAGGTCATCACTGAAATTTGTACAGAAATTAACGTCGATATTATTCCATCCCTAAATAAATAGATGTACTTTAGATATATTAATTAGCTCTCAACATGTATCAATTTAAAAAAGCAATACTTAAAAATGATAAGTCTGATGATGTCTCTCTTTTCTTATCGTAATATATTGTTAAATACCTAAGTTTGTTAGAATTGATTGCATTTTATTTATTTATTTATGTATACCCTTAATAGCACTGCTTTATCTACTGCGCCGTTGCACGTGCAGTAGCGCCTCTGTAGATATTCATGGATTTAACCCCACTCAGAGTGATACAAGTACGTGCATAAATGCTGTTTCTGACTTTGCACCCTATGTGTGGCCTATATCGCAACATTTGAGTAAGCAAATGTAATTAAGTCTACATGAAACATGTTTTAAAATAAGTTTGTTATTACTACATGAGCACATGGGCACAGGGGTACATGAGCTTCTATACAGACATCTCTTAGTTTTACTGTAGTTTTTAAAAAAACACCCCCACCGCTCCCGTTAACTTAACTGATGCAGCCGGTAGGATCACTATTTGCTAGCGCCGGCCGCGAATAAATTCTTAAATCATTTTCCACGTTCGAGCAGCGAGGCGATCCTGCGAACCAAAATAAATTTGGCAAGTGGAGAGCAGCTGAAGATGACGAAAGCCGGCTGATGAGTCCAAATTTTCACCTTTCTTTCTTTTCCATGTTATAATGTTTTATCATTTTGCAATAAGACCTCTTGCGATATAACGTTATCTGGCTATACATTTAGTTAAAAATTGTAAAACCTATATTTATGAATACTTAAACTTAATAACAAACTGCATAAAGAAATACTAGGAATAATGCGACGAGTAAGCGCGTCCATGCAATAACGGCGCGATAACAGCTTGCCTTTAAGGACAAAGCAATTATAACTATTATGAATTATAAAACTAGTGTATGGTTTATTGAGGACTTATTTAATTGGTATTGTGTATTTTACTTATGAATTACTTTACATTATATTGATTGTGTTTTTTTATTGCGATTTTGAATTCTTGTGTTAACTTTATTACCTTACCGTCGTATATTATGCAATATAGTTGTACGAAATGGAAGACCAAGTGCAAATTAAGATGATTCTTAATGAAATGCTCAAAATCGTGCCGATATTAAACGGTGAACGGTGACTATTTAAACTCTCAAAAAAGTAACGAGTAGTAACGTAAAGAATTCATATAATAATAATAATATAATAATAATTACATATATAACAACACACACATCATATATATATATATATATATATATATATATATATATATATATATATATGTGTGAGTATGTGTGTGTGTGTGTGTGTGTGTGTGTGTGTGTGTGCGTGCGTGCGTGTGCGTGAGCGCGTGCGCGTGCGGGTGCGCGTGCGCGTGCTCGTGCGCGTGCGCGTGCGTGTGCGTGTGCGTGTGCGTGTGCGTGTGCGTGTGCGTGTGCGTGTGCGTGTGCGTGTGCGTGTGCGTGTGCGTGTGCATGTGCGTGTGCGTGTGCGTGTGCGTGTGCGTGTGCGTGTGCGTGTGCGTGTGCGTGTGCGTGTGCGTGTGCGTGTGCGTGTGCGTGTGCGTGTGCGTGTGCGTGTGCGTGTGCGTGTGCGTGTGCGTGTGCGTGTGCGTGTGCGTGTGCGTGTGCGTGTGTGTGTGTGTGTGTGTGTGTGTAAAACAGACTTTATTAATTACAGGACCCCGCTCTGACAAAGGTACCTTGGCGCATAAAAATGCACAGAAGATCAGTAAGTACCCAACGGGTATTGATCGAGCATATACAAATTGATTTTATTTTTGCGCAAGTCATAGACATACACCTAGATTATTAGACATACTATGTGATTTCTTTTTTAGAGAGATGGAACAAATTAAACAAAACTTT
This sequence comes from Parnassius smintheus behrii, assembly GCA_036936625.1. Lineage (NCBI taxonomy): Eukaryota > Metazoa > Arthropoda > Insecta > Lepidoptera > Papilionidae > Parnassius > Parnassius smintheus. The sequence continues at coordinate 23,595,305 of JAUPFT010000007.1, forward strand.
GAAACTGATGTACCTGACAATTCCATTTTTAACACTAGATCCTCTAGCATTGAAAGCCGACCTAACGATTATGGTTGATAGTAATTTTCTAAGTCTCGATATGATGTGATTTTCATGGCCGAGAACTATATGTATTATATACTTATAGGTTGTATTATAGGTTGATCAAAAAGTTTTCGGATTAGTACACTTATCAATGAGTTATAGAAATTCGTTCTATTTTTTCGAGTCTTAAATTCGTTACTAGCAAAGGTCAGAAATAACTAAATTGAAAATATACCCATTTTTTTTTTCAAATTTACATTTTGAGGGTTTTTGGTTCTTATGCAAAATTTAGAAACTTGAACTGGTGCGCTGAATTTAAGCGTGGCAGAACTACCTTCAATGATGACACTCGCTCCGGGCGACCAACAACGGCTACTGCGTAAGTAAATGTTAAAAAAGCAAAGCAAATGTGGATCGATGTGTAATCATACGTTATCTAGCTGTGATTATATAGTTTTCGTTTGAGACAATTCGTTTTATTTTAATTCATATGTTAAAAATTAAATAAATGAAATTTAAAAATGTTTTGGTTTCATTTAATGTTAACTGACGCCCAAATGTTAAAAGAAAGCAAAATTTGACATTTTTTATGGAATGAGGATGACAAATGAGCACCCAGTCCACCTGATTGTAAGTTAATTATGTGGTCCATAGACATCTACATTTTTCCTCGATTTAGAATCAAAATGCAGATGCGTTGTTACCCCTGAAGACTAAGTTGGAGTGCCTTGTTGGAAACAAAAAAGTGTCTGAAAGGGTGGAAGTAAAAAAGGGTCTCCGGATCTCTACACTCATAGTATCCTATTACAGAATTCTAAAAAAGGCCTAATGAATACAATTGTGACAAATATAATAAAAATATTTAAATATAATAAAAATTCTAACACCATAAAAATTATCAAAAAGAAGTTATTTTCACTACCGGGAACGGCAAATAAGTCTCCTTGGAATTCGGGCGAATTAAAATGAAACTACACGTATTGAACGCATTTGAAAAGATGACAATTTCTGCAAAACGAATATGAAACGAATAATAGAACAATTTCATTTAAAATATTTGGTTGCCAGAAATACTAAACCATTCACGCGGTTTGCTGATTAGACTTCTTTCATTACAGGATAAAGAAAATGTGAAGTTTTCATCACTATCGCAGTGTAAATCGAACAATGATTCTCAACCGGGCCTTAGCACACCTCCACTTGACTTTATAGAATTTTGATTTGTTGATTTGATACCCAATACCCATGCTCTGTTCATGTCATATGGTTCCTCGAGTAACCAAGCGTAGTTTTTATATATTTTAGTTTGCCCAATGTTATTTTTTATTTTCAAATATTTTACTTTTATTCTGAATGTTCAATTTTTCTTTACTTTTATTACTGGGTGTGTTGTAAATTTAAAAATACATTTCTGTGAACAACCTCCTGAGGCGTGTAATGGCGGTGTAGGAATAACCATTACCCTGTGTGATCCCGTGGGTATTGTAGAAGAACAACAGAGGGAAAATAGTCAGGTGACGGGCAGCAGCGTGTTCCTAATAACGACTAAAACCAAGAAAACTGCGGCTGCTAACCCGCTTGCCAAGCGAAGCAACTATAAAAAATATCGCCCCTATGAGACAATGTATGGGGGAGACCTATGTTCAGCAGTGGACTTTAATAGGTTTAAACAGTAACGAAACAACCTACCGTAGGTTCATTAACAGAATTAGTTGATTGTTGAAACTATATGTATATAATATGTATGTAATATGTACATTTTATGCAATAATAAATGCAAACTACTAAGTAATAAAATGTAAATCTCACACAATAAGCAAATGCTACCAAATAAGAAAGTAACAATTTAATTATTATATTATAGTATTCAATTCAGTTTATCTACTGCAAATATTTCATACTGTGGCGTTTATTTACCGCACGGAGCACAGAGTATTACCGCATAGAGTACCTATGGTTCACACTGCATCGTGAGTAATATGGGTCGCGTTAAATGGCGTGAGCTGGGAAAGCGTTATAATTGCCTACAGGTCTGGGATAATCTCCCCATAACCAGCCCTCTGTCACTCATGCTACCTGCGTGAAATAAATACCTACAATCGCAAGGCAGCCAGGGCAACATACTCAATCGGGGCTAGCACGTTGTAGAAGATTGAATGTTAAAGTTTTTTAACGCTGTTTACATAAATAGTTTTTTGTAAATACTAATTGAAGTAGCTTTTAGGTTTAGTATATTTAATTGTAGGATAAAATAGTTAAAAAAAATTCAATATAATTCAAAAATTATATAAATTATGTATATATTACCTATTTGATCAATTGTAATGACAAAAAGCCGTTCCAACTATAACTGTTGCGTGGATAGATGCTAAATGACCAACAAAAGGTTTCAGATATATCATTCTATTAGTTACCGAAGGATTTTAGTAAGAGGTTATAAAAGGTGAATTTATTTAATTTTTAGGTACATATAGCAAAAAAGAATTAAGTAATAATTTATCTACAGAAGTAATACCTACGTACTTTATTACAAAACTTAGTTGAATACCCTTCTGTAATTAAAATATTTTAAGTTATAATAACACAAAATACTGAAATTAAAACTTTGTTTACTAGCAAGTAGTTTAATTAAGTAGAATACGATCACGTTTCTCTTAGAAATCGTTTTTAAGGTTTATTTGTTGTTTCTTCGAGTCACTGTCCGTCTGTGTCAATTTTCCGAGAATGGCCCTGCAAGTGCATTCGTTGGGCATCGTAGAATTTACAAGTAGTAAAAATATGGTCAGTCGAACATAGTCAGAATAGTTACGAGTACTTCACCTAAGTAACTTAATAAACATTTCGCAATGTATTTTATCACTCTTTACTGACATCCTTAAGTAACCACGGAAAGTCAGCTGTGAGGTGGGAAGGGGAAAAGATGCAAAGTAATATGGACACTCGCGCGCAGCGACAAAGTTTTATTTAGCTCGCGTGCGTGATTTATCTAATTGATAGTTATTATGTAAGCTATTAAACGTCGGCAAGCAGTCAACATCAAAGGAGTACAACTTCTGTGGTAGTACTATTATTTTTTCTGTGCCTTAACTGATTTTACTGTGCACGCACACATTTGTAAGGGTCGATTGGTAGACAAAAACGTTCCCATAAATCATATTCAATTTGAGATAACTTCAAATAAAAAGTAGAAGCCCTATTTATTCGTATTTGCAAAAATTGGAATAACTTGCTATATCATTATCTATATATTTGAATTTTGGCTACTCTTTGAAAAATAACCCTGTGTACTTAATACCGGTTTTTACCTACAAAGTTAATAATAATAATTTTAATAATAATAATAATAATTTATTAATTTTATAATTATATAATTTATAGAAACCAACCAGATGAGAAAACTATACAGATACCCCAAAAATAATAATAATAATTTATTTTATTTTGATAAACTGTACAAATTATTCCAATAAGTCTTAACTTAAAAATAGTCTACAATAACAGGCACCTGAACTAGGATAAACCTGTATCTCACGTGTATGTGCTAAAAGATACATTAACAAATATTTTCTGCTTCTTATATAAAATGAATAACGTACTAACTAATAATGGTTATTTGGGTAAAATATAACAGTGGTAGAGCCATGCGGCAGCTTTGCTGTTGCACGTATGGGCCGGCTCAAACCGGGGTGGTACCACGACCTCACAGAATACCGGCGTGAAGTGGAAGTTCTGCTTCCGCGTTTCGTCGGTGAGTGCAGGTGGCCGGAGGCCCAAATCCCCCCCCCCCCCCCCATCAACATGGTAGCGGAATTAAATAAAGATAGACTACCCCAGGAGGGTACCAGCACCCCTGGAGAATCCCTCGCTGAGCATCCACGACCATGTTTCTCCACTTCTGAGCGTGGGTGCTCAGGCTGCCCCGCGTATTCTGGGGGGGGGCGAAATTCCGCTCAAGACTACAACTGCTCGGGGCAAACGGAGCAACAAGACCAAGGCGACCCCTGCCACGCTGTCCGTGAATTTCTGCAATATCAGGGGACTTCACTCTAACCTAAACGCCGTCCACTACCATCTCGAGACGGCGAGGCCGGCTCTGCTCTTTCTGACCGAGACGCAGGTGTCCTCTCCGGCTGATGTTTCGTATCTCTCCTACCCGGGGTACAAACTGGAACACTCCTTTGTGCCTCGGGCTGGAGTTTGCGTTTACGTCAGAGAGGACATCTGTTCTCGACGCCTCGGCAGACTTGAAGGTTCGGACCTGTCCATCCTTTGGCTACGCGTAGACAGCGACGACCATCCGCGCGTCTACGGGTGCCTCTATAGGTCCCACAGCGGTAATGCCGAAACAGACCGACTCTTCGACCACGTCCAAATGGCTGCAGATTCGTTGCTACAGCAGATCCCCTCTGCAGAGATCGTGATCCTCGGCGACTTTAACGCCCATCACGCCGAATGGCTCGGTTCACGTTTAACCGATCATGCGGGGAGATCTGTTCATGATTTTGCCTTGGCATATGGTCTGACACAACTGGTTACTTCGCCTACGCGGATTCCAGATGTGGAGGATCATGCACCTTCCCTGTTGGACCTTCTGCTGACCTCTCACCCGGACGGATATCAGATTTCCGTCGACGCCCCTTTAGGCTCCTCGGACCATTGTCTGGTCCGGAGTGTTGTGCCACTCACGCTGAAATCGCGGTTGCATTCTGCAGGCTGCCGCCGTGTTTGGCACTATAGGTCAGCCGATTGGGATGGGATGCGGTCTTTCTTTGCATCCTACCCTTGGGGGCGGGTTTGCTTCTCGCCGGATGATCCCAACGTTGTTGCGGATTCTGTTACTGATGTGGTACTTCAGGGTATGGAACTTTTTATTCCTTCCTCTGTGGTGCCCATTGGAGGCAAATCTCAGCCATGGTTTGGTCGCTCCTGTAAAATAGCATCATGCTATAAGCAGGAGTGCTACCAAGCCTGGGTTGATGCATCAGCGTCCCGGGATGTAAACACCAGCGCTCTAAAAAAGAAGTATAATTCCGCCTCTAGGTCCTTCAAAAGAGTCATTGCCAAGGCAAAGTCAGAGCACATAGGCAGAATTGGCGAGAGACTAGTTCGCCTTCCTTCTGGAACCCGTGCATTCTGGTCTCTCGCCAAGGCTGTCCAGGGGAATTTCTGTCAGCCATCTCTTCCATCTCTGCACAGGGAGGACGACTCACTGGCCCATACTGCAAAGGAGAAAGCCGATCTTCTAGGCTCCTTCTTTGCGTCTAACTCGACTCTCGATGACGGGGGGAGTACGCCGCCGACCATCCCGCGGTGTGAGTGCTCCATGCCGGAAGTGCAGTTCACACAGCGCTCGGTTCGCAAAGCACTCCTCTCCCTGGACATCCACAAGTCGAGTGGGCCTGACGGAATCCCCCCAATTGTGCTGAGGACGTGTGCTCCAGAGTTGGCACCGGTTTTAACGCGTCTTTTCCGGTACTCCTACTCCCTAGGCGTAGTCCCAAAATCATGGAAGACTGCTTTCGTCCACCCGATCCCTAAAAAAGGCGACCGCTCAGACCCGTCCAACTACCGGCCAATCGCCATCACCTCCTTGTTCTCCAAAACAATGGAGTCCATTGTAAACTGCCAGCTCATGAGGTACCTTGAGGATCACCAGCTGATTAGTGACCGCCAATACGGTTTTCGCCGTGGTCGGTCAGCTGGTGATCTTCTGGTCTACCTCACTCACAGATGGGCGGAGGCAGTAGAGTTCAAGGGGGAGGCATTGGCCGTTAGTTTGGACATTGCGAAGGCCTTCGATCGGGTTTGGCACAAAGCGCTTCTTTCGAAGCTCCCTTCCTATGGGCTTCCCGAGAAATTGTGCGATTGGATCACCAGCTTTCTTGCAGATCGGAGCATCAAGGTCGTTGTAGACGGTGCAAGCTCCGATTGCAAGCCTATTAATGCTGGTGTTCCACAGGGCTGCGTGCTATCGCCAACGCTGTTTCTTCTGCATATCAATGATATGTTGCATACCCGTAACATTCATTGCTATGCAGATGACAGCACTGGTGATGCTCTTTACACCGGCCGAGCCAATATTTCTCGGGAAAACGTCTCCGAGTGCCGGGACAAACTTGTGTCTGAAGTCGAGTCTTTGCTGAACAGAGTCTCGGATTGGGGACGACTAAATCTAGTCCAGTTTAACCCCCAGAAGACACAAGTTTGCGCGTTAACCGCTAAAAAGAACCCCTTTGTCGTATCCCCTCAGTTTCAAGGCACTCCCCTTGTTGCCTCAGCCAGTATCGGAATCCTCGGCGTCGACATATCGAGTGACGTGCAGTTTCGTGGTCACTTGGAAGGGAAGGCCAAATTGGCCTCTAAAAAGCTTGGCGTGCTCAGCAGAGCGGGGCAGTATTTCATGCCGGCACACCGCCTGCAACTTTACAAGGCGCAGGTTCGACCGCACATGGAATACTGTTCCCATCTCTGGGCTGGGGCTCCCCAGTACCAGCTCCTTCCACTTGACCGCATCCAGCGCAGAGCGGCTCGAATCGTCGACGACCGAGTGCTTTCCGATCGGCTCGATTCACTGGCGTTGCGAAGAGATGTTGCATCTCTTTGCGTATTTTATCGCATCTATCACGGGGAGTGCTCTGAGGAATTGTTCGGATTAATCCCAGCCGCCAAATTTCGTGAACGCACGACACGGCAAACGTCCCGATACCATCCACACCATCTGGATGCTTGGCGGTCCACCACTGTACGTTTCACAAGGAGCTTTCTTCCACGTACAACCTCTCTGTGGAATAGTTTATCACCGGCGATTTTTCCGGACCGATACGACCTGGGGACCTTCAAGAAAAGAGCTTACTCCTTTCTAAAGGGCCGGCAACGCACCCGCAATTCTCCTGGTGTTGCGGTTGATCATGGGCGGCGGTAGTCACTTAACATCAGGTGAGCCGCATGCTCGTTTGCCCCCTCTTCTATAAAAAAAAAAAAAAAAAATATTATCATTAATTTACTTATTATATTAATTAACTTAAAACAATCAGCAACTTCTCCGTATCATCGTATGACAAATTTTGTAACCATGTTCGAATTACCTTTTTACAGTCTGCCATTTTTAATGGATATATATACAAAATTGCATTGACTTGATCATACAAAAAAGGGCCGAGGAATGTAAAAAAATCTATGCATGAAATAATGCCTTATTCTAATGTTAGTTTCAATTACTTTATCTTTGCGCCTTTTATCAGTGAGCTCTCTTCTTTTAGGCAATCTTAAGTGCTGTTTTAGTAACGTGCTCATAACAAATAACTGGCGTACTGAGAGGACATTATAGGATTTGTATAAGAGATGGGATGGAAATAGAATAGAGCGGAATGTTGCAACTTTTAAGACAGCTCTTTGAGCGCGTTCCAGTGGTAGTAGTGTAGTTTTAGCTGCTCTAGCCCAAGAGGTTATACAATAGGTGAGTATTGACTGACATAATGCGTAATATACTTGTTTTACTACCTTATTATCAGCATAAGAACGAATTTTTTTTTAAAAAACAAACATTAGTTTACGAACTCTATTGCATAGGTGGTTTATGTGGTTTTTAAATGTAAACGTAGAATCTATAATAATTTCAAGGTACTTAACAGTTTTTGTTTTAGAAATAACTGGGCAGTAACATTTAGACTCTGTGACTGAGTAACATTGATGTGCATAAAGTTCTGAAATGGTTATATGCTGGGTTGAGCTGTGCATATAAAAATGAATATATTTAGTTTTGTCCGTGTTCAGTGTTAATATGTTTTGTTGGAGCCATTTATTAACTCTATCAAACCTTGCTGAGCATATGAATAAACCTTGTCCACTGTATTTGCGGAAAAAAATAGCACGGTATCATCTGCGTAAGATATTATTTTACCTGAGTTAAGTTCAAGATTTCAGATATAAATCAAAAATAGGGTTGGCCCTAATACACTTCCTTGAGGCACGCCAAAATGAGTATTTCTTTGTTCAGAGCTAACAACCTTATCGATTTTTATGCATTGATATCGATTTTCTAAATAATTCTCAAAAAGTTGAAGCTGCTTACCTCGAATACCTATGCTCTCTAACTTATTTAATAGGATAGGAATAGAAACCGTATCAAATGTTTTTGCAAGGTCAAGGAAAATGACAATTGATTGGTTGCCTTTATCTAATTCTTGAGAGACGTAATCGGTCATTTCCTGCACAGCGTCAGCAGTGGATAGTTTAGACCTGAAACCATATTGCATATTCGATAATATGGTTTTACTTTGTAAATAATTCATTAATCTGTTGTTAATTAATTTTTAAATAAATATTTTAGATGTTGATGAGAGTATCGAGATAGGTCGATAATTGGAAACATTTTTTTTGTCCCCCGATTTGAATATGGAACTACAATTGCTTTTTTTAAACAATCTGGGAAAATTCCTTCAGAGAGACAAATTCTGAAAATATGGGTTAATGGTAGTACTAGAATTTGTCTATACTTTTTTAATATACCAGTGGGTAATCCGTCCCATCCAACCGCGCTTGTTTCTTTCAGTCCCATTATAATCCTTTCCATCTCACTTATACTTCACATTATTAGATACGGATACCCTACCCGTATCTAATAATGTGAAGGAGCTTAATTGGCAGTTTTTTTTGAGTTAATTAAGTGGCCCTGTATTCACGATTATTGTTAGAATTTTTTGTTATCTGCTCAGCCAAATTTTTACCAACGTTCACAAAGTAATTATTTACTGTATTTGCTGATATAAGCGGTGAGACATTATTTTGTAATAATTCTGGCGAAGATTCACGCTGTTTGGAAATAAATGCAATATCTTTTACATGCCGCCAAATCTTTTTATTATCTCTACCAGACTCTTCTAGTAAGTTTGTAAGATAATTATACTTCAACTTTTTTAATAAATTGTTACAAAAATTCCTACATCTTTTATATGAAATTTGTAAAATGAAATTATCTGAAGAGGACTTTGCCATCAGGTGTAGTTTGTCCCTGTGTTTCATGCCCCTAATCAGGCCAGGTGTAATCCAAGGCTTTAAGTTATTATTTTTTTAGCTACTGTTCTGTACGAAGTATTGCTAGCAATGGCATTTCGTATGTTATTTATTAAGTAAGGCAAAGAGATGTTTACGTCATCGGTTTTATAAACTGGGCTAAAGTCAATGTTTTAAATTGCTTGTTCAAGGTTTTTCATATTAATTTTAGTAATAGAGTACTTACAATTATTTAAGGCTTAAGTTAAGAATGACGGCACTATGATCGGTTACTATAGGACTGGTGGCAAGGGTTATAGATGGTAACCTAGTTTTTAGTAAAATGTGGTCTAAACAAGAACCACTTAGATGTGTAGGGAGCAAATGTGCTGGACGCAGGCCCTGGCATGCACATATATTAAGGTAGTCTTTTGCTCCGCCTTCACTGCCTTCTGGGTTAATATCAATATTCATATCACCCGTTAACACTATATTTTTGAACGACGTCAGTTTCCCAAGTGTAATGTCTCATGACGTGATAAAATTGTCTATTTGCTTAAAACCACAAGGTCTGTAAACAGTAAGGACAGCAGTTTCATGACTCACTTTCACCAATAACCTGCTACAATCTAGCATATTAGGCTCCTCGACTGATATGTCCGTATTTTTTTTTCTTTGCAAAGACTACTACACCATCATTTTGGAATTGAATGGAAGATAATTAAAGTCAAGGTAGTAGTAATTCCATCCAATCTGCAAGAACATCTTAACTTATACGATTGCAATTCACAACAAAATATCCTTAAACGATTAGTACTTTATTTCTCTTTAATTAATTTTTATCTACCATTTATATATTCAATAAGTGTTAAGCTAAAGCGCATATATTCTACAGTAGTACTATTTAATAGTATTTAATCTATTCACATTATTAATAAACCGTTTTTCGATACCAGATTAACTTAGAACGAGAACTGTTAGCTGTTTTGTCACAGATTTCTTCAGTATGTAACTCTACCCTTTTCTATGTATTCTACATATGAAAACATTCTAATGGTACAATTTCATGTCGGTGTACGTTACTATTATTATAAATAACTAAGGGTTTAAATTTTAAATAAAAAATCTGTTTGAAATCAAATATAATTTAATTTTAATATTTCTGTTTGGATACTTATGGTTGCGTCAGTAGCCTTGGAATTCTGTCGCCCTCTTTCGCCCCACTGAAGCAAATGTAAGAAAAAGATCTTAAGACTTTTAGGCATCTAATCTGAACCCTGAACGACCAATAGGCTGCAACGTCATGTATACAATATGTCGTGATCTACTTTCGTAGTGTAGCAGTTAAAACAAATACTTCCAGCACCACAAAAACTCTTCTCAATTGCCTTTGCTCTCACATAATACGTTGTGATAGTCGGGCTACCATCAACAAATACTGCTATTATTTGTATCATATATATATTTTTATGATTATATAAACGAACTTCAATACAAACCAAAGTTGTATCTTGACAAAAAGCTATTTATAACATTACATTATCTCATCGTACATAAAAGACATGTATGTATGTGTGTCTCACTTATGCAACCAAGTAACAAAATATTCCCTTCGTTTCCAACCAATTATAGTAAAAGCCACTCTCACAAACATCACAAGAGAACGTCAAAATGTGAAAAGTTCAATATAGATAAAATGGCTCGTCGCTTCGTCATTCATCTTGTTATTGCTATGAGACTGACTAAAGAGTTTATTTTGAAGCCAATAATGTCAGCGATATAATGAACAGGAAGATGAAAATGACACCATACTTTATTTTTCAAATTACAAACATATTAAAGAGAATTAAATTAAGTTGATTTTCGGTGTGGTGGCAGCGTAACAGAACCTAACAACTCTTATCGCACAATCGTTTTAATTCTTCTATACATCATATCTAAGAACCGACTTCAGAAGCTATTAAGTGGAATTACTTTATTCTTTTTAGGTAAAGTCGGTTTTTACTATTCATTAAAAGTTCAATTTTATTTTAACTGCTGTGTTGTGGCAGTGTAACAAAATATATTATAACATTATTTTATTTACATTGACATGGGTGCTAATGTAAATAAAATAATGTATAATGACCATATATTTAAGTCTACCGTTTCATTTCGTCCAGTGGGTATCGCCATAGGCATGACGTAAATGACTTTTATTTATTTCTTAAAGTTTCATTTTCGTAACCTGAATTAACGGAGGAATATTCCCTGAGTAAGAAATATTAGGTATGTAAATACATTAGAAACTTCGTAACTATTCTGCCATCCTTAGAGAATGGAATCTTTCTCCAAACTTGATATTCCCTGTAGTTTATTTTATAAAAAATATCATCAAAATCGGTTCACATTAATTGATGAAGATACCGCGTAACATTTTTGAAAAACATACAGTTAATTTAGGAATCTTCTCATTTTTGTGAAATTTGCTTAAAAATAATAATAAAGACAGTATTTAAATGATAATTATTATTATTTCTATTCTTTCTGTCATTATCCCAAGTTGTTTGGGGTCAGCATAGTATGTCTTTCTTTTTTATTTTCCTCTTTTACCCATCATTCATCTTTTCTTAGGCCTGTAGTAGAGAAACTACTCTTATATTCATCCACTTTCACAATTTTAATGATAATTATTAATAGTGATTAATTAACAAAAAATATCTTACATTTCCAACAATCAAAGCAATTAAATCCTATACTATTAAACGAGCAATTCTTGTATATATATATATATATAATCGGGATCTCGGAAACGGCTCCAACGATTTTCATAAAATTTAGTGTCCAGGGAGTTTCGGGGATAATAAATCGATCTAGCTAGGATTTATTTTTAGAAAATGTCTTTTTGTCCGTGTTTTTAGGCAATGAAAAACTGCTACAATATCGTTAGAATAAGAAGGTAAATTTTGACGAATTGTCAATGATTATAAATAGCTTAATTGGTATAATGGGCGGTCACAGAATCGTAACACCCCGGTTCGAGCCCAGGCCGACCGACCAACTTTTTTTAATTTTTTTTTCAAGTTCCTTTCTTTTTTGAGAAAATCTATTTTATCGAGCCCTTTTTTTAGTATTTTTTAAAAACACGAAAATTTAAATTAAACTAATTTCACTCATGATTTTTATTCAAATAACCAGTTCAGTTTTTTCTATTATGTCGCTAAGATCAAAAAATATTATTCATATTTCATCAGTATGTAATTTGTATCTAAATATAATTTCCAAAACACACGAATAAAAAAAACCGAGCGAAAAATACCGAGCAAAGCTCGGTCAACCGGGTACTTTAAAATAAAATGATACAGAAAACTACTAGTTGTAGGGATGATTTACCATAATCGCCACGTCTCCCACCTTGAACAATAATATCTGTAACCGGTCTAGATATATTTTACGTTACATTGTCATGTGTAAGATGCTTGATAAGTTCGGAGGGGACGAGATCGAGTAATGGATACCTTTGAAAAAAATGTGGAATTTTTTTTTAAATAAGCCCAATAAACGGTATAAATCTCTTGTAGTGTGCTGAGACTTTAATGTCCATCTCCTGTTAGCTTCTTCAATCAGTATTAAATTTTGCTCATTGTTTAAATCGTACAATCTTGGTTATATATTATTTGAAGCTACATGTAATGCAGGTTCAACTTTCATTGATAATATTTTTACATATGTTGTACCAATCAACAAATTAATAATTCAAAAACTAAGTTTAGGTCACTATGGACAACTAGTTTTATTACCTTATATACACAAAAAAAACAGAAAATTGAGAACATTTTGTTGGGTGTATAGTTTGTCGCGATTAATACAAAACGCATGGTAAAAAAGCTTCCATCGCTTTCTTACAAGAACAGTTTAGACTAATTATGTGTAGTATTATTTACAATGCCTAATATTTTTTTATTTATATTTTTCATTGCATATAACCTTATATATAATGAAATTAATAAGACATTTACTTCTCAAGCCGTTTACCACGTGCTCAGCGGTAAAGGAAAACATCGTGAGGAAACCTGCATTTCTGAGGAAAAAGAAAAAAAAATATTTCGAAGACGTGTGAAGTTCGCCAACACGCATTAGGGCAGCGCGGCAGACACTTTCTTGCCCTAAAACCCTCTCAGAAATGAGAGGAGGCCTATGCCCAGCAGTGGGACGTGTTTAGGCTGTAATTTAACTTTTTTTACTTTTTTACTTCTTAAATATTCTCCAGAAACAGTCGCAAGACACTTGATGAATGGTGACAGTAGAAATTCATAAGAGCAGGCTAAGATTATATGAATTTTACCATGAAAAATCGTATCATCATTTCGATAATTTTAGAGAATATGTCAAAAATTCTTCTGTAATATTTAAAAGAATGCTCCATAACCAAATCTTTACATATAAGGAACAAAATTAAGACTGATAAAAATAAAATTTAAGTGACGTGGAGTTTAATTAATATTGAAACCTGTAAAGGGAAACCTCATAACACAAACTTGTAATTGAAAATTAATAAAAAATCCACTAGATCAATTCAAGAAGTCGCAGCGGTGTTTGATAAATATTTCCCTGGTACTCCTATCTTGACAACAGAGTCATTGAATACTTCTCCAACCGCCACTGCGTCATTATTCAAACAGTTTGTTACCCAGTTTCTTAAACTGTTTCAAAGAATTTTAAGTTAAGAAAGTATTACCACAACGTATTGTAAAATATTTCAAAACCATTGATGTAAAGAAAACCGCAGAATTATGGGAGATTTCCGTAACAGTCATTGCGTCTATAATAGTTTTTTTTTTGTAGAATAGAGAGTCAAACAAGCACACAGTCCACCTGATGGTAAGTGGTTACTGTGGCCCATAGACGTCTACATCTATTCTCGATTGCAAATCAAAATGCAGATGCGTTGTCACCCGCGATGATTAAGATAGAATATCACATTTCCAGTAAAACGAGTCTCCGGTTCTCTACACTCACTGTCCAAAATACAGAACGACGTCCCCCGCGAATAATCTGGTAATGACCTATTACGGGGTTTTTCATGTTATGCGTTTTTCGGCATCGAGAGGTTAAAATACACCATGTAAATTTTTTTCAGCATTTTTCTATCTTTATTTACGAAGATATGAAAAACTACGCGTATATTCCATAAAAATTCATTAAAATGTATTTAAAAGGAATAATATGGTTTTAGATCTTTACGAAAAATAATATCAATGTGATTTGACATTCAACATAGTTACGATATTATTCGGGTAAATAGCTTTCTACCTTATTTAAGTAAGTGCTAGTACAGGCTTATTCGGGGATTTATTAAGAAAATGATTTCCAGCTACACTCATAATCGAAAGGCCCCTTACACAACACTTTTCTATATTGATATTACGATATTATTCGTGTAAGTTATAATATATCATCTGAACATAAATAGACTATTACCAATACACCACGCTCGTTTTCTTAATCTGTAAGGACATGTACCGTCTTCGGTTATGCCTATTGCAACGGCAAGAGCTATTGCTCCGCCCACTTCGCTCGGTCGTCCTATAATAATGTTTGTTTACCTAATATTAGTCACAGAGTCCGTTCGAGTGAAAAGTACTGCAAGTAATTATTTGATTGGTTAGGAAGTGAATTTGTGTCTTAAATACATTTGAACTAACCTATACTTTGTGAAGTGAATTATATGACAATATTGTAATAATTGTGTTGTCAGTTAAAATCATATAGTACATCCAGAAGAAAATTATTGTTCAACTTTGTCAAGGAACAAGCAGATCTTAGCAGAAAAGGTGAGTGTCTTTATATACTGTGATTACAGAAAAGGGTAACTAGATAGGTACTTCCTACCTACTTAGTGTTTTGTTCCGATATGCGTGTTTATTAAATTGTTAGTTATGTTATGTATATTAAAGCGTAACCTAAGTGTATAGCATAAAAAATGTAAAATATAACTAGTGTAATAGTAGTACTGTAGTGAAACTGCTTTTGTGGCGTCTCCTATTGTCATTTGTTAAACGAACTTTTTTAATTCTCCGAAAAAGCAAGATAATACACCTTTTAAACTTCTAGATATTACACATACACCAGTGAATGAACACAGATAATTACCTATACATAACTTTGCTGAGATAACCCTTCAATCACCAAGTGACGACCTAGAAAAAAGACTAACACCAGCTAAACCTAACAGCTCTAATTGTAACATAACTAACTCAGAATTAATGAAGTTCCGATGAAAAGTCCACAGAAAGTTCCGGTGAAAAAAACGAACTACGTTTTGCAAAAATTCAAAATTGAAATAACAATTGAACCGGAATCTCCCGACACTGACAGCATTACTGTTGATAAAGCTATAGAGATAAACAACGATTCAAACAATATATCAGATGAAGAGCAAAATGAAGGACTTAATGCAGAAAATTGTTTGATAAATGACTGTGAAATAGACACAAGTTTGCGAAGCGTTATAAGCTATTATGAAGAGAAAAACAACAAAAAAAATCCAAAGACCATAAACCTTATTAAACTTAGCGAAGCCGATCAAGAGAAATTAGACGTAGAAGGAATATTTTTAAAGGATTCTGAAGAAAATTTGATAGAACAGGACATTAACAATAATATGAACTTAAACCCTTTGGGTTGTATTGATCAACCAAGTCTGTTGATGAGGAACCTGACAGACTTGGCCAACATGGAACACCCATACAAGCTATCCCTGTAGAAGTGCCTGCTGTCAATGATATAAACGAACTAACGAACCAAGTATCTGAATTCGAAAATCAAAATCAACTCCAACCAAAAAAGCTTATTAGAAAACGTAAAGGAGACTCAAGTGAATGGAGAGATAATAAGACCAAGAAACTTAAAAATTCAGGCCAAGCATATGAAGGTGCTCGTAATAAAAAACATCATGAGAAAAAGAATATTTTAAGTAATTGTGCCTGTAAAAAAGGTTGCGGGTTAAAATTCAATACAGAAGACAGTTTAGCCCTACATACTAATTTTTATAAACTTGCCAATCGATAATTTCAATGGCAATACATTACACGACATGTTAAATCCAATGATGTTAAAAGGGTAACCGTAAATAGAAAAAGTAACCGATCTCAAACATTAAAATATTATTTTCCCCTCAAAGATGAAGAAATCCAAGTATGCAAGGTATTTTTAAACACTCTTTCTATTACTGAGCAAATGATTTACACGGCCTTAGAAAAAATTAAAAGAGATGAAAGTTTGATCGATAAACGAGGCGGGCATCAGAATAGACCACATCAAATAAAGCTAGATACAGAAGACAGTATCAGAAATCATATTAATTTATTTCCCAAAGTAGAATCGCATTACACGATAAAAGAGTCTAAACGAGAATATTTGTCTGAATCTCTTAATATTTCAAAAATTTACCGACTTTACAAGTTATGGTTTGCAAATCAGAACTATCCAGATATTGTTGAGATGGCTTCAAAACGACAGTATGAAAGAGTGTTTAATACTAACTACAACTATTCCTTTTTTAAGCCTAAAAAGGATCAGTGCACTTTATGTTCACAATATCAGCAAGCTGACTCCGTTGAAAAGGCGTGTTTAGAATAAAATTACAGGAAACATTTGAGTATGAAAGAAAGAGTTCGCGAAATTAAAAAAGAAGAAAAAGGAACACTAAATAAAGATGACACCGTTGTGACCATTTTTGATTTAGAAAAAGTTTTGAATGTACCACAGTCTGATGTATCAATTTTCCGCTACAAACGTAAATACCCGATTTATAATTTTACAGTTTTTGACGCTCTAAACAAATTAGGGTTCTGTTACGTTTGGCAAGCTCAAATCGGAAACAAAGGGTGCATCGAAATAGGGAGTTGCTTGTTTCAATTTGTCAAGACCGTACACGAAAAAGGTATACGAAAAATTATATTTTACTCTGATGGTTGTTATGGCCAGAATAAAAACAGATACATTTTTGCATTGTATCTTTACATTGTAATGACTCTTCAAATTGACATTACCCATCGGTTTTTTGTTGGTGGGCATAGCCAAAATGAAGGCGACTCCATGCACGCATGTATTGAAAGAGCTCTGAAAAACAAAGTTTTGTACACACCGGACCAAGTATATAGTATCATCATGAACGCTAAACTCTCCGGAGACAAATACATCCTAAAAGAAGTGCAACAACCTGAAATCCTCGACATAAAAGAACTTGTTGAACCCAAAAGATGGCTTCAAGATTAGACAGGAGAAAAAGTACGATGGTCCGATGTGATGGATGTTAGTGTGTCATACAGTAAGCCTAACTGTTTTCTTTTCAAATATGATTTTGATCAGGATTATATTGAATTGGATTACGATGCATGCAGAAGTAGACAGCGTCGGCAGAAACAGGTGTCCAAACAATTGAAAGTATTGAATTAAAGCCGGCATACGACAATCCCCCCCCCCTCCCTATTAAAAAAAAGCTTTGTGTAATGATCTCCTAAAACTGTGTAACTCCCAAGCAATTCCCCACCATTATCAACCATTTTATAGGAACTTAAGCTTTTGTGATACTGAATCGGGTCACGATGAGGATTCCGATTAAGATTTTTAACTGGACCTTTTTATAATTTTCATGATTGTGTAATCATGTGTAATAGTCGTGTCTTCAGTGCAGTGTCTCTTTTTATGATAATAATAACTATCGTGTTTTGTCAAACTAACCAAAGTTGTTTTATTTACTTTAATGTCCTTTATTTCATAAAATATACTATAATAATTATCAAATAATACTTAAGTAAACTATTCGAATAAACAGTAATAGTCATAACAATAAAATGTACGTTACTGTTAAACAATCGAATAACCTAATAATTGCTTTTTACAAATGTTCATTAGACAAAACAAATTACACGAATAATAGCGCCACAAGATTTTACTGTTGCCGTCGAAAATATAAATTTACACGAACAATATCGTAAGTGACATTACTGACCAGAGCTTGACCTACACTAATATAGTAAAATGCATCCAGCTAAATTATAACGAAGCCCTTGGGACTACTTAAATTTTGTTGAAATAACCAGATAGCTGAAAAAATTAGCTTCCATATGCGATATAAAAAGTCTCTGATACTTGTTGTTTAATGGAGTTATTAAGGAAAAATGATTTTTATACTTCCTGAACATTTACACTTTTACAATTACCGGATTATTCGCGGGGGGCGTCGAGAAGCATTAAGCTACTATTGTACGCTGGTATTCTGTGAGAGTGAGGTCTTTCCCCGGTCGAGCCAACCCATACGTGCTACAACGTAACAACATAGAAATAACTTTACTGCGGAAAACTCGGTTTAAAAATAATCAAATTAAATTTTAATTAAATAATATTTGTAAATTTTATGTGGAATAATTATCGCTGCCTGGAATTATCAAGTTTGAAACAGCAAGCAGCAGCGGCCGGCGGCGGCGTACATTAAAGATAAACGCTTCTTTGGGTTATACTGCCGTTTTTTTTTTTGTAATTTTGTTTATTAATTCTGTCTATATATACTATAGGTATGTTAGTTACTCTCATTCTTCTTTCAGACAAAAATTCTAAAAATATTAAAAATACCGCAATTTATCTTTTAAATCGTCGAAATGACAACTTCCTTAAAGTTCCTTACTACTTGACCAACTTTGAGCTCTCCCATATGTACAACAGAAAATTAAAGTATACTTTCTTGGCATTTCTTGTTGTTCAAAAACAGCGGAAATAGATTATTAGAAAAAATTCTATACTTATTTTTAAATACAACAGTTTGGAGGCATGCTAATTTTACGATTTGGAGGTATCTATACTATTGGAGGAGGTATATATTGGATATATATTGGAGGTATCGGTGTAAGAAATCTTTCCAGCATTGCGTTGCCCGCTTTTCATGTTTCCATAATGTCAGTAACTTATTTTGTATAATTTTAAATTATAAAGCAAACCTGTGCTTTGCTGCAGAAATTAGTGGATATGGCAAATAATCTCTCCCAACGATAATGTTCCACTGAATGTTAATCAATAAAAGCAGTGGGATATTCCGTTGGTACGGAGTATGCCGAAAGATTTGTTTCATAATTTCCATAGCGATCAAAATCACCAAATCACCATACCGCCTTGTAGCTGTTTCGACTAAGGGATTTAGTCACTGGTCTACTCTTTACCATGAAGTAATCTCGGCACACTGCTTGATGGGGAGAGCTTTACATAGTCGTAGGAATCCGAATAGGAGCGGCGATTTGTAAACTTCATGCCCAGTCAACCAGTGTCCTTGTGCTAATGGCGACGACTACTTTAGACTATGGACTTTATTATAAAAAGTGTTGGTAGGTTGTTCGCGAGTCGGTAGTTTAAAATAAAATGCTTCTAGTTCATGTTACATTTAGTACTATTAGCGTCAATTAACTCATAACCTTTTTTATGGAGACGTGCCTGCGCGTACCCGCCTCGCTGAGGCAAGAACTGCCATTTTTATAGAATAAGGGTTACAAACAAACACACAGTCCACCTGTTGGTAAGCGGATGCTGGCTCCCGTAGACATTATACATCCTCGGTTAAGAATCAAAATGCATATGTGTTGTAACCCCCGAGCACTCAGATGGAATGTCTTATTTGCAGTAAAAAGGGTCTCCGGTTCTCTGCTCTTCTCTGATTTTCTGTGAGAGCGTGGTTCTTCCCTGGCCGAGCCTACGTGCCATTCGTGCTACAGCCACAGTATAGCTGTAGCATATCTCTAACACCTAATAAATTAATGTCGGACTCGCACCAGTTAAAAGCCTAAAGCCTACCCCTGGTGTTTCAGGGCTAACTAGAGAACGCTTTCGGACATTTTGATTTGGAAACTCCGGTAGTTTTAATAATATACAACATATACAAATTAAAAATAATAAATTTTTTTAAGAAAATAAATCCGATTAAAGAACTTAAAAAAAAAGTAATGTTTACACTGTCTCAGCACCGACTTCAGAAGCTGTTATTTAGCTATTATTTTATTCATAATATATTCATAAACATAAAAATGGTGCTGACAATGGACTATACAATATGTAATGTAATTAACGCACTTTGAGAAAGTAGTTTGTTCAGAATCTTTTACTGAATCGATTCCTATCATTTTTAATATAGGTAATTTTTTATTCCAAAAATAATTAAAGCTACGTAAATTACAGTCACACTAAATCTGTACAGTCAAAACAAACTGAAATGGACCGTAACTTAAGGCAATAAGACTTTTAAGAGTGCAGTTTTATTTGTGTTTTTACTAATTCTGTCATTCAATAAAAATAAAGAAAAATGAACGTTATTTCAAGCACGTTAAAGTCTTTGCGTTCGTGGATTTGTACTGTGACCACAACATTCTTCCGGAATTAGTATAACTAATTTGGTAAATAATCAGTGCATAAAAATGTTTAACTAAAATTTCAGTGTGTGTATTATGATTATAACATAATATACTAATTGGGGTGTCTGAGGGTGTGCGTCAATTACGTTACATATTGTATACATAAATGTATATTTTTCTTCCATATTATATATGTAACTAAATTTCATATTTATAGATTGAAAGATTGGTGTTTTATTTTAACACTTATAATTGCTACTGGTAATACTACATTAAAAAAGCAAGAACTACTGGTTGCGCGGAAAAAACCATTGGATTATTATATTTGACGGTAGAGGTGCCAAGCCGCTTGTTCCTTTCCGAAAAAACGATATCATTCGTACGCTCCTATCGACACATCGGGGTGGTGGGGTGGGAGGGGCATGAAGATGATTCTAGAATGTCACGTAATCATCGGAGCCGAGGACATATAAGACACGCGCGACCGTTGCGCGTCCTCTTCCCACCGCGCCAGTCATTGGAACAACAGCTCTTTCCACCGCAGTCGTCGTTGAAACTACAACGCTTCTCTCCCGACGCACCCCTGGGGCCCCAGAGTGTCTGTCTAGAAGAAGTTCCAGAAGTTGCAGCTATAGTGCTCTACACAAATAGAAGAAACCCCGGTGAGTCAATATTCCTTTAATTAGCTCCTGCCTTACATAGTTTAACCCGCTCCAATTTTGTTGTTCTCCTAATAAGGCAGGATTCCTTTTCAGCTATTTGGCACAATAATAGTTTAGTTTTAGGGAAGAGCGAGTGCATTATACCGCATGCTATAGTAGTCGCCTTTACGTAAGCGTAGAAGCAACCGCATATACAGTCCACTTTAGTTAATATCTCGCGTAATAGGTTTAAGGTTCGACCGGGGAATTAGACTTCGGCAGCCTTAGACACGTGGCTCCACCATTTTATGGTCACTTCGGCAGGATTTTGGTCGAATTGTTGAATTAATTAATTAGATAATGCACTCTAATTTATAGAATAGACTTAAATAGTGTTCGTTTAAATTTAAATTTTGATTAGATACTCGCAAACAGAATTATTCGTTTTATAGCGCTCGTATTTGATTAAATTTAAAGCCTATTAAATAATTGAAACAGTGTAATAGGAACCGTTTGATACGCTTACCCACAATCTTGATAAAATTATTGAGTGCAAATGACGCGTCACCTCGACTCGCTGCGCAGGTGTTCGATTTAATTACGTAATACGGCATACCGAGTGTCCATCCTTCATTGTTTGTGCGTTGTGAGATTAATTGTGATTGATATAACTTTATTATAATAGTTTAAAATGGCAGTTAGTGGAAGTGAAATCAAAATTAAAACGCTTTATGCCAAGAGGGACATACTCTTTTCGCGTATGCAGAATATAAGTGATTATATAAAGAACATTCATATAGAAGCAGTGCGGGAAACCTTTTTGACTGAAATCGAAACGATAGATTCTTTACGAATAGATTACGAAAAACTATTAGACCAAATTAATCATTTGGAATTACAAATCGACCCGAAATACATAGTGAACTACCAACCGCTGCTGGCATTCGAAGATATGTTGTGTCGCGTGAAAAGAATTGCGAGATCCCTACTATCTCAAAACGAAGCAAAGCCGGAAAAACAGGTACGTCCAAGCGACTCGATTAGGTTGCCGCCAATAGATATTCCGGTATTCAATGGTGATATTAAGACGTGGCCCTTCTTCTTCAGTAGTTTTCAAAACAATATACACAATAACCCATCGTTATCGGACGCCGAAAAATTATATTACTTAATTAGTAAACTTAGTGGCAGGGCACAGTCGATCTGCTCTGGTTTTACACCTACAGCAAACAATTACCTATTAATATTCGAAACGCTTAAAACTAAATATGAAGATAGGAGAATGTTAGCTTCCGAATATTTGAACCAGATATTCGATCTTAAATCTATATCAACCGCGAACATCAACGGCTTAGAGCAATTTCTAGATAAATTTGTGGCATCGGTGGCTGCACTTAAGAATTTGAAATTTAATGATCTTATGGACGTGGTGTTTCTCCATGTTGCATTAAAGAAATTAGACCCCGACACCGTGCGTGCGTTTGAAATGGAGCATCGTAGCTCGGAGATGCCTTCCTTTCATTCATTAGCATCGTTCGTGCGAGATCAAATAAAGGTGATGCAGCGCTCTCCGAACGTTAAACAGGAGAATAAAAGGTGCGTCGACCGTAGACAGACTCAACCATCTGAAATAGCAGGGTCGTTAACTTACGTAACCGCTACGCCAACATCACTCCAGCATACTTGTTTAGTATGTAAAGATAGACACGGTAATTTATATAATTGTGCGACTTTTCGTAAATATTCACCAAGCGAGCGTTATAAATTAGTAAAGACAAACAACCTATGTTTGAACTGCTTAAGCGATAAGCATTTAGTTGCAAAATGCAATTCGAGTTCCGTATGTAGCAAGTGCGCCAGGAAACATCACACGCTATTACATTTTGAAAATAGCAACATAGCGGCGTCAAGTAAAGCGGACAAGGAATTCGCCCCTACTAAGGTCAACGATTCTAGCGGTCGACCTGGTGATGTCGCTCTGTACTCATTGGCCAATATGGCAGCACAACCTCCTTCAACCGTGTTACTGGGTACGGCACGTATTTTGGTTAGGGATTCGCGTGGAAACGAACAAAGCGTCCGTGCACTGCTGGACAGCGGAGCCCAAAATAGCTTTAAAGGAGATGTTTTATCTCTCGGCGATTCGCGTCAAATGGCAGAAAAACGTTTCTACAGCTTGGAGCGTAGGATGCTCGCTTCACCCCAGTTAAAGGAAGCTTACGACGGCGTCATTAACGAATATATAAGAGAAGGTTACATATCACTTGTGGCTTCGAAATTAGATAACTACGAAGACACACCGTCGTATTTCATACCACACCACGGAGTCATTAGAGAGGACAAACTTACATCTAAGTTACGTGTAGTGCTCGACGCTAGTGCTAAAACTAGCACTCACCTGTCGCTTAACGATATCCTCTACAGTGGGCAAAATTTACAGGGCAGTTTATTTAATATAATAGCCAATTTTCGTTTGTTTAGTATAGCACTATCCGCCGATATTCGTCAAATGTTTCTTTGCATAGGGGTCCGTGAATGCGACCGTAGATTCCAACGCATTTCATATCGTTTCAACCCAAAGGAACCTCTAATAGTCTTTGAATTTAACCGCGTTTGTTTTGGTTTAAAGTCGAGCCCATTTCATGCGTTACGCACGGTGAGACAGCTCGCTCACGATGAAGGTCCCTCTTATCCTAAAGCTAAGAGGGCAATTGAGAGCGGATTATATATGGATGATTTTGTGTACTCGGTCGATAGCGTGGAGGAGGCAACCCTAACCACCGCCGAGGTTATAAGGCTCATGAAATCGGGTCAATTCGATCTTGTGAAGTGGACTAGTAATTCGCGTCCGGTTTTGGATACAATCCCACTATCACACCGTCTTTCGGCGATAAAGGAATTCGACGATTCTGATACACACAAGGTGCTCGGTCTGTGTTGGTCACCAGAGTCCGACGTGTTTAGCCTTAAGGTAAATCCGCCCGTAGAGAAATGCACAAAGCGCACAATACTGTCATTCGTTGCTAGATTATGGGACTTCATGGGTTTCGTAGCTCCGGTGGTATTGTACGCTAAGCTTTTAATTAAACAACTTTGGTTATTGGAATGCGACTGGGATGACTCGCCGCCTGACAGCATTGTTCGGTTGTGGTAGCGCTTTAGAGAGGAACTTCCTTTATTAAGAGAAATTAAAATACCGCGTCATATAAACGTAGATAGAAGTAGCGCCATAACAGTCGTTGGGTTTGCAGACGCCAGCGAGAAGGCTTACGGGGGCGTTGTATATTTACACGTCCAGAATAATGGTAGAAATTCGATTAGCCTCATTAGTTCTAAGTCGAGAGTCTCCCCCCGTAAGGTTGTCTCTCTGGCGCGCTTAGAGCTTTGCGCAATATTAGTACTCACCAAGCTTATTACCGCAGTTATCAGCGCATGTAGGGATAGAGTTCACATAGAAAGGATATTTGCCTTTTCCGACTCCACCGTCGCCTTATGCTGGGTTCATTCTTCACCCCACCGTTGGGATACGTTTGTTGCGAACCGAGTGGCCAAGATACAAGACGAGTTAGAAACGCGGAACTTTTATCACGTGTCCGGTACGGAAAACCCCGCCGATTGTCTATCCCGTGGACTCACCCCGATGCAAATAATGGACCACCCGCTTTGGTTCCACGGACCTGCTTGGGTTCACTTGGATCCCTCGCAATGGCCAATAACCGACTTCGAACCTTCGTCAGTGTCACAACCGCCGGAAGAGAAGAGACACGCTCTAGTGGCGAACGTTTCGAGCGAGGTTTCTCCAATCATTGCTTTGGCGAACCGCTTGTCCTCTTGGTCGAAATTATTGCGTAGCGTAATTTACGTTTGTCGATTCGCGAAGCTGTTACCACGACGTTCGTATGTCTTAGCATCCGATTACAACTATGCCGAGTCGCTAGTATTGCGTGAACTTCAACGTGCGCACTTCTCCGAAGAAATTAGAAGATTACAATCGAATAGAGCTTGTAGTCGCGCCTTTCAACGCCTTAAGCCATTTTTACAGGATGGGATTGTAAGGGTAGGTGGACGCTTGTCCAACTCGCAATTGAGTTTCGACCAACGGCACCCTATTGTTTTACCGCGTAAAGACCATATCATGAACTTATTAGTCGACTACCATCATAAATTGAATTCGCACGCTGGCCCCGACTTGTTGATCGATTTTGCGTCAGAATTATTGGATTCTTTCTGCACGTAGTTTAATACGCAATCGGGTGCACAGATGTATAGCTTGCTTTCGAACACGCCCCAAGCCGTCATTTCCGGAAATGGCGGAACTTAGATCTTGTAGAGTAATACAATCAGTAAAGCCCTTCACGCACACCGGGTCTGATTTCGCTGGTCCGTTTAAGGTCACGCTCACTCGCGGGCGTGGTATAAGATCCACAAAGGCTTACGTCTGCATTTTCGTATGTCTAACTACTCAAGCGGTGCATATAGAACTCGTTGGTGATCTAAGCACAGCAGGCTTTATGGGTGCATTTAAAAGATTTCTTTCCCGCCGTGGCCCTGTAAGTAAATTGTATTCGGATAACGGTACGAACTACGTCGGTGCAAAACGTATTCTATCGGAACTACATGAGCTCTTAGCTAGCAAATATTATAATTCGGAGTTCGCTCACATTCTAGCCGAGAACCGCATTGAGTGGTCTCTGAACGTCCCAGCCGCGAGTCATTTTGGGGGCAATTGGGAGACTAATATCAAGAGTCTAAAGAGTCATTTATACCGAGTAATAGGAGATCAAATTTTGTCCTTCGAAGAGCTAAGTACGGTGCTCGCTCAAATTGAATGCGTAATGAATAGTCGCCCACTTTGTCGTACGTTGTCTAGTGACCCCTCGGAACCGCTGGCTCTAACTCCAGCACATTTTTTGAATTTAACGCCTTTAAAGTATTTGCCAGCCGCAGATATGGATGAGAACAGACTTAGCATTTCCGCACGCCACAAATTATTAGATCGGTTAGTGCAATCGTTTTGGAAACGATGGAGGATGGAATACTTGCATACTTTGCAGTCTCGACAAAAATGGAACACAGCAACTGAGCCTTTAGCTGTAGGAACTGTAGTTGTGCTCACCAAAGAGAATACACCGCCTCTCCACTGGCCGTTAGGAATTGTCGAAGAGGTCTTTCCCGGTTCCGACGGAGTAGTTAGGATAGCTCGCGTTAAGACCACGGTTGGGTCTTACTTGCGTCCGGTTGTCCGTTTGTGCCCCCTGCCTCTTCCATAATTTAAATTAGCTTTCTAGATTAAATTGTAGTTGAATTTAAGTAATCTTAGCGTTAGTTAGTTATTTTGTTAGTTGATCTTAGCTCTAGTTGTATTAGTTAATTTTGAAGGAAATCCTTCAAGGGCGGGGGAGATGGTTGCGCGGAAAAAACCATTGGATTATTATATTTGACGGTAGAGGTGCCAAGCCGCTTGTTCCTTTCCGAAAAAACGATATCATTCGTACCCTCCTATCGACACATCGGGGTGGTGGGGTGGGAGGGGCAAGAAGATGATTCTAGAATGTCACGTAATCATCGGAGCCGAGGACATATAAGACACGCGCGACCGTTGCGCGTCTTCTTCCCACCGCGCCAGTCATTGGAACAACAGCTCTTTCCACCGCAGTCGTCGTTGAAACTACAACGCTTCTCTCCCGACGCACCCCTGGGGCCCCAGAGTGTCTGTCTAGAAGAAGTTCCAGAAGTTGCAGCTATAGTGCTCTACACAAATAGAAGAAACCCCGGTGAGTCAATATTCCTTTAATTAGCTCCTGCCTTACATAGTTTAACCCGCTCCAATTTTGTTGTTCTCCTAATAAGGCAGGATTCCTTTTCAGCTATTTGGCACAATAATAGTTTAGTTTTAGGGAAGAGCGAGTGCATTATACCGCATGCTATAGTAGTCGCCTTTACGTAAGCGTAGAAGCAACCGCATATACAGTCCACTTTAGTTAATATCTCGCGTAATAGGTTTAAGGTTCGACCGGGGAATTAGACTTCGGCAGCCTTAGACACGTGGCTCCACCAACTACTTTTTCACATGTATATATTCTGAAGATCGTAAGGAAAGTAATAACGACTCGATAGCACAATATTTCATTTTCCATTTGCCTGCCATAGAGATATACTTTATATATTAATTTATTTAAAATCTTTACTACAGATAAAATCTACAATTGGTGAACTTAATAATGCTATCAGGCGTTCCCTGCCGAGCTAAGAGCATCAACTACGGACTCACGGACAAATACACAAACAGCAGTGTGATATTAATACTGCTCCATTTTACACTTTATGTCAAGAATAAAAAAAGCATGTACGTTGTAAAAAAGTGAATAAGTTGTAAAACATTATGAGTTTAATTATGAAGTTAAAAGTGAATTCATTAAGTACACACAAAACAAAGGATCATTCCACTTTATGAGACAGTAACGCCAGCGAGGAAGAATTATGTCTACTGTTCAAGCGTATAGAATGAAATTCTTTAGATTGGAATCACTTACGGCATAGGTAAAATAGTGAAGGTACTAATTAAAACACTTGTGACTCACAATAGAAAAAATATAAATATTTTTCTAAGTAACTAGAATTTATTGTAAGTTGTCAATGAAATTATATCCCTACTATATACTATACACTTAAATTCCTTTAGAAATGAGCGGAGGCCTATGCTCAGTAGTAGGAAGTATAATATATAGGCTGTAACTAACTATAAGTTCTTAAATAAATAAATAAAATGAGGCGGTTACGTCGTCTCATTTTATTCATTTATTTAACAAACAGAATCCACAGTCTCAATTTATCTGGTATTTGTTCTAACAATAAAAGGCTTTACGACCTTTCAACTATTCTATTCTTCTTCTATTAATTATGGGAGGGACCATAGAGATCTCATGGTTATATAATTTATCGCAAAACATGATACTTCATTTTAAACTGTTCTTTACAAATACAAAAATGATGATGATGTTTTGAATTTATCAATTGTGAAATTGTTATTTGTTTGTCAGCTTTTTTACATACAGAAAAAAATGAATTTCTAATTTTAATGTAGTTTTGATAATTTTTCATCCTTATCCAAAATTACTATTTTATCTAGAATTTTAAATTGATAACATATGTTTTTGTTTTTGATATTTTTAACTCATCAGTGTAATACAGTATTATTAAGAAATATATAAAAATGTATTAATCAAATGAATGATTTCGATTTATTCAACATTTAAATAATATTTAGCTAGAACAATAAATAAGTAAATTTAATTTTAATTTTCCTGAACATGTACAATATAATTTTTAACAAAATAACGATATCGTAGCTATTCAATTACTCGCTATTAAACAAAAGCTATGAAGTTCTAAGCGTTGCTTTATGGCGTTTGGTATCGCTTTTTCGTGGCGCCGTTTGCTAACTTACTGGGGCACGTAAACCACGTCAGTGTGAAATTGCTCTGTCCCTCGTTGTTTCGAATGGGAAAAGGGAAATTACGGAATTTAGCTCTTATGCACTTTATCAAGATGTAACCAGCAGCGTACCGACACTTCAATAAATCTGTATAAATCATAGTGATCGCAGTTTCAAAGTTTTCACTGTAGATCTTCGAAGTCAAATTAAAAAGAAAGAAACAAAGTTTATTATTTATTGCTTATATTCAACAGCATGACAAAGTTTTTTGATTAAAAATTCATAAGATTCATCCAATCATTCGATCTGGCGAAAATTATATGGTATTGTATGGTATGACCGCCATTGGAAGTAAGCTTCCAATGGCGGCTGTACACGCTCCGCAAACTGTTGGTCTAGGATACCGATTTCCGCCTCTTTCTTTTTTTTATTAGGCCTCGTTTCTTTCTCGCCGTTAAATGTTTGAGAAGAGCCAGCAGGATATTATTGTAGTAGTTCAGTAGGTCAATTTCATGCGATACTTGTTCTAGAGTAGTTTTACAGTATCTCTAATCCGTACTTTTACACAAGTCCGCCAACCCGTGTAGATAAGTAGTATATATTGTTCCAATATTTAGTTAAGATATAGTATAGAATTAATGTCCATTCGTCGTGTATAAATTGCATTTTGCCAATTGTGTCGTAACAGATAGTCCGGTTGTGTTCGATACTCGTAATCCGAGCGCTCGATGACACGCCGCCATATGTTCCAGTTATCAACGTAAACATTATTACGAACATTGTGAACAATGTCGAAAAAAATTTCATGCCCGTGTTGTTTCGTTTTTCTCGTTTAGTTTTAGGTTCTTGCTCGGTTTCCTTTCCGGATTTTTCACATACCACTGGAAGCGGTGACAGTTTAGTAATGGGGCGCTTGATAACACCAGTTTGCGTGTTTACAGTATTAACGCGCACCAAGCAGTCGGGACCCGGGTGGACTTCCTGTATGCGGCCCAACACCCATTTTCCCGGCGGTAAGTTGGTTTCCCGAACAAGAGCAATATCTCCCCTTTCAATGTTCTTACTGGGCTTGTTCCTTTGAAGTTGAGTTAGGTATTCGATAGACCAGCTTTTCCAAAGTTTTTGTAACATGTTTTCAGTGAGTTGCCAGTGACGGTGCAAGTCTAGAATTCTGAGGTCACAGTAACCGGAGAGTGAAAGTAACAAAGTTAGTCCACCGGTAAGGAAGTGGCGGTGTTAGATAGTTGGAGGATTCCTCGGGATCCTCGGTAATAGGACACAAGGGTCGCGAATTCATGCATGCTTCTATTTGGGCCAACAGCGTTTAAAACTCCTCACAAGTGAACTTTTGATCTCACAAAACACGGCGATGGTGGTATTTGAGTGATTGTACAGCCGCCTCCCAGAGGCCACCTGCTGTTGGCCACACGGGGTTGTTAAAGTGCCACGCCACTTCTAATTTGCTGATCTCGTTGAAGACTGGTGATAGAATTTGCTTAAATTCTTCATACTCCAAACGAAATCTTTCGCGGTCCCGATGAAGTTAGTGCTGCAGTCGAAGTATTCATGTTTGGGGGTGCCGCGGCGTACGCACATGCGTTGGAATGCGGCTATAAAAGTTTTGGTGCTTAGGTCCGATAAAAGTTCGATATGGCCTTTGTTGCCATACGATAAGATAGCAATGTAGCCAATCGAAGTTTTGACCCCTCTACCTTTGTTAAGTTTTATCTCCACATGCCCAGTGAAATCTACTCCGGTATTTGTAAGTGGCAAGTCGCATAAGTTGATAATTTTCAGTCGGCTTGTAACGATGATATCTGTCGCAGTGATGTAGCTTGTCCTTGACCACTCGGTTCCCGCCAACAATCCAATAGCGCTGCTGTATATATGATAAAGCTAATCGCGCGTCTCCATGCAGTGTGGTCAAATGCGCTTGCTCTATAAGAAGTTGCGTATAGCACCCATTGCGAGATAAGATGATTGAATTTTTCATTTTAATCGGTAACGTCGAGTTGTTGAGGCGACCTCCTACTCGCATTATGCCTAACCGTTAAGTTTGAAAATAACGGCCTCGCTTAAAATTGTTTGTTTCTTTTGAAGTAGTTTGTATTCGCTCACAAATTCACTCCGCTGCACGTACTTTATTATAAGTTCATTGGACACGCGGAGTCCCGCTATACCACAGAATAAATAATAGTACTACGTAAAGAAGTTTCACTCTTTTGATGTTGACTGCTTGCCGACGTTTAATGGCCTACATAATTATTATTAATAAGATAAATTTCGCCCGCAAACTAAATAAACCTTTATCGCTGCGCGCGAGTGTCCATATTACTTTGTATCTTTTTCCATTGCCATATTACGGCTGTTTTTCCGTGGTTACTTAGGGCTGTCAAGAATATATTAAAATATATATTAAAAACACATGCAAGTATAATATATAATAATAATATGTATCAATATATGCTTATTTATCTACGATTTATGCACACTTCTATTTACGGATCAAATTAAAAATTTTGTTGGTAATCAAAGTTTTGATTTCAGTGTTTTGTGTTATTTTAGTTTAAAACATTTTAAGCTAAAATAACAGCTTAAAATATTTTAATACAAAAGGCAAGTATATGTACGTAAGCAGATACTTGGATAGTGAAGTAAATTTCTATTAAATTTTGTAATAAAGTTCGTAGATATTAAATAAATTATTACTTAATTATTTTTGCTATGAGTACCTATCTAACAATAAAAATTAAATAAATTCAGGTTTCACAACTTCCTACTAAAGTCCTTCGGTAATAAAGAATGATATATCTGAAATATTTTGTTGGTCATTTAGCGTCTATCCACGCAACAATTATAGTAGGAACGACGTTTTGCCATATTAAAATTTATTAAATAATGGGTAATATACATAATATATAGTTTTTAAATTACATTAAAACTTTTGAACTATTTTATCCTATAATTAAATATACTAAACACTAAACAAAAACTATTTCAACAATATTTACAAAAAGTTATATACGTAAACAGCGTTAAAAAACTTTAACATTCAATCGCCTCCAACGCGCTAGCCCTGACTGCGTTATTTCACCCGGGCGCGTCGCGATTTTAGGTAATTATTTCACGTAGGTAGCAAGAGTGATAGAGACCTGGCTATACTGAGGAAATCGGTGTCCACTTAAGCATTGTTGCGTAAGCTTGTCGCAAAGCGCAATACCCAGGCCGTAATCCGTATCACATGTAACAAAGAGCTGCAATTATTTAATAATAATTAATGATTGGTGAAGTTGTTTTCTTGTTTCATTAGGGTTGTCTCCGTCACTTTTTTTTAATTTCAGCGATAGTAGTATTGTAGCAGCCTAAATTTCTAAGGATCTCCTGTTTGTTAAAGTTTCTTAGAAAATCAGGACCTTTCCACCAAAGGTTGAAGTTGAGTAGCTTGGACGGGTGTAGACCTCGGGAGGCACAGTCTGCAGGGTTTAGCTCCGATTTTATATAGTCCCAGTATGCAGCGGAATGGCTTGTTTGATCTTTGTCACGCGGTTCGTGACCACCGTTCGCAACGTGGTCCGCATTCCATGCTTGGACTGTTAGGTTGTGCCCTCTGAACGCTTCCTTAGTTTTCTCGACCTGTTGTGCTAATAGTAATGTTCCGCAAAACTCCAGCCATGGCAAAGTGGTTTTTCGTGCCAAAGGCGCAATCCTAGTTTTTGCAGCGAGTAAATTCATAGTTGGCGGGCCGTCCACGTTTGCTATGTACGCATGGATAGGCATTTTCGCTTGCGTCACAGAAACCTAATAGCTCGATGTTATCTTGGGTCCACCCTAGCCCTCTGTTTAGTTTGATGTTTTTGACCAGGGTTGTTCAGCTCTCAGTTTCATCCAGTCACTTAGTATATCAGTTGGTAAGGTCTCGTCCCATTGTAGCTTGCTCACCCATACTTGTTGAAACAGAAGTTTTGCTGTAACAGTGATCGGCGACAGCAAGCCCAGTGGGTCATAAAGTTTAGAGATATCGGACAATAGTTGCCTTTTAGTAGTTTGAGGTATCAGTCTATTCTTTAAGTCCCAGCTAAGAGTAAATCTATCACTTTGTGGATTCCATCCAATGCTGAGCGTCTTCATTGGCTCTTCATGTTTGAAGGAAAATTATTCTTTGCAGAGATTTGATTCTCGGATAAGTTTTCTAGTAAGGGTGATTCGCAGACCACTTGCGTAAGTTCATACCGCCGCCGCGCAGTAGGTTTATAAGTTGTGTTTTAGACGTGGTAGAGCCACGCTGCAGTTATGTTAGAAGTTTAGTTTTAGCACGAACGGGTCGGCTCGACCGGGGAAGGACCACGCTCTCACAGAATACCAGCGTGAAGCCACTATAGCTTAATGCTGCTGTATTTCGTATGGTGAGTGTAGAGAACCGGAGATCCTTTTTACTGGAAACGAGGCATTCCATCTTAGTCCTCACGGGTAACAACGTATCTGCATTTTGATTCGTAATCGAGGATAGATGTAGATGTCTATGGGCCATAGCAACCACTTAACATCAGGTAGACTGTGTGCTCGTTTGTTACCCTACTCTATAAAAATAAATAAAAAATAAAAGTTGTTTAGCGGAATCGATCAGATTATGATCACTTACAAGGTCATCAACATGATCAAGGATTATCAAGGTCAAGAACATATTACGATATTTTCCAACAATAAAGATGCGCTCTGTTTTGTCTGCTGAGCCACCAAAATAATGGATGCCTTAACTAACATTCAATTGGCCGTAGCCGGGATAATTTCAGATAATACTGCTTTAAAAAATTCGTTACTGGAAGTTAACAATAAGCTTATGGATATTGATAACACACTATGTTTCTCTGAGTTCCGTCAAGATTCATTTGACGTATTAAAGGGCTTGAAGAAAAAATCCAACAGGTTTCGGAGCGGAATGCTGGTCTGGAAAATAAGTTATCATCAATGGAACAACAGGCTAGGGGCAATAATCCTGAAATTTCAAATTTATCTGAAAAAAAAGGCAAAAATCTTTTTACTATAATAACTAATTTGGGGGTTATAGTTGACCAAAAGATTCTTTCGACTGATATCACCGCAATTCATCGAGTTCCTCATGCTGACCACAAGGATTCTCGCCCAAAAATATTATTGTACAATTTTCATCAAGAATTCTTCGTGACAACTTCCTCGCTGCCTGCCGTGTACGTAAAAATTTAAATTCAGAGAAGTTATCGATCTCTGGACCATCGCATACTATATATATGAATGAGCATCTGACATTGAAAAATAAGATTTTATTTCGTGAATGTCGAAATGCAGCTAAAGCTAATGAATACAAGTATGTACAGTTGTGGTGAGACGCGCTGGTTGGTGCACGACTCGAAAGTCACAAATTTCTTCACAGCCTCCTTGTTTCCAATTTTCGCAAACCTATACTTCAGTAAGTAGTTCCAGCTTCGAATTTCTCCCTCTTGAAAATGATCGTGGTGAGAGTACGAGTGTAAAATTGCCCCTGAGCGATATAATATGCGCCTTCTCAATTCACTGGTGAGACACGCTTGTGAGAGGTCGATATACCGATTCGCTACCGCAATGAGACAAATAACACTAAATACCCCTTTCTCGAAAAACCATAAAATGTATAGTTTGTAAGGCTTTACCTAATAACATCTTATAGTGACCATATCAATATTAAAAATCTTTTGTTTTAAATAAATAGTTAATCTATTTATTTAAAACAAGGCCACAACAACTTAGGCCATCGCATGAAAACACAATGTGTCTCACAAGTAACGATAAACGATAATACATACGAGTATTATATTAAATAAGATTGTATAGTGCGATTGCCAAGTCATTCTATTTATTTAAAACATAAAATATTTTAATATTGATATTGTCACTATAAGATATTAGGTTAGCTAATTACGTAATAACTTTAAACAGAAGAAATCTTAAGTAGGTACTGAATAATTTGAACGACTTGGTATTGCATGGATCTCACAACTTTTGACGGTATAAGAACTGAGTTGCGAGACTTGGCTTTTTTTACAAGTTTTGTTCTTGATGACATCTCGTTTCTTTTTGTAGATAGTCCTACTTTTTTCTTTCCGGTACCTTCTACTTCTTGAATACCAACAACGTACCTGTCTACACCTATTATTGCATCATAAACATATTCAGGTACTCTGATTCATTTACTGCAAATGTAACTTTGTAATTCTATATATTTATATGGGATTACAAAGTTCTTGAAAAGCTCGCTGTAAATATAACAGAACGCGAGTAACCCGGGTTCGATCCCCGCCGGCACCAATGAAATTGTTAATTGCAATTTTAATTAATTTAAGATTCACCACGTGCTCGGCGGTGAAGGAAAACATCGTGAGGAAACCTGCATGTCTGAGGAACAAGAAAAAAAATATTTCGAAGACATGTGAAGTTCGTCAACACGCATTTGGGCAGCGCGGCGGACACTTCCTTGCCCTAAATCCTCTCAGAAATGAGGGGAGGCCTGAGCCCAGCAGTGGGACGTATATAGGCTGTAACTTTACTTTACTTTTTTTTACAAAGTTCTTAATGCAGTTGGTGTATTTAGAAAACCGGACCGAAATTGCAAAATATTTTAAATTTTTCTTGATTTGTACACTAAACACTAAAGCCTCTATGTCTGCTAGAACTGCCTTAGAGTTTTGATGATTGGTCAGTAAGTCCGTGAGTGAGTGATAAAATTAAGAATGTTTGACTAGTCATAATTCTTAAACTACTGTTTCAAATTGAATTAAGTTTTAAAAATGTGTGTTTATATAATGCCTGCTTGAATAAATTCAGGCTTCTAATTTTATCCACAACGAAATTATAGGGGGTCAAAAATGGCCTGAACTGCTTTGATAAAAGGATGTTACGGCCGTGCCGCTAATTTGCTCGACTTGGCTGGGGCACTGCCGTGCTCCCAGATACGAGACAAACGGGAGGTGCCACGTAAGCGTATCTGGCGCGCACGTCAGGCGATCGTGACCGCATCCACTCTTTCAGACAGGGAGCGAATGTCCGATGGCGCCAAAGCCTGAATAGACCATTAATTCGGCATAAAATCAAATAATTATCCGTTCCTACTTTAGACCCCGGTAAACCCTTGTATCTACCACTGCGTACCTCATTCTTTCATCCACAATTAAGAAATCTATCATGCTTTTATCATCACTTCTTTCCCAAGTATACATGTGAATCCTCAATTGAATTGAAAACAACTTTGTTCGCGAAATTCGAAATTATAACACAAAACGCAATTTTCGTACATTGGATTGGACATTGTAGAATGTAAAAATTTGTGTTTTTTACATGATTTATAGTGAAACCTGCGCTAACGCTTCCTATTGGTATGTGGTGAAAACTAACACTTTACATTTCATTTTAGTTACTTCTGACTATTTTATTTGTCACGTGAACGACATGGTATTTGAAATGCAAATTTTGTAAGTTGTTACGAGATAAAATATAAGCAAATAATTTTTATAAACAAACATTCTTTTACTTTTTATATAAAAAACGAACAACAAACTTACTTTTGTACCTACCATTTTTAGGGTTCCGTAGTCAACTAGGAACCCTTATAGTTTCGCCATGTCTGTCTGTCCGTCTGTCCGTCCTCGCTTAATCTCTGTGACCGTTAGCACTAGAAAGCTGAAATTTGGTACCAATATGTGTATTGGTGGGTTTAGTGGGTAAATGGGTTTAGTGGGTAAAAGTCGCCACATAACCACGCAGCTATGAGCATTCCCAACCTCCCTCCCCCGCTTTCCGGAGGGTTGCCCATATTTGCTTCGGGCGCAAAAAAAAAAAATCAATCACGCCGACAAAGTGGTAAAATAAAAATTGGAAAAAAATGTTTTATTGGGGTAGCCCCCCTATATGTAAAGTGGGAAGTGATTTTTTTTAATTTCAACCCTAACGTGTGATATATTATTGGAAAGGTATTTAAAAATGAATAGGGGTTTACTAAGATCATTTTTTGATAATGTCAATAATTTCGGAAATAATCGCTCCAAAAGTAAAAAACAATGTGTCCCCCCCCCCCCTCTAACTTTTGAACCATAAGTTTATAAAATATGAAAAAAATCTGAAAAGTAGAACTTTATAAGGACTTTCTAGGAAAATTATTTTGAACTTGGATGGAAAGTTGGAGCGCCTGCCGCGGAGCGTGCAATGTTGCACGCTCCATGTTCGAGCACGTACCCACTACCGGGAGCAGTTGCAGGAGCGCGGAGCGCTGCTGGAGCGCGAACATAATGGATACCCACCTTTAAACTCATAAGTGGGAACACTTAATGTGACGGACGGGTAACTACGGAACCCTACACTGAGCGTGGCCCGAGACGCTCTTAATTTAGAGAAGCGTCATTTAACAGCAAAACGAATTCTCAAAAAAATTTTGTAGTATAATTAAATTTGGAAAATTATAACACGCATATAATTTTTTAAAGTTCATTTGTGAATTAAGTGTTAAGACCCATTTCTGTCTGCGAGATCGTCTGGGTAATCACCTTCTTACCCAGTACCGGTATAAATAAAAGTTGTAAGGCAATTCATCTCAGTTCGTAGAGGTGACAATTTACAACTTAGCTGCAAGTTTCCATGACACTCTTCGGGTGGACTGTAATTTTATTGCATACTTCAGTTTTAGAAGCATAATTTAGTAACGAAATTAATTCTCATAAAATTTTTGTTGTATAATTCTTATAAATAACATTTAAAAAGTAATCGTTCTGAGCACTCTTAACTATGGTTCTGAGTAAACGTAGTTATTTGCTTCTAAGAGGTCCCTTCTAAATATTACTATACTCTTTGGCAGGGTCTACAAAGGTGAAATTTGATTCTCCGAACGGATGTATTGGCGTTTGAGTGGTTAAACGAGCATATATCTGTAAATCATTAGCATAGTAGAGAGGGATTACCAAAAAAAGAAAATATTAAAGGAGGAGAAATAATATTATGTATTGTGCATAAGTATATTATATTTCAATGTTCACTGTAGCGTTCAATTCCATTATAAAATATTTGAAGGCCACATAGAACTAGTACGTGGTTGGGTATGATTTGTTTAAAATAAATTTAATAATATAAATTTGTGGAGTACGTTGTACGATGGTACGGTTTTTGTTTTTTTTTTTTTCATGCACAGTAGATTCACTCTGGCGTTATAGAGTCAACTCGACTGGTAAAAGACCAAACTTTCATAATACCAGCGTGAAATAGTAAGATAATGCTACTGTGTTGTGTGAGGTGAGTAAACAGAAACGCAAACTCTTTTTATTACTAACCTGGCATTTGCATTTCAAGGTTGATAACACTTGCATCTGCATTTTGATTCTTAATGGATCTCTAAATCTCTAGATGCAAGATTCAGTAATTATGGAGGATGTTCTTGTATTTCAAAGTCAACATCTTAAAATGCAGTCCTTGCAAACTTTCCTCGTCATTCATCACGGATTTCATTGTGCATTGTTTTATTTGTTATACATACAAAGTGCCCCTAACAATAGCTTCTTGATTGGTATATTTAATTATTACTTCCTCGTTGATGATCCCAGAAATGAGAGCCCATGTTCTTACCACCAGAATCAACCGCCTATTAGAGATGATAGTCTTTTCCAAGTTTTTGTAATTTTGTTTCGGGATCCTTACGGTGAAGCAATACTTTTTCCATTTTTATAAAAAGTACTAATAAAGCTCTTGAATACCGATATATTTAACCTACAGTCTGTGATACAGGCTCGCCTAATACAGCCAGCAGTAACAAACCAAAGTAAGCAACTTATAATTTGTAATTAACTTATTTCGTAAGTAAGTTTAATATAGACCAATTGCACGTCCGTGGATATTACAGTATCCAAAAAATGCTTATAAAGTTTTTGATATTATTATACCTTAAAAATAAAAATATTCTCATGGATGTAAGATAGTATTATGTACTACTTAATACTATTGGGTCTTTATTTAAAATTGCGGTTTTTTTATGAAATAAGTTAACGTAATTTTTATCCATATACATACATACAAATATAAGCTTTTGAAAAACAAACACAAAATGTATGAAATAATGAAAAACATAGCAACTCTTATATAATTAAGGGTGACAAATAAGCACATAATTCAACCGGTGGTAAGACGATGCTGTGAGCTGTGATTCATGGCTACTAGTACATATATCTAATATATATATATATATATATATATATATATATATATATATATATATATATATATATTTGTTGACCCATTAGACATCAGCAATGAAAAGAAATCGGATCCTCTATGCGTCATCGACGTCGTTCTTCTACAAAACGTGGGACTTCTTCCCCCGACGTAATTTTCTCCAAACGGGAGATGTAGAGCTGTACTTGCATTTATATTGGAGATTCCATGCTGGTTACAGACAGGTCTCGATTAACGTCGCTTCTCAATAAAAGTAAACCCGTTATGAGACATTCAAGAGATCTTATAGTTGTTATGAAAATAATGAATACTAGAATATATTCCGAAATAAAAAATGAAGGGTAAAACTTAATATTATGTTTGTATTTTGAATTAAACAGAGCGCGCCAAGGATACTTCAAGAAATATACTTAACAAATAAAAATATTCCCAAGGATGTACAATAGTATTATGTACGATACTTAATACTAATATTATTCGTATTAGTCTTTATTTATCCAATTTCCGTTTTTTTATGAAATATGTTAAATATAATATAAATTTAATATTAAATATGTTAAGTATAATTTCTTTTCCTTATTTTTTTTAATTCTATTAATCAAATAAATCACCCACACAATCGATGCATCTATTCCAACGCAGTAGAAATTTATTGATGTCCTTTTTGAAGAAATCGGCTGCACGGGAGGCAACCAATTCTTAAAAGGCATTTTGTGCTGCCTCTCACATATTGAATTTTTTCCAGCCAAAAAGTTATCCAAATTGCGAGAAAAGTAAAAGTTTGTAGGCGCAAGGTCTGGTGGTACGGCGGATAATGGAGAGCTTCCAACCACAGCTCTTGCAACTTGGAGAATGTCTATTGTGCAGTATAAGGTCGCGCGTGACGTGTGACGTGAGACGTGCGAGTTTCTCCATCATTGTATTCAGTTCTTTACAGTACACATATCCAGTAATGCTCATCCCGTTTGGTAAGAAGCTATGATTAATCACAATGGCGCGGCCCTAGACCACTAAACAGACACCATCACTTTTATAGGGGTAGGTTTTCGTATTGG
This sequence comes from Parnassius smintheus behrii, assembly GCA_036936625.1. Classification (NCBI taxonomy): domain Eukaryota; kingdom Metazoa; phylum Arthropoda; class Insecta; order Lepidoptera; family Papilionidae; genus Parnassius; species Parnassius smintheus. The sequence continues at coordinate 23,635,065 of JAUPFT010000007.1, forward strand.
GCAGTATTTAAGTGTTAAACCAGGATCCAACCAACTTGCTTGCTTGATAATCGCAAGCGCTCAGCTTGCGATTATCAAACAGAACCCATTTTTAGTCTTTGCTAAAAATTTGTTTTTGCTGACAAAATCCTTCCAAACGAGCAGTTCGATTTCAGATCCGAACACTTGTGCACTGACCGGTTACATTGCCCCACACAATATATTTTGAACCCCAAAAGAGGCCCCAGGAACACTAACACCGGCACTCTCTTCTTCGATGACGCAAAAACGTTTGACAAATTCTGGCATGACGGCTTGCTTTACAATCTATATAAAATCAACGTGCCTGATAGGCTCATTCACACCATCAGAGCCTTTCTTGCCAACCGCTATTTTCGCTATTCCCTTAAGGCTGGAGTTCATCAGGACTCTGTCCGCTCTACACTCCTTTTCACACTCTACACGAGTGACTTCCCTAAAGACCCAGTAGTTATTACAACTCTTTTGCCGATGACACGGCACTATGTGTCGCCCATTACAAGAAAATAGTTCTCACCCAGATGCTCCAAGCAGCTGTCAACCGCTTAAGTGATTGGTTCCGCTTATGGAGAAACGAAGTGAATCCTGAGAAATGTGTAGCAATATACTTTCAAAGGTGCCCCACTCTCAAACTTCAGTACAAAAATCTCAGGAAATCGTTGGGCATGATCATTCTGTTCGGCCGCCAAATCCTTTGGCAACCAATGGTTAAATACTCATCACCTTCGACCACGCTATGACCTTTGCGAATCATATTCGCTCCGTTCGTAACCGTGCCAGATTCGTCACTAGCCGTCTCCAAACGCTAGTTAACAGCGAGAGCAAACTGTCCTAATTTTGTCTTCATCAAAAACAATACCAATGTATTCAGTCAGCGTGCTGTTTTCGATGAAGACAACACCATACGATTCAACGAATTTATTCCTGCCAACAAAATTATAACGGAGCCCCCAACAACACAACAACAAAAAAGCTCAAGACGCACAGTGAACTATGAAGGGGTCTATGTTCGGTGTTTCTCTGCAAGAATGACTTCGTTATTAGTAAAGGAGGAAGAAACGTCCTTGAGTGGCAGCCTGGTACCAATAAGCGAAGTGTAGGGTGGCCTCCTTCTAGATAGAGTGACGACCTGACACCAAATTCAGGAAGATGACCCGCCGATGACCTTCAGCTTTGTGTGCAAACTGAGATTGGGGATATCCATAATGGGATCAAAAACCTTAACGGCAACTTAGCAGCTATCAAGGATTGGTCTACTCGTTATGGAGTTTTGGTCAATCCTTTGAAATGCCAAGCTATACTGGTGGGTAGCTCAAGGATGCTGGCTAAGATTAATCTGACAGACTTACCTCCTATTTACTATGATAATACTACAATTCCTATCAGTAATTCTGTTAGAAATCTTGGCCTTCACATCGACAGCACGCTGAATTGGAGAACTCAGGTTTCAGATGTGAGTCGTAAAGTCACTGCCACGTTATGCTCTCTGTATCGTTTAAAACATTTTCTTCCCACAAAATCTAAGATCATGCTTGTCCAATCACTTATATTACCCATAATTGATTATGCAGATGTGTGTTACCCAGACCTGTCCCAAGATCTTCTGAACAAGCTGGAACGCCTTCTCAATAACTGTATAAGATTTATCGTTGGGCTTCGTAAGTATGATCATATTTCTCAATACAGATCTAAGCTAAATTGGCTTACAATCCGGCAGAGGCGCAACTCCAGAATATTACTTGTACTTTTTTCCATTTTAAATGATCCATCTTCGCCTTCTTATCTTAAGAGTAAATTTCATTATCCTTCTTCATCTCATGATAGGGTCCTACGCTCTTCTTCTAACAACAAAATCTGTACTCCAGTTCACTTCACCGAGTTCTATGGTAACTCCTTCACAGTTCAGGCTACACGCCTTTAGAACTGCTTGCCCGATGACATCAGAAAAGCACCCAATAAGTACGCTTTTAAAAAGTTGGTCCGTGATCATTTCTTAAAGACAACGCATTTTACATGACTCATCTATTTAATATGTATTGCCAAACAGACGTATATATTCATAGACATTTGTGTACTAATTATGTATGTCTGTACTAATTATGCTCACACAGAGCATTCCTCATATTTTTTTAATAGTATGCAAAACTCCACAGCGGGAATTACGTGTTTCACCTTTAACGCTGCTTCCAATCACTACGATGGTCGGAATTATATTTTAATTTGTCGGCAGCCATGAGATCTTCTGGGGTTTCTGACAGTCGCCTCTTACGATTCCCACGAAACGGAATAAGGTGTTGGGTTCTACTTGGCCGCCAACTCATGGCAGTCAAAACAAATTAATCTTTGAAATAAACTATGTACATCTGGAAACTAAAAGAAGATGATAAAGAAATAAAAATTCTAAGATAGACTGACAAACTTTAATCGAAGTTAAAGTTACAACAAGTATACGTCCCACTGCTGGGCACAGCGCTCCGCTCATTTCTAAGAGGGTTTGGTTTGCGATAATTGTATTTTATTCGTTATTTTAACTAAGAATTCATAATTACTTATATTTTTTTTCATTTACGAGAACACCGCATTAAATAAAACACTTTTTCGGACTCTAACAAGTAACTAGCTTACGAAACTAGGATTGAGGCAAAGTGTAGCGCAATATTTTCATTGCCTTCGAGTTAGGCATGTAACTTAATAGATATAAGTTTAAATTTCAGCTTTGCAAGACTGTAAGACTGTAAGGTCTCGAAGTAAAACCTTTAAAGTTACTCAGTACTGAAATTGCTTATAAAAATAATTTTCATGATCTGCATATAAGAAATACATAAAAAATGAGTCAAATTTTTATATTTCAAATTAAGCACTTTTTAATATTCAGGCTTAAAATATACATCCCCCCCGAACGGGTTCCCGCCTTGTCGTGGCGGGGGGGCTTAGTAGCCGTGGCTTGGTCTCCCACGGTGAACAAAGAGGAACCCACGTGGCTGGCCCGAGGTGAAGAGCCGGCCTGAGGTGGCCACTCCGAGTGGGCTTGGGGAGCCCACTTTGGATGTGTGCTGGTGGACTGCAGCGAGTGGGGACTCCGCACCCTCTACCGCTGCAGCCGAGGTGGAGTCGCGGAGGAAGAGGAGTGTTGGTATGGCGATGCGCCACTCGCCCTATCCTCCGCGACTCAAACGGGGCCGCACCGTTGATGCGGTGGTGATGGGGCTGCGGGGGGAGAGGATTGTCGGTATTGCGAGGCGCCGCTCTCCCTATCCTCCGCAGCCGAATCTTGGTTGGCGGCGGAGCCATAGACCAGATCCGCCGCTGGGGTCGGGAAGGCTAGTACTTCTAAGTGCTCGTTTTTCCTGGCCCCATGGCCTTCGCGCATCGGACGCGGGGGCGTCTGTTGCGCAGATGTAATTGGAGGCCGTGGAGGAAAGCGTGCCATGTGTTCTGGTGCGCCTGACTTGGGAAGGAGAACGGGGAGGAATATTCCTCTCCCGAGGAGGTGCTGCCATGGGGCGGCTGTCGCTGGTAGAGCCGCGGAAGTGTGCGAAAGCGTTCCCGTAGCCCTGCCAATATGCGACGAAGGTGGAACACCATGGGGTTTTAGTCGGTGCGAGTCCGACATAACGCGTCCTTGCCCCCGCGAGGCGGGTATGCGTAGGCATTTCCCCATGTTAAAAAAAAGGCTTAAAATATACATACATGAAAGATGAAACAGTGTTGCAAGCAGTTGAATTTTTTCCTTAATTATGATGTTAAAATATTCTGATATTTTGCAATATATAAAATAGTTCTACCATTTAATTTTAATGTTATGTAATAACTTTAAACATAATTTTTTCTAATACTCCGAATTTTTCCGATAAATTTACTGAAAAGTTATACAAAAGATATTTTATAACTATTTTAAGCAAATTTTTACCATCAACAAAATTAGTTGTTAGATTACACTAAACACCAAATCCTCATTATTTCGTAACATTCCATTGTTGGGAGAAAACCACTCCCAACAATGGAATGTTACGGACCTAGAATTTACCACTACCTTTGAGAGACCCACTTGGTGAAAGATTTATCATAGTATTTGTTTTGGGATACAAGTTAAACGTTTAGTTTTGATAATCGTATTTCAGATCTGGCTTATTATAGTAATTAGATATAACAAATCTATCTAAAATCAAGATAATATTCAATGATCAAGATCACAGTATCTATTTCCATAATTTAAATATCGAATTTTTGAGGCATTAAACGCGTAGTTTAAATTATGTAAAATCTTTAGTACTATAAACCTTAATGAACTAAACATATGCTTCTGAATTGTAAATATTGCTAAGGGTTTCGCATAATATGATGTATGAGAAAGCCATGAATTCTTTGTAATTTAGGCGGTGTTAGGTTTTGCCCTTAACTTTCGGTATATTGAGGTGTTAAAGTGAAAACGAAAATATCCGTCCAAATTAAGGGCCAGGGTAGGGGAAACCTATCCTAGTACAAGAAGATGTAAGACAGAATGACGATATATTTATGAATTCGCTGTTGTATTGGAAAATGATACGAAAATTATAAGCGCATAGCTTCCTCCACGATGCTCTCTTGGCTTTCCTAATCTTTATTATATTCAGTTAGGGCTGCACTATAAATATTCCAATCTTTGGTTTTCTTAGCCCTATTAAATAGTTTCCTGGTATTTTCCCTAATTTCTCTTAGCTTAGTATTCCACCAAGGAACTTTTCGTGTTGAGGTCATGGTTTTGTCAGGACAACTGTCCTCGAAGGCTTCATGAAAACCTACGGTTACTGCCTCCGTCGCTGACTCCACTTTTAGAAAACGTTTCCGAATTCCTCCTTAGGCTATCTCTGTAGATATCCCAGGAGGTCGCTTTTGAATCCCTAAAAGTAACAATTTCATAGGTTGGTGATGCTCCAATCACAAATTTAATGTGCTTGGGATCAGACATAGAGTTTTAGCTACTAACATGCCAGTCATTTATCCGCCTGGACATGTTATTGGTAGCAAAGGTTATGTCTAACAATTCTTGCCTAGCACGCGTTACAAAGGTTGGTGTATAACCTAAGTTTAGGCTTACCAGGCGGTTGGATATGAGAAAATCATAAAGTTACTCACCTCTTTCGTTGATGTTGGTGGTTCCCCAGGCTGTGTGGTGAGCATTAGTATCACAACCCACCAAGTTTGGCGTTGTGTTTTCGGGCGAACTCCGCCACTCGCTGTAACTCGATTTGTAATATTATTGTAAATTATACAAGCTCTGGGTCTACTGCCTTTAGTATTGACAAGAATCTTACCGGCAGCCGATAATCCCAGAACTTGACTGTTGGCTACCCAAGGCTCTTGTATTAGGGCGAGGTCAATGTTACTAAGGATAGACCAAAACTCCTTAACTACTCGTTATGGAGTTTTGGCCAATCCTTTGAAATGCCAAGCTATACTTGTGGGTAGCTCAAGGATGCTGGCTACAATTAATCTGACAGACTTACCTCCTATTTACTATGATAATACTACAATTCCATTCAGTAATTCTGTTAGAAATCTTGGCCTTCACATCGACAGCACGCTGAATTGGAGAACTCAGGTTTCAGATGTGAGTCGTAAAGTCACTGCCACGTTATGCTCTCTGTATCGTTTAAAACTTTTTCTTCCCACGAAATCTAAGATCATGCTTGTCCAATCACTAATATTACCCATAATTGATTATGCAGATGTGTGTTACCCAGACCTGTGCCAAGATCTTCTGAACAAGCTGGAACGCCTCCCCAATAACTGTATAAGATTTATCTTTGGGCTTCGTAAGTATGATCATATTTCTCAATACAGATCTAAGCTAAATTGGCTTACAATCCGGTAGAGACGCAAGTCCAGAATATTACTTGTACTTTTTTCCATATTAAATGATCCATCTTCGCCTTCTTATATTAAGAGTAAATTTCATTATCTTTCTTCATCTCATGATAGGGTCCTACGCTTTTCTTCTAACTACAAAATCTGTACTCCAGTTCACTTCACCGAGTTCTATGGTAACTCCTTCACAGTTCAGGCTACACGCCTTTGGAACTCCTTGTCCGATGACATCAGAAAAGCTCCCAATAAGTACGCTTTTAAAAAGTTGGTCCGTGATCATTTCTTAAAGACAATGCATTTTACATGACTCATCTATTTAATATGTATTGCCAAACAGACGTATATATATTCATAGTCATTTGTATATACTAATTATGTATGGATTTAAATATATATATATATATATATATATATATATATATATATACTTGTATGTATATACTTGTATGTATATCCATTTATTTATATATTTGTATATATGTAAGGATAGATCATACATGTATAGTTTATTTATTAGTAGTTTGTATATACTAATTATCATTTGTATAGTGTTCTCTTATTCTATATTGCCACACCTACTTCAAATTCTCACTACTCCATGGGTTGACTGGTAGAGAATGCCTCAAGGCATTAAGTCCGCCCTTTGTATTCTTTTGTTTAAGGATGCAATAAAGAATAAAATAAATAAATAAATAAATAAATAAGTCCATGGGTGTACGTGGCTTATAATCGTGCTTTGTGGCGTTCCTTTGGGGAAGCCTTTATTTAGAAATGGACTTATAAACGTCTGTAAAGATGATGATGATGTTTGTGAAAATAGAACCAAAAGCTTGAAAAACTGCGATTATTTTTAATTCGAGATGTACTTTAATTTCTTTTGTATAATAACGTTTCTTATGACTTCAAAGTCGAGAGGATTGTTGAGAAAGTTCATAATTTTTTATTATACGATCATGAGGAGCTTCTTGAGCATAGAAAAATAAATGAAACAAAGGGACTCATGTTCCTGATAAAATTTGCATATCTAAGTCAATATTTCATAGCATCTAAAAATACAAGAAAATTATACTTTGTACAATAGTAAAGAATCAAGGAGGCAATACGTGATAAAATGTCGTAGGAAAAGGCTTTTGATTTTACTTCTATCAATATTTAGATATTTTTAATATGTTTTTTTTATTTCAAGGACTCGCGAATTATCCTTGAGTCGATGTTTTTCTTTTGAGGTTTTGTGGTCTATCAAATCTGATGTAATATCAGCGGCCGTCCACAGACCGCAAACTTCCCTGAAATAACGTCGCTTAATTGACTATGACATCAGGACAATAAAAACATCAATTCAAACTGTTACAAAGCCCTCGAAACGAAAGTTAAAGTAAGTTTATATCCGCAATCCGTATCCATAAAAATTTGTTTTATTTAAGACATCTACAACATTTTATTTTTACTTATTAATTTGGGTATTTTAGAAGAATTTACGGGATTGAAACATTTTTACGACAACCTTAATAAAACTTATTCCATTTCCGTCGTAATTTTAAAGGGCACTGAATCTTATTCATTAGGTTTTATGATTCAATATATCTTTTCGATAGAATAACATTCAAGAATATTAAGTACTTTTTAGGGTTCCGTAGTCAACTAGGAACCCTTATAGTTTCGCCATGTCTGTCTGTCCGTCTGTCCGTCCTCGCTTAATCTCTGTGACCGTTAGCACTAGAAAGCTGAAATTTGGTACCAATATGTGAATCAACCACGCCGACAAAGTGGTAAAATAAAAATTGGAAAAAATGTTTTATTAGGGTAGCCCCCCTATATGTAAAGTGGGAAGTGTTTTTTTGACGTGACAACGTCTTATAAATTGGTTTGCCGGGTGACACTTCAAGAAACTGCGTTACGCTCCGCTCACGTTATGCGCTCACAATGAGAGCGAGTGAGAGGCACGCGTCCCTTCCACTCGGGCATGGTTAGCCCGCCTAAGAGCGAGAGAGACAGACATAAAAAGTGTTATTTCATCCTTCTTCCTACTATACGAATGAATATTCACATTAAAATTATTTTACCACTCAAAGTCGTTGTCACGTAAAACTTTCGCCCGTATACCGACTTTACAGGCAACCAATTTTTTTTTTAATTTCAACCCTAACGTGTGATATATTGTTGGAAAGGTATTTAAAAATGAATAGGGGTTTACTGAAATCATTTTTTGTTAATGGCAATAATTTCGGAAATAATCGCTCCAAAAGTAAAAAGCAATGTGTCCCCCCCCCCCCTCTAACTTTTGAACCATGAGTTTAGAAAATATGAAAAAAATCTGAAAAGTAGAACTTTATAAGGACTTTCTAGGAAAATCATTTTGAACTTGGATGGAAACAACAGTACCCACTACCGGGAGCAGTTGCAGGAGCGCGGAGCGCTGCTGGAGCGCGAACATAGTGGATACCCACCTTTAAACTCATAAGTGGGAAATCTTATTGTGACGGACGGGAAACTACGGAACCCTACACTGAGCGTGGCCCGACACGCTCTTGGCCGGTTTTTTTATACACAAATATTAAAAAGTTTAGAAGTTTTTGATATTTTTGTATAAAAAAAGCATTGTAATACGTCCGAATCTTACAGAATCAGAAGTAAAAACATTTTGGTTTGAAATTAAAGGCTGGCTTTTATTTTTAAGTGCAAAAATGTATTGTAATTATAATGAAATGAAAATATATTTATTTCTCCGTCACAAATGCATTATTAGCATATTATGAAATAGAGACCAGGTTATACTTGTATTCTAAGTTGCCCGCCTGTTACATAAAAGTTTCGTAGAATATGTGGAATAAAGAAAGATAAGATAAATAAAGAAACACAAAATAGTCTCTTTATTTTGTGACGGGTGTGTGTGTGTGTACTTGCGTGCTTTGTATGTATGTACGCGTTTAGATTTTTTTATTATTTGCGAGCAGCTAAGCAGATCTTGGGAAAGAAGCCAGTATCACTGCGACCTAAAAGATCTATTGTGATCGCTGCCATGGCTATTATTCACTGCTAAACCCTATATCTTCAATGAATAGAAGGAGTTGCTTAGCCGTGAGCAATTTCACTTCTTCTAGGCGGAGTACATAGTTTTCCAGATAAGTGTTACGTTTGCGCATTAGGGGTCCGCAATCAGTTAGGATGTGTAGAGGCGTTTCTTCCGTTATGGAAAACAACCGACACATCCTTGAGTCTTAGTCCCAGGATCGAAATGTGATATTTGAGACAACAGTGTCCAGTTAGGGATCTTGCCAGAATGTACAATTTATTTTTACCTACATATGTGTCAACGTTGCCTACCCGAGACCAGGGTGATTCGGTTAGTATTTTAGCCCTTCCTTCGGCATGCTGGGCTCTGCCGGGGTGACCGAGTATTTCCCTAGCTAATCGTGGGAACAAATCTGACAAAAACGGACATTTTGAAAAATGCCGGTCGGTTTTTCAGAAAAAAAACCCTTAACGGAAATAGATGTAGGTTTGGAAGAGGCTCTTTTCGCCTCACTAACACCCTGCAAGATTGCACCCCAACCTGGGAAGAGCCGTGAAGTGGAGGGCATGTCTGCAGCTAAACCACAATCGGAAATGAACCAGGGAGGGGAAAAGAAAAAGTTCACTAGGCTTTATAAGCTTAGTGAGGCAGCAAGGAAAAGGTACCGAAGGCTGATGGCACCCTCTCTCTCTGCCAGAAGCCCTGAGAAGAAATTCCTCTACCCAAGCCTCCCCCAGTTACGAAGGCGAAAAATCGCGGTCGGTCTGAGGAAGGGTCCCCCAAAGACCAGCCCAGGAAGTTTGTGGAGCTGGCAACGGGGGAGAAGAAGCTCAAATAAAAAAAGGGTTCGCAATTCGAATCCTATGAGTGTGGAGCAGATGCGACTGGTCCACCAGGCACTAACACAGGTCATCGCTAAGGCCTGTGGGGCGCAACCGGGAATGGGTCCAAAACTTTCGGGTTACATCCACGAGCTGGGTTGGATTTTAGTAACGTGCCTGAATAAGGCAAGCCAGGACTGGATTGTGGGTAAAATTGGAAAACTGAAGCCCTGGCCGGAGACAGAGCTCTCGGTAATACCCGAGGCTGACCAGGCCAAAAGCCTTAGCTGGGCATTACCTACTTGCCCCGCAGTGAAGCCGACTCTCCAGAGGAGGCAGCTATGCTGTTGAGGGCACAAAACGAAGGGCTCCATACTGAGCTCTGGAGAATCCTCCACCGTAGGGACGAGGAGAATGGGTTCCTAGTAACCTTTTCTCTGGACGACCCATCGGCAGAGGCTCTTTGGAAGGCAAGCGGCAGAGTCGTCCTTGCTTTTAAAATGATAACTTTTAAGGTCAGGGGAAGCTCTGATGCAGCATTGGAGCCCGAACCGCCCCAACTCCAATTCCCCCAGCCCTCTACATCTCGGGGTGAAACTGGAACGCCATCACTGAGAGTGACGAAGACCCAAGGCGCAGATTTCACCTGAGTCCGACGGCCTGTCGGGGATGTCGTCCAGGCGTGGGGGGAGAGGAGGTGGGAGTGGTTTGGCGAAAGGTAAGGCTGGGGTCAAGTGTGCAGGTAAAGGACGTCCTCATCCTCAACAGGCGGAAAAGACCCCTGCCACCCCCCCCCCCATGCCTATATATATGGCTAAACCCAAGGGTTAGATGACGGTCCTCCAGGCAAATCTTCACCATGCAGCAGCTGCTTCTGCCGTGGTGGAGGTTTGCTTTGCATAGGTCAACATTTTTTATTTTATTTATTTTATTCTTTATTGCATCCTTAAACAAAAGAATACAAAAGGCGGACTTAATGCCTTGAGGCATTCTCTACCAGTCAACCCAAGAAGTGGTGAGAATTCGATGTAGGTGTGGCAATATAGAATAAGAGAACACAATACAAATGATAATTAACTACATAATATATACAAACTACTAATAAATAAACTATACATATATGATCTATCCTTACATATATACAAATATATAAATAAATGGATATACATACAAGTATATATATACATATATATATATATATATATATATATATATATATATATATATATATATATATATATTTAAATACATACATAATTAGTACACAAATGTCTATGAATATATACGTCTGTTTGGCAATACATATTAAATAGATGAGTCATGTAAAATGCGTTGTCTTTAAGAAATGATCACGGACCAACTTTTTAAAAGCGTACTTATTGGGTGCTTTTCTGATGTCATCGGGCAAGCAGTTCTAAAGGCGTGTAGCCTGAACTGTGAAGGAGTTACCATAGAACTCGGTGAAGTAAACTGGAGTACAGATTTTGTTGTTAGAAGAAGAGCGTAGGACCCTATCATGAGATGAAGAAAGATAATGAAATTTACTCTTAATATAAGAAGGCGAAGATGGATCATTTAATATGGAAAAAAGTACAAGTAATATTCTGGACTTGCGTCTCTCCCGGATTGTAAGCCAATTTAGCTTAGATCTGTATTGAGAAATATGATCATACTTACGAAGCCCAAAGATAAATCTTATACAGTTATTGGGGAGGCGTTCCAGCTTGTTCAGAAGATCTTGGCACAGGTCTGGGTAACACACATCTGCATAATCAATTATGGGTAATATTAGTGATTGGACAAGCATGATCTTAGATTTCGTGGGAAGAAAAAGTTTTAAACGATACAGAGAGCATAACGTGGCAGTGACTTTACGACTCACATCTGAAACCTGAGTTCTCCAATTCAGCGTGCTGTCGATGTGAAGGCCAAGATTTCTAACAGAATTACTGAATGGAATTGTAGTATTATCATAGTAAATAGGAGGTAAGTCTGTCAGATTAATTGTAGCCAGCATCCTTGAGCTACCCACAAGTATAGCTTGGCATTTCAAAGGATTGGCCAAAACTCCATAACGAGTAGTTAAGGAGTTTTGGTCTATCCTTAGTAACATTGACCTCGCCCTAATACAAGAGCCTTGGGTAGCCAACAGTCAAGTTCTGGGATTATCGGCTGCCGGTAAGATTCTTGTCAATACTAAAGGCAGTAGACCCAGAGCTTGTATAATTTACAATAATATTACAAATCGAGTTACAGCGAGTGGCGGAGTTCGCCCGAAAACACAACGCCAAACTTGTGGTGGGTTGTGATACTAATGCTCACCACACAGCCTGGGGAACCACCAACATCAACGAAAGAGGTGAGTAACTTTATGATTTTCTCATATCCAACCGCCTGGTAAGCCTAAACTTAGGTTATACACCAACCTTTGTAACGCGTGCTAGGCAAGAATTGTTAGACATAACCTTTGCTACCAATAACATGTCCAGGCGGATAAATGACTGGCATGTTAGTAGCTAAAACTCTATGTCTGATCCCAAGCACATTAAATTTGTGATTGGAGCATCACCAACCTATGAAATTGTTACTTTTAGGGATTCAAAAGCGACCTCCTGGGATATCTACAGAGATAGCCTTAGGAGGAATTCGGAAACGTTTTCTAAAAGTGGAGTCAGCGACGGAGGCAGTAACCGTAGGTTTTCATGAAGCCTTCGAGGACAGTTGTCCTGACAAAACCATGACCTCAACACGAAAAGTTCCTTGGTGGAATACTAAGCTAAGAGAAATTAGGGAAAATACCAGGAAACTATTTAATAGGGCTAAGAAAACCAAAGATTGGAATATTTATAGTGCAGCCCTAACTGAATATAATAAAGATTAGGAAAGCCAAGAGAGCATCGTGGAGGAAGCTATGCGCTTATAATTTTCGTATCATTTTCCAATACAACAGCGAATTCATAAATATATCGTCATTCTGTCTTACATCTTCTTGTACTAGGATAGGTTTCCCCTACCCTGGCCCTTAATTTGGACGGATATTTTCGTTTTCACTTTAACACCTCAATATACCGAAAGTTAAGGGCAAAACCTAACACCGCCTAAATTACAAAGAATTCATGGCTTTCTCATACATCATATTATGCGAAACCCTTAGCAATATTTACAATTCAGAAGCATATGTTTAGTTCATTAAGGTTTATAGTACTAAAGATTTTACATAATTTAAACTACGCGTTTAATGCCTCAAAAATTCGATATTTAAATTATGGAAATAGATACTGTGATCTTGATCATTGAATATTATCTTGATTTTAGATAGATTTGTTATATCTAGTTACTATAATAAGCCAGATCTGAAATACGATTATCAAAACTAAACGTTTAACTTGTATCCCAAAACAAATACTATGATAAATCTTTCACCAAGTGGGTCTCTCAAAGGTAGTGGTAAATTCTAGGTCCGTAACATTCCATTGTTGGGAGTGGTTTTCTCCCAACAATGGAATGTTACGAAATAATGAGGATTTGGTGTTTAGTGTAATCTAACAACTAATTTTGTTGATGGTAAAAATTTGCTTAAAATAGTTATAAAATATTTTTGTATAACTTTTCAGTAAATTTATCGGAAAAATTCGGAGTATTAGAAAAAATTATGTTTAAAGTTATTACATAACATTAAAATTAAATGGTAGAACTATTTTATATATTGCAAAATATCAGAATATTTTAACATCATAATTAAGGAAAAAATTCAACTGCTTGCAACACTGTTTCATCTTTCATGTATGTATATTTTAAGCCTTTTTTTTAACATGGGGAAATGCCTACGCATACCTGCCTCGCGGGGGCAAGGACGCGTTATGTCGGACTCGCACCGACTAAAACCCCATGGTGTTCCACCTTCGTCGCATATTGGCAGGGCTACGGGAACGCTTTCGCACACTTCCGCGGCTCTACCAGCGACAGCCGCCCCATGGCAGCACCTCCTCGGGAGAGGAATATTCCTCCCCGTTCTCCTTCCCAAGTCAGGCGCACCAGAACACATGGCACGCTTTCCTCCACGGCCTCCAATTACATCTGCGCAACAGACGCCCCCGCGTCCGATGCGCGAAGGCCATGGGGCCAGGAAAAACGAGCACTTAGAAGTACTAGCCTTCCCGACCCCAGCGGCGGATCTGGTCTATGGCTCCGCCGCCAACCAAGATTCGGCTGCGGAGGATAGGGAGAGCGGCGCCTCGCAATACCGACAATCCTCTCCCCCCGCAGCCCCATCACCACCGCATCAACGGTGCGGCCCCGTTTGAGTCGCGGAGGATAGGGCGAGTGGCGCATCGCCATACCAACACTCCTCTTCCTCCGCGACTCCACCTCGGCTGCAGCGGTAGAGGGTGCGGAGTCCCCACTCGCTGCAGTCCACCAGCACACATCCAAAGTGGGCTCCCCAAGCCCACTCGGAGTGGCCACCTCAGGCCGGCTCTTCACCTCGGGCCAGCCACGTGGGTTCCTCTTTGTTCACCGTGGGAGACCAAGCCACGGCTACTAAGCCCCCCCGCCACGACAAGGCGGGAACCCGTTCGGGGGGGATGTATATTTTAAGCCTGAATATTAAAAAGTGCTTAATTTGAAATATAAAAATTTGACTCAATTTTTATGTATTTCTTATATGCAGATCATGAAAATTATTTTTATAAGCAATTTCAGTACTGAGTAACTTTAAAGGTTTTACTTCGAGACCTTACAGTCTTACAGTCTTGCAAAGCTGAAATTTAAACTTATATCTATTAAGTTACATGCCTAACTCGAAGGCAATGAAAATATTGCGCTACACTTTGCCTCAATTCTAGTTTCGTAAGCTAGTTACTTGTTAGAGTCCGAAAAAGTGTTTTATTTAATGCGGTGTTCTCGTAAATAAAAAAAAATATAAGTAATTATGAATTCTTAGTTAAAATAACGAATAATATACAATTATCGCAAACCAAACCCTCTTAGAAATGAGCGGAGCGCTGTGCCCAGCAGTGGGACGTATACTTGTTGTAACTTTAACTTCGATTAAAGTTTGTCAGTCTATCTTAGAATTTTTATTTCTTTATCATCTTCTTTTAGTTTCCAGATGTACATAGTTTATTTCAAAGATTAATTTGTTTTCACTGCCATGAGTTGGCGGCCAAGTAGAACCCAACACCTTATTCCGTTTCGTGGGAATCGTAAGAGGCGACTGTCAGAAACCCCAGAAGATCTCATGGCTGCCGACAAATTAAAATATAATTCCGACCATCGTAGTGATTGGAAGCAGCGTTAAAGGTGAAACACGTAATTCCCGCTGTGGAGTTTTGCATACTATTAAAAAAATATGAGGAATGCTCTGTGTGAGCGCGTGGTTAAATCTTCTAATCATTAAAAATTTCACGCCTTATTTGAACATCATCAACATTACATATTGCGTAAATTAAATTTTATCTTTTTATATATTTTATATATTTGCGGTTCTAAATTTTTGTCTGTGCACGCACTGACTCATGTTACCTGCCCGTCTACACCGTTTCAAATTATATTTTTTGGTAACAATTTACAATGTACTTGAATACAGTTCACATCGTTTCATTAACCTGAAATATTAACTTGCAAGCCTTCCTTCTTTACTTTCACTTGATTTATTGTCACAAAATACGTTCACACGTCTCATTTTAGTCCTCATGAATGAACGCATCTACATTTTCATTTTCAGTTGATTTTAGAGTGAAGAGTGCACGCCTTGCAATACATAACGCAGTATTGGTGCCGACTTTGTTATATGGCAGCGAAACCTGGGTATGCCAGAAGAAGCATAAAAGCAAGTTGAATGCAGTGGAGATGCGATCTCTTCGTGAAATGTGTGGCCTTACCATAGCCGACCGAAAGCGAAACGAAGAGATTCGTAATATGGCAGGATTGAAAGATGACCTTATCACAAAAATTGATAGGGACGTACTCTGATGGTTTGGGCACGTTGAGCGAATGAGTGAAGACCGAATGGTGAAGAAAATATATAGCGCGAAAGTAAATATTAAAAGGTGTCGAGGTAGACCGAGACTAACTTTCGAAGATCATGTGAGCAAATTACTCAAACAGGGGAAGGTCAAGAGTACTCGGATACCTAGACGTGCATGTATGAAGAAGTTAATGAACCTGAAAGAAGCGAAAGAGGTATGTAAGGATCGTAACACTTGGCGATCTGTTCTCTCTGGCTACCCCGTTAGGGATTGTGCGTGGAGGTAAGTAAGTAAGTAAGTAAGTAAGTTGATTTTAGGTGTCATCGTATCATCATAAATATTCACGACTGTCACCCAAAGGGGTAGGCAGAGACTACAGACTTCCATTTGACACAATCCTGACACACCTCTCTCGCCTCCTCTACATCCATATACCTATGCGTACATGCTCGTCGGTTAAGGGTACTCCTAATTTAGCCCATTTTCAATATTTTGCCAATTTAGTCGATAAACTTTCGCCTAGGCCTAGGACGTCCCTTTCCGACTCTGCCATTCACTTCCGCAACGTAAATTTGCTTTGTCACTCTTTCCTCATTCATTCTTTCCACACGACCAAACTACCGAAGGATTTCTTTCTTAATCCTGGTCACAACAGCATCTTGCAAACTACACTCTTCTCTTATCACAAAATTTCTCACCCTGTCACTCAGATTCAGTCCTAACATAATCCTTAACGACCGCATTTCTATTGCGTTTCCTTAACCCAACTTTCACTACCATATGTTAAAGTAGGGACCAACACAGCATTGTTAATTGCCATACGTGCCTTTTTTGACACATTCTGACTTTTCACAATAGAGTTTAGGGGCCCATTTATTCTATTTCCTGCGTTCACTCGTCGTTCTATATTTTTATCGTATCTCCCATTCCTGTTGCCCTGCATCCTTGCTGAATACGCATCCCAAATATATTCCACTTTTATTCTTATTTCACATATAGTTTTACTTTCTTCTGTTTCAAAAACCATAATTTTCGCCTTACTTGCGTTTACTTTCATACCACTCTCTTTCAATGATCTGATCATTAAAGGAAAGGGTTACATTTGGTTACATTAACCATCATTTGCAACTCAGCCGCCGACGACGCAATAATAATTTGATCATCGGCGTACAAAAGGCATTTGACGGTTAACTCACCCATACTTAATCCGCATTCTTCAACTTTCAAATTTTCCAAACAACTGTCCATACATAGGTTGAACAGCCACGAAATTTCTATTTCATTTAGTTCATACAATATATGTCGACTCCTCGCTCATAAACACACATTGAAAATATTCCTTGCATCTCTTTAAACTCAAAACTTCATCATTCAGAATATAGCCATTCTCGTCTCTTACAGCATTCATTATAGGCTATTTTGAATGTCCCCTGGCAGTTCTTACGAGTTTCAAGAACATTTTAATATTTGCCTGTTAAAGTTAAGTTATCCAATATTTTTCTATCATTCTGATCAGTTCTTTCTTGCTTTTCCCTTTCAACAACTTCTTTTACTCTCTTATTAAAATGTCTAAAGACAGCCTTTTGTCTTTCAATATCATCATTCGCAACTAATACCCCAGAAATACCAACCTTTTTGCTAGTAAATTTAGTCATGCTCTCTTCTTTGCTTCAACTTCCATACGTACCACATCATCCCACCATAAAGTATTATTTTTCCTTTCATTGGTTCTCTTACTAATACCACATACTTAGGCAGCTGCATCCACTAAACCCTTCTTAACATTTTGCCATACATTCTCAAGTAAGTCTAACTCATTCGTACCTAATTCATCCAAACCAGTTATATTTTCTTTCAGTCCACATTTGTACTTATTTTTCTCACCCTCATCTTGTAACCTTTCCGTTCTAATACGCTGTAACACAGTGGTAGACACAGATGTCTGATGTCGTCAACGTCTGAATATACCATTAACTCGGCATAAACCAAATAATGATCCTTTCCTACGTTGGATCCCCGGTAAACCCTTGTATCTACCACTGCGCTCCTCATTCTTTCATCCACAATTATGAAATATATCATGCTTCTATAATCACCTCTTTCCCAAGTATACATGTGAATCTTTTTATGGTGAAAGAAAGTGTTCGTTACGAAAAGATTCTTTTCCACACATACGGTGAGGAGGCTTTCACCATTCTCATTTATACTTTCATCACCAAACGTTCCCAATATCCTTTCATAACCAAGCCTCTTCACCTCAACCATTCCATTAAAATCTCCATTCTGACATACCATACTCAACATAACAATATTTTTATATCCCTTACATTTCATTAACACCATTCTTACCATCTCCTAAAACTGTTCTCGGATATAAATAAGTGGACTTAGACATGTCTGGGGCGTAGACCCCAAGAACAAACTACTTCTTTAGGCCTACTTTCATTTGTATCCGTAGCAGTCTAGGGCTTACACATTCATGACCCATTCTTTCTGAAAGGATGATACCGACTCCCTGGCATGCCCACTCGGTCTCGTCTACAGCAGACCAGTACGCGGTATACATGCCATGTGTAGTGTCATCCTTTCCCTTCCGCTTCATCTCATTTACACAAAACTCATCTACTCCTCTATCATACATCTTATTGCAACTTCATCCATCTTATCATTAATTGCTCCACATACATTCAGCGTAGCCAGACAGACTTCTGCAATCCACTTTTCGCCCCTCCGGGGGACAGAATGTGACGGGTGGCGAACCTTGTCACCGGTTTTTCTCCCGGAGATTCTTCGCGCCCCTGCCCCATTAAAGGGGCGCCGGGAACTCGGACCATTTTTTTTCTGGTCCTCATGGTGCGAAAGTATGGGGTAGTATATTTTAGGGTGTAGGGTGGACCTAGGATTAGGTGGTCGAAGCTTACGGACGCGAGCGACTTATCTTATATATATATATCTCTTATATATATATATATATATATATATATATATATATATATATATATATATATATATATATATATATATATATATCATCATCATCATCATTACAGCCCTTCACAAGTCCACTGCTGAACATAGGCCTCCCCCAAGCAATGCCACAAAGCACGGTCCTGAGCCACCTGCATCCATCGACTTCCTGCATATCTTACCAGGTCGTCACTCCATCTAGTGGGGGGTCGCCCTACACTACGCCTACCGGTACGATATATATATATATATATATATATATATATATATATATATATATATATATATATTTGTACTAGTAGCCATGAATCACAGCTCACAGCATCGTCTTACCACCAGGTGAATTATGTGCTTATTTGTCACCCTTAATTACATAAGAAATGCTATGTTTTTCATTATTTCATACATAAAATATATAAAATATAAGCTTTTGAAAAGCAAACACATTTTGTGTTTGCTTTTCAAAAGCTTATATTTTATATGCTTTTTATCTAATATAAATAACCGAATAGAAATCATACACACTTATTCAAAACAGTGTAATATTCCTCCGGGAAGGCCTATGTACAACAATAGCATTATGGGCTGTGATGATAATGATAATAATATAAAACATATTTCTGTCCAATAGTTGTAAGTTATTTTAAAATAAGGGGCACTGGCTTTTAGCCAACTTGCTGTTATACTAAGCTACTTTTCAGAGAAATCACACTATCTCTAATCGTGCGTACAAAACGTCTTGAATGGGTTCTCCATTTAATATCTAAACACTTCTGATTAAATTTGATTTTGAAATAAAAATGTCGATGCCTCATTGATAATTTAGTGAATAAATGCACTTAAATAAATTGATAATAATTGATTATAAAAGTCGGGGAAAAAGTTTCTTCGTATATTATATACAAATTCAAGACACATTTTTCAATGTTTAATTACATTTATTTATAATATATTAGTGTCATTTTGTTCGATAACCTGTTGCCATCTTTTGTGTAGTGATGTAATCCCATTGCTGTAGAAATCTTGGGATTTTTGATGAAAAAAATGCGACAAGTAATTTTGACAGTCATCTATTGATGTTAACCTAACCATTCTCAAGGAATTCTGAAGAAACAAAAACCGGTGAAAATCTGAAGGTGCAAAGGAAGGTCAGGACTACATGGTGGATGCAATAACACTTCCCAACCAAGCTCTCTCAATTGTTAGTTTGAGTGGCCTAAGATGTGTGTAGTCTGGCATTATCATGGTGAAAGAGCACTCCTTTTCTGTTAATCAATTACGGCCATTTTTTCTCAATTTCTTGCTCTCTGAGTCTCTTTAGTTGGTGGCTGTAAAGATCCAAATCGATGGTTTTGCCCGGCAGCAAAAGCTCATAATAAACCGTGATTGTTAAAAAACTGACAACCTGCATGAGCGTCTAATGTACGCCTTAGTTATTTAAGCTGTAATCTTAATTTACATACAAAATCGAGAGTATGACATTTTGACAACTTGATAATCAAGACAATACGGTTTACTGGTCTCAATTTATTCATTCTCGTTTATGACCTCATAAAAGTTACCGACGGTTGAACGAAGTACCGAGTGTCTAGAACCGTTACCGAATTCGGTATTGTAAACTTTTTTAGGATATCGTTTTTTATATGTTTGGTTTATTAAGCATAAAGTTTATTAAAAAAAAATATTTTTAACCATTTTGGTTTTCTAAGCAGTAGTCTATGTTCTTATAACTTTGAAAATTTTACTAACGATGACATAGAGCGGGACACAACTCTATAGAGTTGGATTCCTTTGTCAAACATGAGAAAGTAATAATACACTAACATATTGACATTGTCGTGGCAGCTGGCGTGGTAGCTCAGATGGTTAGCGCTCACTGTAAATATAACAGAACGCGAGTAAACTCGGCTTCGATCCCCAACGGCACCAATGAAATTGTTAATTGCAATTTTAAGTGCTGATTTACCACGTGCTCGGCGGTGAAGGAAAATATCGTGAGGAAACCTGCATGTCTGAGGAATAAGAAAAAGAATATTTCGAAGACATGTGAAGTTCGCCAACAGGCATTGGGCCTGCGCGGGGGACACTTCCTTGCCCTAAAAACCCTCTCAGAAATGAGGGGAGGCCTGTGCCCAGCAGTGGGACGTATATAGGCTGTAACTTTTATATTGACATTTAACATTTTACATATATAATACGAAATATAAACATTACTATTCACATTTTATATTTTAATTTTGTTATGATTTCCATTAAAAATGGCTACGGTATAAAGATTTTTTATACAGTACAGTAATTGCGGTACCTACTCATAGGAGTAAGAAAAAAACGGACAATTTCAAATAATTATACATTAAATACATTAAAGTAATTATACCGTAGTGTCAATAATATTGCTATTATACGTACGGAGACGGAGTAACCTCGCATAAACAGTTTGATAATCGAAATAAATCCTTTTGGGAAGACAGTCGCTGGTAGAATAGCAATACTGCCCTGATTCGGAAAAAGGCGGCTAAGTACATTTCGTCGATTTTGAACTTTCAGCACCACTAGACTAAGCGAAAAATTCCCTATCGACCAATATTGGAATAATATTTTTACGACTGATAGTTCCTGAGATACATTAAGCATTTTGGCGATTAAGTGCAAAATTTTCTTTGCTGTCATACGCTAGAAATCGATTACGATGAACAGTTACGCTATATAGCCGTTAAGAAATTTTAACGATTTATATTCTTAGTTGAAATTTAATATTTGATGTTGTAAATCTAAGAAAAAATACAGTTAAACACATTTTCTAAGCTAAGAGGCAGTTAAGCGTAAATAACTGCTTTATTACTTAGTTGCATCATGCTAGGCTATACCTAATAATATGCTAAAAAGCCGTAAACCCTTGTAGTAGACACTAAAACACGGCTAAAAACACTTAACTGTTTTCAAGCGTAGAATTTAAAAAATATATTAAAATCATGTACCTACTTCCCAAAAAAGCATTCGCTGCTTTTTAGTGTATGATGAACCTTTGAATTATATTTGGAACAATATTTAAACAGCGGCAAGGTGAATGTGCTACTCTAAAAAGCGTCTAAGTGTAAGTTTAGCAATATGTTAGCGTTTAGCGATGTGTACGTGAAGAATTAGATCAGCAAGTTTTAAGAAGATTTACTAGCAACAAAGGCTGGTAATTCTAGCGGTACGAATGATGATATTGTAAGAAAAAAGGCAGTCTTTAGACATCTAAATAAGAGACTAAAGAGAGAAAAAGCAAGAAAGAACGGATAAGAATCATAGAAGAATATCGGATAATTTCCAGGCAAATATTAAATGTTCTGGAAACTTGTAAGAACTGCCAGGGGACATTCAAAACAGCCTATAATGAATGCTATAAGTGACGAGAATGGCTATATTCTGAATGATGAAGTTTTGAGTTTAAAGAGATGGAAGGAATATTTTTAAAGCGTGTTTATGAGTGAGGAGACAACGTGTGAACTAAATGAAGTAGAAACTCCGAAAGAAGAGGAAAGAGGTAGCGAGATAAGTATAGATGAAATAATGAAAGCAATGAAAAGCATGAAAGCAGGTAAGGCTGCCGGATATGATAGAGTTTCATTCGAAATGCTAAGCACTAAGCACACCTTATTTAATTTATGCTGGGAACTGAAGCGGGTACGGGTAGACTGGTGCAAAGCCGTGATAGTCCCAGTATATAAAGGGAAAGGGTCGCAGCAGGACTGTAAAACTACCGTGGAATCAGCCTTCTTAGCATTGTCGGAAAATTGTATGCTAAGGTACTGATTGAAAGGGTCATGAAAGAAACCGATGGAAAAATTTGGGATGTGCAAGCGGGATTTAGAAAGGGAATTGGATGTACAGATCAAGTCTTTTGCATGCGCATGATTGCGGAGAAGTTTTTGGCCAAAAAGCAAAAGGTTTTTTGTGCGTTCATGGACTTGGAAAAGGCCTATGACAGAGTGGATATGGATGTGCTATGGCAAACACTGAACTCATTTGGGTTGAGTGCTGGCTTGATACAGGCATTGGAGAATGAACGCAGTAGAAATGCGGTCGTTAAGGAGTATGTTAGGGCTGAATCTGAATGACAGGGTGAGAAATTGTGTGGTAAGAGAAAAGTGTGGTTTGCAAGATGATGTTGTGACCAGGATTAAGAAAGGAATGCTTCTGTGGTTTGGTCATGTGGAAAGAATGAATGAGGAAAGAGTGACAATAAAAATTTAAGTTGCAGAAGTGAATGGCATAGTCGGAAAGTGACGTCCTAGGCGAAAATTTATCGACCAAATTGGCGATATATTAAAAACACACCAAATTAGGAGTACCCTTAACCGACGAGCATGTATGCGTAGGTATATGGATGTGAAAGAGGCGAGAGAGGTGTGTCAGAATCGTGCCAAATGGAAGTCTGTAGTCTCTGCCTACCCCTCTGGGTGACAGGCATGAGTGTTTATGTTTTATGTTATGTTAAGTTGTCCGGGTGTCAGAGGTATATATTCTTTGGTTTGGGTTTTGATTTAGAAAACTGTATAATAGTTCTCCGAAAAAATGTGTCTTTTCTGATGAAAAGGACTTTAAGACCCAATTTTCCCATTGAATTGCAATTAAATTGCGAGAAATAAATTTAATAAAATTAAAATAAAAAAAGTTTTTAAAATAAAACTAGTTTTTACGGATTTTATCGCGTATATTAACTTTTTTAATCCCCGACGTTTCGAGCACTTTACAGCAACCATGGTCATGGGAGGGACTGAGGTCTTCGGCGTCTCGATGTAATAGTTACCCGGGGTTATTTACAGATTAAAATTATTTATTTTTGTTCCGATCTACACAGCAGTATGAACTTATAGTATCTTGAAGTCTTGCAGTTGTATGCTTGGGTTGAGATTTATTTTTATAATTATAGGATCCTAAGCAGATGGTAGCGCAATCCATCTTCTCTATTAAAATTAAGATGTTATTTGATTTAAATAGCCTCGCGAATTATCTTTGGAAGAAATCTGTGTGCCTTAGCGAGAATTTGTGGTCTATCAAGTCTGATGTAGTGACGGGGCGATCTTGTACGTGTTCACAGACTGCAGACTTCCCGGAGCGTCGATTCTTTACATCAGCTATATATTTTTTAACGCGGGGCTTAATCGATCGTTTGTCCTATGTTAGAAAATATGGGCACTACCATCTGCTTGTGATTCTAAATTAATGAAATTAAATCCCAATCCAAGCATATAACTGTAAGATTTCAAGATATTATAAGTTCATACTGTGTAGATCGGAACAAAAATTAATAATTTTGATCTGGTGGTTAACTATAGCATCGGGACATCTTAGTCCCCCCGTGAATATAAAAAAGTTATAATATACGCGATAAAATCCGTAAAAACTATTTTTAAACAGCTTAGTACTTGACCTAAATAAAAATTAAAATTTTAACTATTTATATATCTTAAAACCCTGATTTAGTTAGTACTTAAAAAGAAGTCAATAATAGCACATTTTATTCAAAATCTTATCTAATATGTAAAAAAAAGAGCATTATATTCATAACGAAACAATTTTAAAATACGCTACGGCCAAGGAGTGTTCAATTAAATTTTAAGAGAGCGTGCACTACTATTACTGCTGCTCGGGTGCCAAGCAAAAAGGTCTGACAATAGTTTTCATTGTGCATAAGTGGATTTCGATTACCGTTACAACAAATTCATAAACTAATATTTTTCCTAATTTAATATTAAATCGTTTACGGACGTAAAGGAGCTTACCTCTCCCTTCTTACATTACTTGAGTATTTATATATTTTTTATTTTACACCTTGAATATTGCCTTGATTTAACAAAGGCAAGAAGTTAGTGAACGTGGCGAGAAAAGATACAGCAGAAGACCGTAAACCGTTTAAACTTAATCAGTGGGCACATTGGACACGACTGGCTCCCAGTTCTTTAATAATTGATTCACTTTGGTCTTGATCATACTCTACGGATCTCATAAGTGATTCTGAATCAATTTACAAAACTTTATCAATTCCAAAAGTTAAGCGGGATGTTCAAACTACTCTCACAATACCAAAATAAAGGTATACAATGAATTCACCTAACTGAAAACGAATAAAACACTTTGAATATTTTTTTTTGTTATGAAGAAATGGTACCATCTATAAGCGATGTATATAATTGTAATGATTATATTATATTTAATTGTATAGTTCAATATAGCCTTTCGAGTGATGTCGGGACTGCCGTGATTTTGCAGTGCATCAGGGATGTAGTACTACGCCAACGTATCACGTCTCTTATGTGCAGAGTGGGAGGGAGCTCCAATATTATTCTGAAGGTTTTTAGTGGTAAACCAGACCGTTCAGTCAAGGACACTGGGTATACATACATGGAGACACTAGATATTCACACATGCGTGTATACCAAGTGCCACAAACTAGCCCGGAAAATATTTAAATTAATGTTTTAGTGTTGTTTTTATTTTGTTGTATTGACACTTTTATGGACCAAAAGTCTGAAATAAATTCATTTTATTTTTTAGGAATTGATCGCTATAGATAAAAAATGTGTGCCACTAATGAACATGTCCCAAAATAACACCAAATATGTCAAAGAGCATCGTTACATTTAATTAGGCGATAAAGATTTAAACTCCGGTGAAGCTTTGAATTCAGTAAACATGCCGCCGAATAGGTCCAAATTCAAAGAAGTCTGTGTCTATCTATAAGTAAAAGTCTGTAAAATTAGTTACTCCTTGCCATCTACAATACGTCTTCCAGTATCAGTAGAAGAGCGCCATTATTAAGAATAGTGTGGTAAAGATTTTGACTCTGATGATTCTGTAAAAGAATGGACTGTGTACCGTCCGTAGAGATGCTGCAAAACAGTTTTGATTCCGAAGAAGACGACAATCAGTCGATATCATACTTCATGCCACCTACCAATTTCCATGATAAAAAAAAATCAGTAAATAAATCAGATTCGTCAGATCAGATTTAGCAGAAGATGAAGAATTATAATTGAAAACGGTTTAGTAGAGCAGAAAATCACATTTCAAAATAAAAAACAGGTTCCGTAAGAATAAAGAACAATCCCTGTTTAATTAAAAGTTTAATGAATAATGTTTTGATATTCTTTAAACTAAAGCACATTTTATTTTACACTTAGCAACTTTTCAAACTTACATAACAAAAATATAGCTATGCTAATGCTAACCAAAAAAGCGGTTCCGTGAGATTGATGTACATTTAACTACTTTTTAGTTTAGTTACACTTCTTTTTAATTTGATTATTTGCTGATAAACTATACTATAAGGCAGTCATGTTACTTAACATCAATAAAGTGCAGTCCAAGTTTATAATTTAAACAAAGCGTCAAAAATCAAAAGAAAGTTATAGTAGGTTAGCCGCATTTTTGCGTATGATTATTGTCAATGCTATACTAAAAAGCAGTTAAGATATACTTAACGGCCTTTTATAACGTATTAAAATATAATGTTTCAATACTTACGTAAACTGCATTTGTAGAGTTTACAGAACAGTATGCCAATAATTTCATTCAAAAATATTTATGAAAGATTCTTAATTTTTTACATGAATTCCAATAGTTCAAATATTTTTTCGGTGATATCTATAAAAAAAAAAACAATTTCGCGCTTTGTTTCAATTTTTCTCGTAACATACTTTTGTGGCTTAGCCGCCTTCTTCCGTATCAGGGCAGAATAGGTCAGTGCAAGGATCATTGTGAATCAATCATATTAAAAAAAGCGAAGTATGACATTAAATATTTTATTCTATTTGACATATTTTATCACAGTATTTTATAAGCAATACCTACTGAGATTTTAACTTTAGACAATTTGACAAGCAAGACAGTATATTGTTTCTAAACACAATAACTAAAGCACTAAATTAGTAGATATTATTCTTACTTGATTCAGGCTTATTCACATCATTTCGAAATAAATAAAAGCCAATTAATTTCATGCACTTTTATTTACACTATCTTACATTAAATATAGAAATAGGATTTATTTAATATTCTCGAAATGGTTTCATAATCGGCATGATTTAAAATTTAATATTATTTTATTTAGTAAATATTAAACTTTAAGACAAATAATAACGAAAATATGAACAATATTTATTCAAACGTTTTTAATTATAAAATTTAAAAAACTTTATTATGAAATCCATATATATAATTCGATTTTTACACTATGAACCTATGTCACAAAATCAACATCTTTGCATTATGTTTCATTTGGCAGATAACATTTTTTATTACTGTTCATTCATAATCTCTTTCTTCTCGTTATTAACATTGATCTTACTTAACCGAATTAAGTAGATTTCAATCAAACACGTCATTTTCCCATTAAGTAATCGGATCGTATTTGGTCCGTCCACCGGTAATTGAAAGACGAATCCTGTTATTTACAAGCACCTTTTTTTCTTGGTTGCTATTTTTGGACAATGACAGTAAATATTAGTTTATTTAACACTAGTTTTCTCGTGATAATAGGTGTTGCTACTTTTCGTTGAAAATATATCGGAATCTATACATATAATAAAACAGTAACGAAAGAAAAACTGTACATTGATTATTTTCGAGAAAAAATAAGTGGCTTTTGTTAGAAAAACGTCACTGATGACAAAAAGTGACTTTTTAGAATTTGTGTCTGTTTGTCTGTTTGTCTGTGTGTATGGTACGGCTTCACGCCAAAACTACTGGATAGATTGAATTGAAATTCAGCAAAAATGTTCTTTGTAAACCAAGGAAGGCTATAGGCTACATATTATCACGCCTTATGTTATAGGAGGTAAGCAGTATTGATTTTAAAAGGTTTTTTTTTCGTAATTGAATGCACAATATATTTTAATGCATCAAATGCCATGTTATTAGTTGAAATAAAAATAAAAATTTAACTCTGGGAACATAATAATCACGCTATTTTTATAAAGGAGCGGGGCAGTAATATTATAAATTTCAAGGGAACGGCTGTTTAACAATATGTCAACGGGGAATTTAGCGGTAAGGTCAGGCGACCGTTTACCACATTAAATGGTGCGAGTTTAAATCCCATAATATTGTTTTGAAAAATTGTAATTTTGTTTAATTTTTTCACTGTTTTATGTGCATTAGGAAATCTGAGAACTTTACTTGTCCTATCTAATTGAATGGAGTTATCACACCAATATTACTAAACAGATTGATTGGTGGTACAAGAAGTTACACTATCATGAAGTCAAGTCAAACTTTTGTTCTAAGTTATAACTTACCAAGCACATTTGTTGCAGGTAGTTGATTTAAGTATGTAATTCTTAGTTTTGTTCCTTGCTGCTGTTTCCATATTTAAAAAAATAATGTTTTGAAAATCATGTACTTGTCTATTAAATTAACGACAATTTAGTTTTATTTCATAATTGTAATTCATTTGGGTAAATAATATGTAGTTTCCGTTTTCTAACTAGATGGCGTTGGCATCGAGTGATGTTATAGGTGTCGATGAGCCGCTCTCATCCTATAGAAACGGGGGCACAGAGTACCTTAGTATAAACTGAAAAACGGGGGTTACCTTTGTTGTCTGTGTTGGTTGATGTGTTTAATTTTTCTGTGAATAATTATTATTTTTCTACTTACTAGCAATTCTTACGTACTTATTCGATTACTTTTCATTGTTTTGAATATCGTTAGTATCGGATTAAGAAGGAATTTTAGCTATGTCTAAGATCAAGTCTGCCTCGAAACTCAAGGGTTTCTAAGATGCGCAGGTTAGTTAGTAGTAGCAGTAGTTTCTCTCGAACCCACGCAGAGCGTGAACAACGGCTAGGTGCTAACCGTAATGCACTAAGTTTGTCCGCAGAAACTAGCACGCAGCGCCAATTACGACTAGAATTTAAACGAGTCCGCACTATTGCTTCTCGATCTCAGGAAAGTGTGGAACAACGAGAAATGCTTTTAGCTATCGACCGGGATCGTCATTCTTTGTCTCGCGCATCCGAAACGGTTAGGCAGAGGATCAGAGGTTGAGTCTTCAGAATATCCGCTCTGAGACTGCTGAGCGTGAGATACGACTTGCGCGTGACCGAGAACGTGGGCAAAGCCAAGAGTACAGCTATAGTTTATAAAGATTTTTTTAAAGTGATTTGCAATATTGTTATTAATTTAGTATATCCTTGGGATCAGTGAAATATACGGGATGAAAAGTTTTTGTTGTATAGGTGTTAAGTCTAGGCAACATATAGGCTATAATTTGTTTCGGAAAATGGAACACCTGATGCAGAATCGCAACAGACCAGCTAAAGTATAAGAGATATAAAAATGGTGCGATAGCAAAAAATATTCCACGTGAAGAGTATTTTCTGCTGTGAGAATAAATTTGAAGATCTGGAACACCTGTTGTGGAACTCTAAAGCCCAGCGACATTATAACATATATAGGAACGACGTCTTAGCAAAAGTTGTTTAGTCTGATGGTCATTTCCTATTGACTTACAAAAATGAAAGATATAAAACGTCTCGAATCGTCTCGCGCATCACGTTGTTTTCCCGTCCCCGGGCTCTTAGAATTCGACATCAGACGTTTCATATCTTCGATTTTGACCACGCCGTTGTCGCTGGCGAAGTTGCGAAGTTTCGAAGTTGCGGGCGGCAGCTAGTTTCAAATATGTAGTTTACAAGTAGAACAGGTTTCTAATGATAACCTCAGGAAAATCATGCAACTGAGAAACTGCCTCGGCAGTTTTTTATCACGGGACAAAATGCAAATATACGGCAGAGTCTCGATTCTGTCGTATATTTGCATTTTGTCCCGTGAGTGTATGCGTGAGAGTGTAAGAGGCGACTATGGGAAATTCCAGAAACATCTCTTGACTTCCTATAGATGGGGTCAACTCTACGTCAGACGTAATACAACCGAACCAGCGACAGTGAGCAGCGTCCAATGTGCGGGTACACAGGTGCTGTGATCTTTATTACGCTTGTCAGAAGTGAAAGATGGGAGAAGCCCTTATCCAGCAGTAAACTTTTACAAGTTTATGAAAAAAAGCAAAAGAGACGAGCACAAGGTATATCTACCACAAATCCTTCGGGCTATAATAGTTACTGAAGTTGAAGTTCAATGAAGTAGATACTAGAATCTACTACTACTATCTACTTCAGCAAAGTAGCTCGTACCAGCAAATGCAGCCTTATATATATGATATGATATCTATGACAGCCAACTCCTAAATAGACTGATTGGTACAACCTGGTGAAATGCAAGGGAGCTTAATGTATGCAAGTAAGTTTTGACCACCATAATAAATTAATTCCCAAATCGAGAAAGTCGAGAAGATAGCAAGAGAAAAATTTTTTCTTGAGCCTTTAAAATCTCTTCATTTTTTTAAATAAAATAAATTTGTGACAGTTAAATTTCCTCAAGGCAAAGGGGACAGAGTTAAAGGAAACTCTTTTTATAATGAGTCTGAAACTGAAATAAGGAACCACCTTAGATTGCCTCAAAGGGAGATGTTTTAATAGCTTTGCCACGCTTGGCAAACGGGTTGGCAACCGCAGTTTTTTCCTCTGTCGCTATTTGCGACCACCTCGGAATGATATGGAATAGTGGATGCAGCTCTGCCTCCACGTACGGCAGTTTTTTTTTGTTTGATAACTACCAATAAAGGTGGATGAAATATGTACTATGTCGCGACACGAGTCGATATATATTATAAACATCATATTAAGTAATATATCTATACAGAGTAAAGCACCATGTGCAGTTACCTTCATACATCGTACCGATGGGGACTCATTTTTACATAGATTTTAATATAAAATAATTAATTAATACTAGTATCCAAGGAAGTAATTTTAAACACGTAAATACACTGGGAGCAATTTCTAATTTCATGATACATGCCATATTTGCAACCTCTGAGTTATTTCATTTGCAAATGCGTTTTCATTATTTGATATGCGAAATGGAATATTTTATTCATAATAAAATTTAAAATTTGTATGCAATCTTTTGCATAATTAATATTATTATGCTATTACAAAACTTATAATAATAAACTTAACTAAAATAATAATTAAAATTATAATATTTACCATTAAATCTAATTATATATTTATATAATTAATTTTAATCGTATATAAATATATTTTATTATATTTATATAATCTTTTTGTTTTATATATTATATTTTAATCATTTTATTACAATATTAAGAGGATTGTGAAGTGCCGATACGCGACGCGGGTAGGTATTTTCAAAAATGCTATCTGTTTCATATTGCTCGCTCTGGCTCCCTCCGGGCCTGCCAAACTCAAATATAACATATTATAAACAAATTCTCACGCACACTACAAATGCGCCCTCCTTTCTTGCGCCCTCCTTTCTGCAAAGGAGGGTCGCGTTCGTATACGGCTTAGAGATCTCTAGTCAGATCGTTAAGCCAATTCCTAAAAGGTTGGGTTTAGTGGGTAAAAGTCACCACATAACCACGCAGCCGGCTGCGTGGTATGCTATAAGCATTCCCAACCTCCCTCCCCCGCTTTCCGGAGGGTTGCCCATATTTGCTTCGGGCGCAAAAAAAAAACACACTACAATAGCAGAGCAGTAAGCGACGCTTAAGCATATTCTGTGAATCTCTCGAACGTCGGCTATCTGCGGTTTGCATACATTTAAAAGCAAAGAGATTTAAATTCTAATACCTTTAAATGAGCAATTCTTATATATATATATATATATATATATATATATATATATATATATATATATATATATATATATATATATATATATATATATATATATACCTATTCATTTTTTCTTCGATAATGTATGTCTCACATTTGGCCCCATATAAATGTCTGGATAATAGAATAATAGAAATTGAACATTATTTATAGGTTTGCTGGAAGAGAACTCTTATTAGGGTTAAGCTCGCCTTTGTACATTTATTTAAATATTTAATAATTGTTACCAACTTATTGTGTGTACAATAAAGAATAAAGAAACATTTCAATCATGACATACTTGTATATTGTCATTGAGTTTTATTGAAGCCGGTTGTAAAAAAAATTTCAATTTTACCACTTGTCTAGTAATAATATTAGTCCGTTAGAAAATGATGCTCGTATTACTAATTCTAATTACTAATTTACTAATCTAAATTTTAACAATGAACCGAATTAAAGGTAAACTAGCTTTTTCCCGCGTTAGATAGCCATAAAATATATTTTTAACTATACGGCTCGAGCGGGGAAGGATCACGCTCTCACAGTATACCAGCGTCAAATAGTAGCTTGTTGCTGCTGCTGCTGTGTTTCGTATTGTGATTGTAGAGAACCGAAGACCCTTTTTACTGGAAACGAGGCATTCCATCCTAGTACTCATGGGTGACAACGCATCTGCGTTTTGATTCTTAATCGAGGATAGATGTAGATGTCTCTGGGCCACAGCATCCACATACCATCAGGTGGACTGTGTGCTTGTTTATCACCCTATCCTATAAAATAAAAAATAAACAAAGAAAAAAAGATTACAAAGAAAAATAAGATGGTTGATGCTACAAATGCACAGGAAACGTACAAGTAAATCTATTTATGTTTTATTTTGTTT
Source organism: Parnassius smintheus behrii (assembly GCA_036936625.1). NCBI lineage: Eukaryota > Metazoa > Arthropoda > Insecta > Lepidoptera > Papilionidae > Parnassius > Parnassius smintheus. Next base: position 23,667,314 of record JAUPFT010000007.1, read on the forward strand.
TCCCGCACCCATATTGCACTAGAAAGACGTCCAATTGTTTAAGCTAAATAATAAGACAATGTAAATATATTTTAATGAAATAATAACTAATAAGACAATCATAAATACTGGTCAAGTGCGAATTAGATACACGTACCCAGGGTTGGTCTGGGTTACCAGGGCTGTGAGCCGTGGTAGCTCAGTGGTTAACGCTCGCTGTAAATATAACAGAACGCGAGTAACCCGGGTTCGATACCGCCGGCACCAATGCAATTGTTAATTGCAATTTTAAGTGCTGATTTACCACGTGCTCGGCGGTGAAGGAAAACATCGTGAGAAAACCTGCATGTCTGAGGAATAAGAAAAAAATATTTCGAAGACATGTGAAGTTCGTCAACACGCATTTGGGCAGCGCGGCGGACACTTCCTTGCCCTAAACCCTCTCAGAAATGAGGGAGGCCCGATCCCAGCAGTGGGGCGTATATAAGCTGTAACTTTACTTTTCTTTACTTACCCAGGGTTTCGTACCACTGTACACTATGAATTTTGACCTGCAAAAATTGTTTTTTTTCTCCTGCTTATTTTTCTTAGCTTCATGCCGTAAATTAAAGTTCTTTTTAAGTATTTTTTTAATTCAATCTCGAAAAGCTTTTTCATTACTCCACTCCATCGCAGCCATACGTGCAGCCCCGTGGCCATAGAGGAAAGTAATATATCGTACACCCGTGGCACTCACCGTGCACAATGAGACAAACGTAGTGTGGCCGCTTCAACGCGATAATTCGTGCGTTAATCCTTTGATAAACCGCCACTCGAGTTATCGGCAAACGGGAAACGGCATTGTTAATGCCGTTGTCACATTATCGCGTTAATTCGTGGCCACACCTACATTCAACGTCCATCAACGCGATAATTAACGGCATTTCTCCTTAGTGTAGACGCAGCATAACTGTATGCTCATTTCAAAGGAAATTCGGCAACCAAATATGGAAACCAACACGAATCGGAGGCCATACGAAAATTTTCCACAACTACCAATCTAAAAGTTTCGGTGTGTGGACTGTTTTTTTGGTTAAGATGATTATTATTTAGGGGCAAGTCCCGGTGGACTTACCGGAGAAGACTCTCCAATTGAAGTCAAATGTCCTATTTCTGCTTTTAATATGCCACCTGTGGAGGCCATAACTGAAAAAAGATCAAATTTTGTTTGATACGAGAAGGACAGATGATTTTAAAAAGAAATCATGTTTACGATTATCAGGTCCAGGGAAAATTACATATCACTGGTAGGCAATTTTGTAGGATGGACGCTACATGTTTTGGAGTACGAAAAATTTAGTACGATGACTTCTTTTGGACAAAAAAATGCAGCCAAAACGTAACTCATTATATTTTCAGTGTTTATTACCAAAACTGATTGACCCTCGAGTACATAGAAATATGGCAGCTCGAGAAAGAGTGTAATAAAGTAATATGTAGTAATAAAAAAATAATTCCCACAAGTTGTTACTTTTTTATTTATTCACCTACCTAATTAAGTGTAATCTCGAAAGCTTTTTAAGTTACAGTCCTTATTCAATAAAGACTCTAATTTAAAAAGACTAAATACATAATGGATTTAGTCACAGATATTATTTTTTCATAAGAAGTATTATTTTTGTAAGTTTTCGGTATTACTTTCTTCTCCCTAGGCTGTAATAATATATTTTTTAATTATTATATTTTTACGTTACCCCCACACTACGACTTTCTCATGTATCGTGAAGACAGTTTTTACATACATAAATTGTACAAGGACAAACATCCAGACCCGGAACAATTACTTGTAGGCCATACAAATACTTGTGCATGCGGGATTCGAACCCGCGGCCTTCAGCGCTATAACTCACTGCCGAGCTACTGCGCCACGTAGCCGTCAAATCTATACATATATGTATATTGAAAAAATCTCCGACATCTAATAACAACAAACCACAACTACAGCAGTATGCGTATGCCCCTGCCTCCCAACCCGTACCGTGCGATAGAGAGAGTTGCAAGTCTTGGAAGCAACATTTCTTTATTGAAATATTGTTTCGGGCGATAACATTTTTACCCGCCTAAACCTTTACGGAATGAGATAATTTTAGTATCATTAGATTCAGTACACCTTAATCTAGGTCTGTACGTTTTTCTTTTTTAGTAAATCAGTTTAGTTTAATTAAGAAAAATAAAAACGCTCGAGGAAGTTTTTAAGTCAAAAATATAGATATTTAGATGTTAATAACTTATATCGTACGTAATATTTCTTTAAAATTAAAACGTACAGACCTGGTTTTTTGTAAAATCTACAAAATTTCCAAAAATTATGAAAATTAGACTATTTTTACTGGTGGGAAAACGTTATCGCTTTTTGTATGAAAATTTACAGCTTGACAATCCTCTTAATAATGGTTAGCATACTGTATACTTTATCCTTATGGATGGTTTTATATATTACAGATTACACAAACAAACTTTGTTGGCTGATACATAATGGCGGCTCTACACGTTGGCCAACGTAGTGGCGAATGTAGTGGCCAATAGCATTGGCCATCGTGTAGAGCGGGTGTTTGGGCTTCATTCGTATGTATTGGAATGATGGTCGACAAGTTGGCGCGAGATCCGTGTGTTGTCGGTTTTTTATAAAAGATCAAATCTGATTTACCACGTGCTTGGCGGTGAAGGAAAACATCGTGAGCAAACCTGCATGTCTGAGGAATAAGAAAAATAAATATTTCGAAGACATGTGAAGTTCGCCAACACGCATTGGGGCTACACGGCGGACACTTCCTTGCCATAAAAACCCTCTCAGAAATGAGGCGAGGCCTGTGCCCAGCAGTGTGACGCATATAGGCTGTAATTTTTATGTTGTCGGTTTTTTACAAAAGATCAAAGGATTGTTGGCTGAGTTTGGCCGCCGCGTCCACACGTTGGGCGCGCATTTAGTTTGCTGCTGCGAGTTCCCAGAGTGATTACATGCACCTGATTAAATTTTTATATTCACACTTCGTATGGTGGATGGCCCGAATTATTTTAGTGTCAATTTCAACTTTAAAAAATCCTGCTCCTACTTTTAATTGGTGTACAATATTTTAAACATTTGTTTTAATCGATAAGCTATTTATCAAAAAGTTAATGAACAGTTATTTCAAATCAAATTATTACGAGAAAAATTTTAAAAACGACGCTAATTAAAAAATGGCGTTATGGCTCAAATTCCAGCCACCCTGAACAGAATGTCGTCCTTTTGTACCTAATGCAGTTTTTGATAAGTGTATCTATTGTTGAAAAGTTTTAGAGGCATAGTAATAAACTCCTAACAACTTTTAATTTTGAATCATGCGTTTCACAAGCATAACTAGTATTAATGCAGACGACAACAACTTATTTTATTACAGCATTTTTGACCACCTCGTTGGTCTAATAGTTGTAGTAGTAATGCGACTGATGATCATGAAGTACCGGACTTGAATCCCGGAGCGAGCCAAAAATAAATAAAACTTCCGTTTAAGACAGCCCTGATTTATATTACATGGGTGAATTAAAGCACTTCTTATTATTTACGTAAAACCAAATAAGATATTGGCCAAGAGTTTGTGACGGCGTCCATACGTTGGAAGGTCGTTCAGTTTACTTCGGTTCAGGCCAATGTGCGGACGAATTTATTTTATTTTAGACGACGGCTCCGTGGCGCAGTGGCTTAGCCTCATTGCTAAGCCAACAGCTAAGGCTGCACCGGGAGCCGCGGGTTCAAATCCCACACGGATCAAGTATTTGTATAGGCCATACAAATAATTATTCTGGGTCTGGATGTGCGATACAGGAGAAAATCCTAGTTTAGGGTTAACGTTTTTATAAAAGAGTTCTAAAAGAATAGTGAATTTACGTAAATAATAAGAAGTACTTTATTTCATCCATGTTATATAAATCAGGGCTATCATAAACGAGAATTTAATTTATTTTTAAATTGGAATAAATACCATTAATTAGAACTTATTTTAAAGTTAAAGGACTTATAATCGATTCGTCTATGTTTTAAAATTGGATTTTGATTTTAAAGTTTAGCAAAAGATGTACTTGCTTTTCTATCAGACATTCTATGTATATAAAAAACACCGTATAATTTATTTGGTAATTTAATTATTTTTGAGAACAACAAAAACAAGCAATAAATATAATTAACACTGACTTAATAATAGGTACTAATTATAACTTAGAAGTCACAAGGAAAATGGCTCAGAACCATGATTTGCGGCAGTCTGTGGAGGAGGATGTTCAGTAGTTGACTTGTGAAGGGCTGTAATGGTGATGATGATTCGAAAACTAGCATGAATAAATTATTAAAAATCGACGTTTTTCTTTTATAGGATAGGGTGACAAACGAGCACACAGTCCATCCGATGGTAAGTGATTGCTCTGGCCTACTGACATCTACATCTATCCTCGATTACGAATCAAAATGTAGATGCATTGTCACCCGTGAGAACTAAGATGGAATGCCTCGTTTCCAGTAAAAAGGGTCTCCGGTTCTCTGTACTCACCATACGAAACACAGCAGCATTAAGCTACTATTTCACACTGGTATTCTCTGAGAGCGTGGTCCTTCCCCGGTCGAGCCGACCCATTCGTGCTACAACTATACTTCTAATATAACTGCAGTATGGCTATTCCACGGATAAACGACGTGCTTCATTTTTTTTAATTGTTCTCGTAATCTGATTGTAAATAAATGTTCTTATTTTCGATAAATAGCTTATCCATTAAAACAAATGTAAAAAATAATTAAATCGCGCTAATTAAAGTTGTAGGAATATTTAAAGTTGAAATTGGCACTAACAGGCTGGTAATAAGGGCATCCACCCTACAAATCGTGAATATAAAATTTAAATCAGGTGTATGTAATCACTCTGGGAACTTCTAGCAAACTAACGCGCGCCCAACGTGTGGACGCGGCGGCCAAACTCTGCCAACAATCCTTTGATCTTTTGTAAAAAACCGACACCACACGGATCTCACGCCAACTTGTTTACCATCATTCCAATACATACCAATGAAGCCCGTCTACACGATGGCCAATGCTATTGGCCACTACATTCGCCACTGTGTTGGCCAACGTGTAGAGCCGCCGTAAGACGAATTGTTTCTTTGACAGCCTTATCACTTTCAAAATATACATAATATCTTAACGGTAATTTATACATAATATACCAAAATGTTTCAAAATTATGGTAGTTTTATCAAAGCTAAAATTTTTTTGGGTTGCATCCAAAATATAAATAACGAAATTAATGTTTGTCATACTAAATTGTCAAACTAACAATATTTATATAAACAGAATTGAATTCATATCATTGAACACGTGTTGTAACAAAAATAAAATCTAAAATTTCTGCAAAAGTAGGAGCACCTGGTTCAATTATATAACAAAAATTATTAAAAAAAATACAATAGCATCCCAATGCTTTGATATTGTTTTTTTATGTAGAAGAGGGAACAAGAACAAACAAGCATACGTCTCACCTGATGATAAAATTTCACCTCGCAACACCTGCAACACTAGAGGTATATCCGAAAAACCAGTCTCCTATACCAGTTTCCTCCGGCGCCTCTTATGGCACCCAAGAGACGATATGGGGTCACTAGATTCGCTTATGCTACCATTATACGGCAACAGGAACAAAGGAGAGCACTTTTAAACGAATATATAGAAATTAATGTAACTGCAATAAGCGTAATCTTGTGATCTGTTTTACGCAACAACAAAATATTTCATGTAATAAAGAAACTAGCGAGATGATTTTCGTTATCTTGAATATTAATTTTTTTTTAAACCGATAAAAGCTGGTCATCTTATTTCGGTTTTATGAATTATTCGTAACAGTACCCAATTAAAAAAGTTTTAAACGAAACACAACTTTTAAATGACAGGAAAAGTAACATTGGATGGCGTTCGTTTTGCAAATAGGCACCAAGAACAAATAGGCTCGTATTCGTACAAAGAAAAGTTGCGGAAGTTTAACCACTGGCGATGAATGCTGTTTTACGACTTCGTAACAGAATTTGTCCACTACATACAAACACAATAAAATAACTACCTAATATCTAAAACAAATACTTAGCTTTTTCAGGAAGTTTAGTATGGTGGATATTGTATTGATTATTTTTTTTTTTTGCTTTTCAAGTAACTATTTTAATGAAGAGCGATCCATTTCCACTTTAGCCTACCAATTTACTTTGCTATCGTATTCTATTGCATATATTCTTGGCAACAGTCAGTGTTGTCACATCACGGTCAGGGATGATAATCGATGGCAAAATAATTGAAAAAAATCTATTCATTTCAGAAGACACCAATTAAGGAGATCGTCTCTGTGTATTAAAAAGTATCCGTAAGATAGCGTTTAATAAGGGTGGCGCCACTGTAGCAAGAGGGTAAATATTAAAGAACATTTTATAAATTTTTGTACAAACTTTCAACATAATTCTTTTTCTTTGAGTATTAAGCCAACTGTTTAACAAAATTCTGTCAATGTCGAGGGGGGGGGGCGCAAGAAAACCACACTACTGTATACCTCACTACAAATGCAAAACATAAAGTAAAGATAGATGAATACTTAAGCGATTAATCAGATATAAAATTCGTAGTTCCACAGTGTCCTGGGTTCTACTTTATTTGTGATCAACATAAATAATCTAACAAACATGGACATTAACGAGGACAACATAATCTCCTGTGCAGATAATACTGCAGTAATATTTACTGGTGACTTCTGGGATTCCGTTCGTAGATCTGCTGAATAGGGCCTTGCTAGGATCGCTAAGTGGCTGAACACTAACCTACTTACTTAAAATACTTTGATAACTAGTTATATACGTTTTTTCAAAATTTTATTCGAACTCAGCCTAATATTAATTTTTAAATTAAAGTTCACAGATGCTATTATCCCTTAAGTACTAGTTGCAGCTGTTCATAAATTAGTAAGGTCTCTGAGACCAAGTATTTAGGAGTCATAGTTGACCAATATTTTTCATCGTATGGACACATTGAATTAATCCTGAATAGACTTAGGAAACTTACATGGACATTTAAAACACTACGACGAAAAAGTTACTTTACAAAAAATATATGTTGCTTTGGCTCAATCTGTCTGAGTATAATGTATTCCTGTATGGGGTGGAGCTACAAAAACCAAATTTCTAAAAGTTAAAAGGGCATTGAGAAATTTCCTAAAAATTACCATCATCCAACCATACCATTATCCAATCATCCAACCATCTCAAATAGGAAAATAGTTGAAAATGCGTCCATCTGTAAGCAGTAAATAATAGTTCAAATACTCTTCACAACAGCGTTAGGGTATCTAGTGGGTATGAAATGAACCAAGCAGTTGTCGACAAAGTGAAGTGTACTGAGTTGAGAAATTTAATATTTGTGGTGACTAAAGTTGTTAATGAAACTGTAGTATTTAACACCTCAACTACTCACGTTGTCTAAAATAATTTAGTAAATATAACCTAGAAAAGTCACCGTGAATCACCCTGAAAATAAAAAATTTTGAAAACAAAAATATAATTATTACAAAAAAGAACTTTGAGTGTTAAGCCAAAAAAGACGGCATCGCAATGCATACTCATCTGTAAAAGGTACGAGAGTCTAACTCATATTCGTTATATAATACTAGTTTCTCCGCGCCGTGCACCATTACGCAAGTGATCGTGCCAGCCAATTGAGCTACGACAAAAATGCTGAATCGCAGTGTATTTTCGGTTCCCCGACATAACAGCCCCGGACAGAATAGCCCCGACAAAACAGCCCCGACAAAACAGCTCACCGACAAAACAGCCCCCGTCAAAACAGCCCCCGACAAAACAGCCCCCGACAAAACAGCCCCCGACAAAACAGCCCCCGACAAAACAGACAAACAACAAACAGACAAAACATAAAAGTATAATAATAAATAAATAATTATAAAACTAAGTAAGTAATTTACGAAATATGATCGTTTTAGGTAGTATAATATTATTACTTTGCTAGTTGCATTGATAATCGTGCTTTTTATCTTCAGAGTATATTACATAATGAAAATATAATATAATAATAATTATTATTTCTGTGAATATATTGTGGAATTTTATATTCAGCTTTCAATTTAATTAACTTACCTATTATGAGTAGGTTCCAAGAAGGGGCGATTTACGTTTCGGCCGATTAGCAGATTTGAATAAATGTTACGTATAGTCCGTTCATCGCTTTAAGAAAGTAATTTGTAATGTGTTTACAATACCTATTCTACATCTTGCGGCGATAATCCTCTTATTGCTATTGAACGAGTATGGGTCATTTAGAAATACATGGGAAGTGTTAATAAATTACTTATTTTTAATTATTCTATAATTGCAGCACCAGGTAAGGGGATAATTCCCCGTAAAAGAAAAGTTAGTTTCTTAAACCGATGAACGGACTTTACCTATTATGAGTAGGTTCCAAGAAGGGGGGATAAAGTAATATATAAGAACATCGGGACACACAAAATAACTATAGTCTTGTAGAATTTTGTCTGGTGAAGATCATGGAACTTATTCAATCGCAGAAAGGCAAAGATTTACTGTTGAGCGATGGGTACCGGTATCGTAAGGCGAGAACTAATACCGATGGCAGTGTATCATGGAGATGCGCCGAGACACCTTGCCGAGGACGTGTCAAAGTGTCATTGGAAAATGTCGTGGTAAATGTGACTCGACACAGTCATGCTCCAGATCCAGCTAAAAATGAAGCAAAAAAATCTGTGTCTAATATGAAAAGGCGAGCAGCGGACACCCTTGAGAAACCAAGGCAGTTGATTCAAGGATCGACAAGAGGGATAAATTTGGAAGCATTAGTCCATTTGCCATCGTACAATGCATCTCAGAGAACTGTTGAGCGTATTCGGCAAAGGCGTGAAGTGTCGTGCCCAAACCCAGGCTCTGTTGCCGATATTAATATTCCTGTTGCACTACAAGTCACTTCAAGAAATCTAAATTTCTTGTTATGGGATTCTGGACAGAATGATTCTCATCGCATCTTCATGTTTGGTACTAAAGAAAATTTGGAAGTTTTAAAGGAGCACCGGCACTGGCACGTAGATGGAACCTTTAAAGTAGCCCCACAAATATTTTTACAAGTATTTACCATTCATGCATTGGTAGATAACCGTTCTATTCCGTTGATTTACGTGCTTCTACAGGATAAACGAGAGGAAAAATATGTTCGAGTGTTTCAAAAATTGATGGAGTTGAAACCCACTTTAAATCTAATAAGCTGCTTATCCGACTTCGAGAAAGCGATCCAAAATGCAGTTTGCCAGGTATTTCATGGTGTCCAGGTGATGGGTTGTTTATTCCACTTAGGGCAGTGTTTATGGAGGAAAATCCAAAAGCTACATCTTGCAGAAGAATATCGCAATGACGAAAATGTGAGAATGCATTTGAAAATGTTACTAGCGTTATCTTTTGTCCAAGAGGGCGACGTAATCACTGCTTTTGAGGAGCTAACCGAAAGCTGTCCACGAGAAATTGATGCAGTCATCGATTAATGGGAAGATACTTATATAGGACGGCAAAGGAGAGCAGATCCAAAATTTCCAATTCATGTATGGAATGTTCATGATAGAGTGCACCAGGGCTTTCCGCGTACAAGCAACTCTGTAGAAGGATGGCATCATGCTTTCCAACACACCGTTGACTGTCACCATCCATGTATTATCAAATTAATAGACCATTTCAGGAAGGAACAAGACCGGGTAGAAATAGAGTTGGAACGTTTTCGAGCCGGCTTCAGAAATCGCGAAGCTTCCAAAAAGAAGTATGTGCAACTTAATCTTTGATTGGAAACTCTTATGGGAAATTATAACAACGACGACTTTTTACCGTATCTCCGTGGAATTTCCAACAATCTGACATTATAAATTGATATATTATTATATAACTTCATTTATTTTTGTTTTATAATAATTATTAATAATTGTAACCTTTGTAATTAATAACCTTTGACGAATATATTTTGTAGAATTTTGTTTGTAAATATACATTATAATGTATACCTATTTATATTATACCTACATTTATTTTTGTTTTTATTTCATGTGTATACGATGCAATAGTTTTGTTGAAAACAAAAAATACATAAAATAAACCAAAAAAGTCACGTAAAGTATTAACATTCGTTTTACACCACTTACAATTTTTTCAATAATTTCTTGCTAAAACTCACAATAGAAAAGTTTCCCATATATCGCCAACTGAAGTAGATACACGGTATAAGTATAGTTATAAATTCTATAGATATGTATGGTATTTATTTTGACTTGGGCTGTTTTGTCGGGGGCTGTTTTGACGGTGGCTGTTTTGTCGGTGGGCTATTTTGTCGGGGCTGTTTTGTCGGGGGCTGTTTTGTCGGGGCTGTTTTGACGGGTCACCGTATTTTCACGCAAGAAACAATCAAAACCGTCAAATCTATAAAAGGACAACGTGACTTTTCATCTGTGGATACTTTTAACATAATATTATCGTTTAATCTCGTTTTTTTTTTTAATACTTTCGTAAAATACCAAATCTTACCGGCTTAGTTCATGACGTGAAAAATAAGCGATTTTAAAATAAATATAGTTTACTATACAAAATAAATATATTAACGAAAATTTATTTCATATCAACTAAATCAGTTTGTGATGAATAATAATCATTACATTAAGAAGTGTAGTGGATTTTGCCAAACGATTTTAATATACAGCTCAATTCCAACACGATTCTGAATATATTATAATTCAATATAATCGATAACTAGTCTTTATAAAATATTATACAAAATAAAGGTCAAATAAGTCGAATCGAAACTTGCCACTTCGTAGAAATATAAATCTAGGTGTTACACGTAGTGCGCCATTACGTAGATGATCGTGCCAGTCAATTTAGCTTCGACAAAAATGCCAAATTGCTGTGTCATGCAAAAACAATCAAAACCGTCAAATTTACAAAAGAACAACGTGACTTTTCATCTGTGAATACTTTTAACATAATATTATCGTCAAAACAAAATATTCAGCTCAATTCCAACACGATTCTGAATTTATTATAATTTAATACAATCGATAACTAGTCTTTATCAAAATATCATACAAAATAAAGGCCAAATAAGTCGAATCGAAACTTAGCATTTCGTAGCACATTTATGCAATTTTTGTATAATTAAGCGGTATCACTGCAACCGAAACACATATTACCCCCTAATAGATACCGCATCATTGAATATTTGTTCTGTTTTGATTTCACCAAATTTGGCGGCATGAAAGAATTGCGGGCGACGTATCAAATGCGCTGTGATTGGATATTTGAAAGTTAAACTTAGAATGCACCAAACCATAGTGATGGGACAGGGTTGGAATGTATATCGATAAATTTGGAATTTATTGATTATCAATATTGATTATTGATAAATAAATTGATCAATTTTTATTTGAAATTTATTAAAAATAAAACAATGTATATAATATATTTGTACGTGTAATTTAATGATTTCTTAAATTTACGCGAACACTACGCATTAAAAAAAATTATAGTATATATTCGCATTTTATCTAGCTTCATCATAGCTTAGTTTCAATTTCCGCCGTATCGGATGCTTTACAGCACCCATAGTCACGAGCGGGACTGAGATGTTTGACATCCCAATGTTTTAGTTAGTCCGGCTACCTTCAGTTTTTGAATATTATATTTTGGATGGAAAAATATTTTTAATTTATCAAGCGCATAGGGAGTATATTTCTATAATTCATCTCCCTGGTTATACGCAGTAAAACCCAAGGCAATCAATCATCATCTACCTGTGCACATGTAGAGGTGTTTTAGGACCAAATTCTTATACCGAGTAGCGGTGGCGTAAGAGAACCCATTATTCATTTCTTCCCATCAGATTAAATTTAATGGTAAAAAACGACTATGGGAAATGCCACAAAGACTTCATAGTTTCCGATAGCAGGCAGTAACCATGCGGCAGCATCAAAGGTGCAGACAGGAAGGTAGAGACTAAAGGAATCATTATTCCTCTTGCCAAGCGTGGTGATTAACGAAAATTCTCCCTACTACTGGACACGCACGTGTCCTTGCAGTAAACTTTTACTACGAGCTGATGATGACGATGACGTTATATAAATGTTTTTAGTATCGATCCAGCGTGCATATTTATATATTGTTCTATACATATATATCGTACGTTAATATAGTAAGTTTCGTGAACTATTGATCTAAAAAATGTAAGTTCTATTTAAAACCTATATTTTACAATATTACTTTCATCGAAGAAAAAGATTCTATGCGAAATAAATCGCGAGCAAAACTGAAACTGAATATTCGCACATAAAAAAGCAATAGAAAAGAAAATGTATAACAAATACGATCATTGAACTTGTAAAGAGGTTGTAATGGTCCTAAAGAGAGCCGTCACATAACGATAGTTGTTCAGTAACATACTAAAGTTTCTTCCCTTTCGCTTTCACATTGTAAATCATGAAACAAAATAGTTTTCGCATACGGAAACAAAATAAATTTATGATATAAATTATAAATTAAAATATTTAATAAAATATATCTTGAACATGCTGAATGATAATGTATTTAATTCTAATGGCTATTGACTTTTGCTTATTTTTAATGATAGTTTCATATGCTCGTTTATACAAAAGTAGTTTTTACGGGTTTTATCGCGTATATTATTTACTACTTATTTTATATTCCTAGAAATGGTATCTCTTAAATAGGACGAACTAAGAGACTCGCGTTGATGAACATATAGCTGATGGGATGAAGAATGGACGCTCCGGTAAGTCTGCAGTGTGTGAAATCGTAGCTACAGGATTGCCCCTGTCTCTACATCAGATTTAATGGACCACGAATCTGAAAATGAAGAAGATGACTGGGTGCCCCATCTGCTTGGGATCCTATATTTAATAAAATTAAATTTCAACACAAGCATACAACTACCATTCTCCACTGAATTTAAGTACTTGGGCATAAAAATGGACCAAAAGTTAACATGGAACTTTCACCTCAACAACGTATGCCATAAGACAAAATTTGTTTTAAGTTACGTGCAGTCGTTGGGTCCGGAACAAGTGGTACTTGCGTCCCAGTATGAACCTATGGTTGTGCAGCAGCATAGTGAGGCCGATTCTCACCTACGCCTCCACTGCCTGGTGTTACAAGGCCAACCAAAAGACGACTGCGGACAGACTAAATAGTCTGCAAATGATTGCCTGCTAAATGCCAACTGGAGAGATGCGATCATCGCTTGGCGAGGGCTCTTAACGCACTTCTATACCTAAAGTCCCTTGATCTTTATCTAGACAAGGAGGCGAGGGTTAGTTTATATAATATGTAATTTTCTTGAATATTAAGCGGTAAAAATAAAATGTAACGTTACTTAAGTTAAACCTATGATAATGTAAGTATTTAAATTCAATTGCATAGCAAAGCACGCATCCGCCGGAGTATGAAAATGTGTTTCCGATATTTAAGCTTCTTAGCCGAAATATCTCATAGAATCTTCACGTGAACCTTTGTCATCAAAATATAAAAATGGTTCCTACATATAATTTCCGTTGAACTTTATACTTTCTATGTATAAAGATAAAATGCCACTAGTTTTATGTTTCTAAAAATCTAAATTCAAAAAATTTTAAATTGCAAATCTTAAATTATAAAATATTAAAGTTAATAATACATAATGTTACTATTAAACAAACATTGTTTTATAGTAACATTTTTACGGATAATAAATTCTATTCTTTGTTTTAGAGAGAAGTTTAAATCAAGCAAACCTGATAATTTTCTATAAAGGAAGCGATAGTTCTCGGATATAACTTTATTACTCTTATGTATCCAGTGTCTTAAATCTACATTTCTTTTCTTTATAAACGTACTAAGCATTTTACCTTCAACTTCTCTTCGTCTAGATTTTGAATCCAGTAGATTACTTTTTATCTTCCCTTACTTTTTATTTTCTATTTAAAAAAATAAGCGTATGGAAATCAAATTATTTTTTATAGCATTTGAATGGCACAACGCAATTAATTGTTATATTTACCAACATTATTGTATTCAATTTTAAATCTTTGAAAAACAAGACTATTTTTTGCGTAAGTTTTTGTATATAATGATTAATTAAATTTAATTTAATGATTTCAATCACCGTTTCGAATTTTCTGCAAATGTTTGCTTATTGAAAAAATTACTAATTGCGTGCGTAAAGTAGGTTTCCGTAGCTCAGGTTATCTCTAACATTTTCTAAAACTTACTACACTTTCTAAAGTCTGTCTACAACATTTAAATGAGTAGTAAAAATTTACAGAAAGTTCGGCTTAACCGAAACTAACTCCTATATTCATGACATATAAATTTTAATGAGAAAATCCAATAGTGCCATCGTAGGCTATTTAACGACATTTTTACATTTTTTTTCTCTTCCATTTAAAGACAACTTGAAATAAAAAAATATTAAGTTTCAAAAACGACAGAGCGTTACAATATTTCTGGTGCTTTTGTTAAATAATCAATCAAATCACAACAACAGCACCATAGATTACACTATGGCTTTACTAGTACCATAGATAGGACCAGGACAATTTTTTTAACAGTGCTTGATTATTTTATTTTATTTTATTTTATGTTCCACGCCATTTAAATAAACGTCGTAGAAGCATGGTTGCCCAGACGTACCGAGCTAAAACCACATTTGCAAGCAGACAATACATATCGCGTTCTGCCCTTCTTTATAATAAAATAAAGGAAGAAGTATGTATATATATATATATATATATATATATATATATATATATATATATACACACATATATATATGACAAAACATATCATAACTGTAAAAAGACTTTTGTTGAAATGGATTCAACATAAGACATGACGAAACTGAGAAGCGTCTGGATCGTGTTATATGATTTGTACAGACTCAGACACTCTAATCACACACACTCATTTTAACTCATGCAAGCACAGACACACACACACAGACACACACACACACACACACACACACACACACACACACACACACACACACACACACACACACATACGTATACATAAATAAATAAACTCACTCACATACCATACAGTATTTATAAGTAGACTTTAGTTCCTATCGTTTGATTGTCTTAATTTTAGGCTTTAATTATTAAATTTTGGAATATAAGTAATAAGTATATAGATAACTTAATATATGATATAGAATATGTTTAACCATACTGCCATGTAACATGAATATAGTAATGGAAGGGCGGACCCTCCACACACACACAGGCATTATTTGCTTAAATGTTGCTTCCAATCTACTAGTTCTTAAGGCATGTACTTTTTAAAACGAAATAAAATTTATTTATTTATTTATTATTTATTATTATTGATACTTTGCAATTGCAATCCATCAGTACAGAAACATTTACGCCATGTTTTATTCCTCTGACGATTTAAAAAAGATCGGCCAGGGGCAATACGAGTACTAGTGGGGGGTACACATGTTTTGATTTCTCTTTTGACAGAAACGTTAATTACATATCTTATCATTAAAATGAATTAATTAATAAATGAATAAAAATGTTAAAAAGTAAATTATCATGCCTACCAAGCAGTGTGCTTTCGCTAATTGCGCTTCTGATATACATAAGTAAATGACATGAAGATGGTATAAAACTTGTGCCGTTTATAAAACTTCAAGTTGGCATAAAAATGTGTTTGGAGTAGATTTATTTATCGCGAAGAACCGATATAACAATTGAATAAAGAAAAAACTTACTTATCTCTGTACTAAATGTGTATCTCTAAGTGCACAGATAATAATAATTTTGGAGTTTCTTACCGCAATGAACCATCAGATAGAACAGTGTTGGAGACAGATTCAAGAGTAATGGTGTATGTCTGTAATGCAGAAATTCAGACAGAAGAGAATGTTGAAGTTCAATGGCTAAAAAATATATTGAAAGTTTAGAGAAAAAAAAACTGTGTAGTATAGTTTTTGAATGTAGATTCATGTCGCAACAATGTTAAAAAGTTTAAATATTATACTAGTTAAAACCAGAAGATTTTATGCTTTATGTGAATTTCTGTAACCTGATGCTCTAAAAATCCTGATTTCACTAAAAATCAGCTTTTTTGACATTAGTTCGACTATGTTGGGGATTATTACTAGCAGATATGATCTATAGATTGAGTGTTAACATTGGAATATCTTTACACACAATTAAGAAAAATAGTCCCAATCAATGATTATTTTGAGTGCAATTGGCAAAAACTACACAAACAACACAGTTAATTACTTAACACTAAGTTAGTAACACTTAGTCGATATCATCTTCCGTTTATTCTATTTTTATAATGGACATTTAACATGACTGTCAATAGGGAATTCAAAACATATGTACACCTCCACCAGCGCTGCCTCTATTGGATCTTCTTAAATCTTCAGAGGAAACATGCTAATTAATATGAATTCCATTAATTTTTTCCTGGCAGTTTTCTGCCAATTCTGCACAGGTACTTTACGTACAGTTCAATACCCCAAACGTGCTTACCAAAATCAACTGCAGAAAGCATTTTTAAAGTCAAGTAAACACGCCATCGCTACAAGATGCACCAGCCCCTACTGTGGGAGACGTAAGTAGAAGAGGCAAGAAACCCACAAGTAGACTATTTACTATTACAATTTAGCATTATAATATAAATTTAATATAAACGAGATTGAAAATTTGAAATAAATATAAAACAAAATCGTTTATTTCAGGCATTCGTCCATATATTGCTTCCGTTCGTTTCACTTTAGCGCGACGACGGTGCCGCTCACAGAAGATCGATGGTGCAGTGAAGTTGCCGACGAATGTGTAAGTTCCAGGAGTATCATATATAGCATATATTGCGGTGTTTCTGATAGAAATTCCTGGTAGTATTAGGAAAAAAACTTACCAGCATCTGTTAGGCGGCTTGAAGGCAAATCCACCCAACGCAACGGGAGTAGCCGAGGTTCTGCAATGGACTTTGCAGGCTGATTAAGTAGTAGAAGCTCTTAATTTATTTATTTTCCTGTGATAAGCTCGATTTTCCCGTGTAATCCATATGTTAACCCAGAGTATGTTTACTGATAAATAACATCAAAACCCGTTTAGCGGTTTGAGTGTAATTGAGTAACATTTATTCAAACATTAAATGTTAACATATTTAATAGTATGAATTGGGATGAAAATACTATAAAACTCTTATTGACAATTATGCACCTGTTACAGTGCTTGATACTGAAACATTAATTAAAAATTCAGTAGAAACAACAATTAGCAAACCCGTAAGAAAGTTATAACGGTACTAAAGAGAGCCATAAGATAGCATTGGCACAAAATGCTTCCAGTTAGCCAACAAAGTTTTATTATTATACTCTTAATATTAAACTTGTACTACAATGAATTGCATAGTGTTTAACCCAAGCGATAAGAATTTCTGCGGAAGAACTTTTAATTACATTGATATAAAGCGTCAGTATACTCGTAGTTAAGTGTAAGAAATGCAAACTTAAGAAGTTTGTTAAAAGGAATGCCTTGTCTGTCTCGTTGATCTAGTAGTCGTTAGCGTGACTGGTGATAAGATCTCAGGTTCGAATCCTGGACCCGGATCTGACATATAGTAAATCTGCACTTACAATAACTACAATTAACAATTTTATTAGTGCTGCTAGGTATATATGCCGACTTGGTTGCGCACTGATAACTTATATATTTTAAAGAGTGAGCACTTATAACTTATATATTTTAAATGTATCGGAAATAATTGATCTGCAAAGAATATACGCGCACTTGTGGCCAAACTCAATTAACGACAGCACCGCTTCTACAACTGTTATCACACACCTAAATTGGAATCTTAATCATCAGAAATTTAGACGTACATAGATATATATATATATATATATATATATACATATATATATACATATATACATATATATACATATTTTTTTTTGCGCCCGAAGCAATTAAAGGGCTACCCTGTACGTAGGGAGGCGGAAAATGCATTACGCATACCACGATAGCCGGTCTATCGTGGTTATGAGGGACAGTCCTACCGGGGACCCTAAGTGATACCCTCTAAAAACCGCCTTTGGGGACAGGCAGCCGGCTGATTAAGCTCTATTGTGCCTTATCATGAGCGACCCTCTTTTGGGAAAAGAGGGCGCAGGCGGCTAAGAGCCGCTGAGGGAGTGCCTACGAAGGCAGAATAATATTAGTTAATATAATAATAATTAATTTAATTAGAACTGGCCTGAGCCGCCAGGAGGCAGTTCAGGTCGTTTGACAGTTTATTAGGCGGGTCCGAGAGAGAGTTTCTCGGCCTGCGGACACGATAGCGAGAGGGGGGTGGGGCTGCATAAGAAGCCGCCTCACGAATTAAATTGTTTGGGTGCGACTCTGAGGCTTTGAAGAAGTTCTCAGAGAGTTTTTTAAAGAATTGTTGAATTGTTGGGAGCTCTAAGTCCCGATGAAGGTCGGCATTACGGACGTACCAAGGTGCGTTCGCAGCTCGACGACAGAAGAGGTTCTGAACTATTTGGAGTTCATTTAAAATGTTAGGGTTTGCGTGGGCAAAGACGGGGCCCGCGTATGACATGACGGGTTATATACATATATATATATATAGATTGAATATTGTAAAATAAATAATAGGAGGCTTGCCTGTTACCTACACAATTACAAACTCAACATCTTATTAGTTGCCTTTACGACATTGGCATATTCAAACAAACATGGGGAATTTTTTTTAGTATAGGCATTTACGCCTATACTAAAAATGTGTATGCACGCCTTAAGCGCAAAGCGCGTAGGTCTGTCTAGCGCCTAAAAATCCAGAATTCAACGTTTTGTCGCATGAAATTGTATCCAATAATCAAATTGAACATGTAAATAATATAAAAAGCACTATGTCGGAAAGATAAATGATTATTGAACTTATTTTTTTAAATCGATTAATTTCTATTTTTACATTTAAAAAAAACACGATAACTTTTGAAAATATCAATTTTTCAATTAAATCTATTTTTTAATCTCGTCAGCTATCATATGGAAAACCATGAAGTATAATCGCTCTTTAATTTTGTTTTGTTTATTTGTAATTGGTTTTTTCGGCTTAGAAATTCCGAAATTTTCCGTGTTATGAGCAGCTTTGTAATAATATATTGTTGCGCCGCTAAGTTGACATCTCATCTCATGGCACTAGCGCCATCTAGTGTCGGGTAACAGAGCGAGGAGAGAGCTTTTCAGAAAATGACATCACTATTTTAACCGACAGCGCCATCTAGTATCAAATTGAAGAACTAAACTTTCTAGAAGCTCTACACTCGATCTTTCTGCGCTTGGTCGGTTGGCGCGCGTATTTACTCGAATATTCTGGAATGTTCTGGATGTTTTCGTGGAAGAGCCCTATATAAAGGCGCTGCGATACGCGATCGAGGAAGTATTGGAGTTGGCGACACAAGCGAAGGTTCGGAGCGGAATAAAGTGAATTAATGTGATTAATTATTAGTGTTTTTAACTTTAATTAGTGTAAAGTGAATTAAAGTGTTAATTTAGGTAATTCTATCTGCAATTTTTATTGTCACGAACCTCAAGCTCGTAACAATATTTTACTAAATACACTTTGATCTTTGACTCATTCTGGGCTCGGGTCGGCCACCGTCGTGAGTGGATTACTGTATCGTTTGTTTACAGTGGCTCGTGATGAAACATATCGATCACTGTAGAAATACAAAATATTCCAAAAACCAAATTTAGTACATACTTGACCAAGGTAGGATATTGATACTATTTTTATAATCCCAGATTTTAGTTACAATATATTGTTTCGCTAAAAGAACGTAGTATTTATATATACTCTTACGTCTTGGACTTTATGGAGTGACCTGAAGGTGTACTTCGGTATCTGCTACTGGAACTTCTATAAGAGTAAAACTAGGTGTACCGAGTTTATCTTCGTTTTGTTAGTTATGATGAGATCTTACCTTCGGGCTTGATAGAATGACCTGAAGGTGAATTGTGGTGAGTTTGTAAATGCTAAATTAAAATACTGGTTATGACCACATGAAAAACTTCTTGAAAACAAAATAAAGTTGATGAGAAAAAAAATATTAACGAGTCAGGTAACAAATACTAGTTTTTAAGATATTATCTGACTACAAATACCTAAAAATTAAAGTAATATTTAAGTTGATGATTTCCTAATACTGTTAAAAGTTTTGCTTTTAAATAACAATAATAAATTAAAACGCAATATAAGCCAATAACAACATATTAAATTTGAAAAAAATATTTTCAGTTGTTGATTGATAATTTTTTTCTACATTTTTTCACGATCATATGAGCATCATAAGTCGTGCACTTTTGGATTTTCCAAACTTTTATATTGACCTTTGACATAAAGTTATCCGAAAATTAGAATTAATAGCAATAAGCTTATTTGTGAAAACTTGTGTGCATTTAAAACACTTTAAAAAATTGACGTATAACATAAGCGCTTAAGACATGAACATTTGGATTTCACAAACGTTTTTTATTTCTTTATCAACTTATTACAGCCGTTCGAAAGTCCACTGATAAACGTAGGCCTCCCAAAAGAATGCCACAAAATACAGTCCTGAGCTACCTGCATCCATCGACTTCCTGCACGTCTTACCAGGTCGTCATTCCATCTAGTGGGGTGGGAGACCGCCCCACTCTTCGTCTACAGGTACGAGATTGTCACTGGAGAAACTTATTTCCCCACAGGTTGTCGGTTCCTTGAGGTATATGGCCGGCCCATTGCCACTTCAGCTTCATAATCCGTAGGACTATATCGTTTACTTTAGATCTCCTGCAGATATCCTAATTTCTGAGCGTATAATGCAGAGAAACCCCGAGCGCAGTCCTCTCCAAAGCCCGCTGAGCGACCTTGAGCTTCCTCGTATGGCCAGTAGTGAAGGAAAATGTCTCAGATCCATAAGTCATCACTGGCAATACGCACTGGTTGTACGTACAATCTAGTTTTCAATTTTTGAAATATAACTAACGAGAAGATGTGCCGTAATCTGTCGAACGCTGTCCAACCGAGTTGAATCCGTCGATTGACTTCACGGTCGAAATTGAATTTACCTAGTAAAAATAACTGTCAACAACTATCGGCATAGGTGAGACGTGAACGTTGTTTTGTCCCTGTTCATCTTAAGACCAATCCGTTTGAAGACACTATTATGGTCATTGAGCATAATGCTTAGGTCCTCCAGCGATTCTGCCATAAGGACTATGTTGTCGGCAAACCGAAGGTGAGTGATGTACTCGCCATTGGTGTTAACACCGTATCCTTTCCAATCCAGTAGCTTGAAAACGTCTTCCAATGCAGCGGTGAAGAGTTTTGGGGATATAACGTCACTCTGGCTTACACCTCTGTGCAGTTGGATAGGTTTGGTACCAGAGTACACTTCAGCACCTCGACATACCGCACGATATACGCTTCAGCTGTGGTATATGGTTGGAGCTTGAATGGATCGTCTAGACTAGAAAAGGACCACGCACTCACAAAATACCAACTTAATGCTAACCGAAGACCATTTTTTCTGTTAAAGAGGCATATATATATATATATATATATATATATATATATATATATATATATATATATAAACAAAGAGGACCAGATGAAGTTACTTGAATTAGCTTACTGGTCGACGAATACATGAAAATGGTGATTAAATTTGTAACAAACTTTGGTTTAGTTGGTGGTAATGTTTAACGGTGACTTCCAATGGGTTGCAATTGTAACTATGACGATAATAATGACAACCACAATTTTAATTTGTATTTTAATAGATATCAGTTATGACGTACGAGGAATTTCAAGGCTGATCAACGAGCTATGCAGAGGGGTGTGCTCAGAGTTAATCTTCATAATAAACTTCGTAATGAGGATATCGGCAGTAGAACCAGAGTAATCGCCATAGCCCACCATAAGCTAAAGTTATATCGGGCTGGCCGTATAGATATAACTCAAAGAACCGACAACCGATGGAGAAGAAGGATTATTGAGAGGCAGCTGAACTGAAGAGGTATTGGTTGTGCACGTAAGTATTTCCTGGGTCCGCAGGTGGAAGATCATGGGGTTTCGTTGTTGTGAGTTCAACATAATCCACCCGTACCTCAAAAGCGTGCGTACATAGACATTTCCCCATGAAACAAAGGTTATTTTACAGTTTTTGTAATAGTACATTTTACATTGTAATATTCTCTCCTACATACGCATCTACATAATATACGCAACCGATGTTGTTTATATAATATTTACTTGCATCAGCTATAAACACCAAGAAAAATATTCGAATTTCCAACGCGCATGTAAAAATATTAAATTTCAGTAGAGTTAAATAAAATGAACTGTGTCGTATTGAGGACACACTTGTGATGCACTCATGCTTCATGCGACGCAAAGTAAAAATATCTTTTTTGCATCTGACATAAGTGTTGATATACTTTATAATTATGTCAGAGGAATTTAAAAAAGTGCAAATAGGTATAGGTCATGTCATACTTTAAAAATAATATACAAGAATAAAAAAATAGGTGCAGTAGAGATTTGGACTGCCGTCTGCCTTCCCTATTAAATTCTTTTTTGATGACCAATTGGTGACTAATTGTGAGTGCGTTTTTTTTTTTGTAGGAAAGGGGGCAAACGAGCATACGGCTCATCTAATGGTAAGTGATTACCGCGCCCATAAACAAATGCAACACCAGCTGAATTGCAGATGCGTTGCCGGCCTTTTAAAAAGAAGTAGGCTCTGTTCTTAAACGGCCCTAAGTCGTATCGGTCAGGAAAAATTCTCTAGTGATAGTCGATTCCACAAGTAAGTAGTGCGAGGATGAAAACTTCTTTTAAATCGCACAGTAGTGGACCGCCAGTACCCAGATGGTATGGATGGTATCGCGAGTTTGTGTTCGTGTTAGTGTATCCATATTTGTTTAAAAAAACTACATAATCTATTAAAACTCAATCAAATCGTCATTATTGAATTCCGTTTACAATAAAATTGATTTCAAGCCGATATGAACATAAAAAACAAACGTACACATTTACTCACTGACATCACTGCACTTAAAAGCAGAATGGTTTTATTACTACCTGATATCATTATTTATTTTGTTTTTGTCGCGGATTAAACATGAAAAAAACAATTACTTATAAAATATTATAAACTAAATACAAAGAAACGGAATATGTCATAATTCACCTGAAATAATTAATGGGTTTAAAAAACTGTATTTTAGTAAAGAAGTCTTAAACGATCTGTCATAGCATGAGCATGGCTAAACACATTCTTCAAGTCTACATAGAGTAATACAGTACAACGGTGAGCATTCATTTCGATAAAAGCGCTTCTTTGAAATACCACTTGTGCTACGTGCAAAACGCACTTATATCCGATAACATCTTTAATCCTCGCACCTTTTTTGTGTGTCTGGCGCTCAGCGTGAACCAACTGGTTTATAAACGGGGAGTCTTAAGAATATTTTACAAAACGAAATAAAATAAACAAGCTTAGTGTAAGAATCGTGAAAGTTTTCGGAGCGTGCAATAAGATGCATCTGCGCTTTAGTAATGGCAATTTATTTTTAAACCTTAAGTGTTTTATACACATAATAAATAAAAGAAACAACAATCGACCGGATTACGTAAAATGTAGAAGTAATTAATCATTCTTGTATATAGAGATTGCAAAAAAAATCCAATTTGTTACTGTAACTACTCGTACGTTGTAGCTTCCATAAGCCGATTTTGCAACGAAGCTTCTAAAAGCTAAGCTAGAGGAACGGTCTGCCGAAAATTTAGATATATAACTAGTCTGGCCATAAATACTGTTACATAAAGACTTTTCTTTTTTTTAATTATTTTGAATTTGGAACGCGTTCATAATTTTTAAAAGTTTTTTTCGATTTCGCACCATTTTACATATTCTTTTGTGTTCATTATCAAGTTACAATATGGCATGCGATTGCCTTGCACATAGTGGGTATGGAGCCGTCGGTCATATTCCAGACACTTCAAAAGCTTGGTATCAGACGTATGTTCGTATATCGTACTATCAACAAATACAACACTTCCTCTACCGAAGATCATAAAAGATCGGGGCGGCCCCGTGCTATTAGAACTACAAAGGCTGTTAATGCTGTTAAAGCCAGAATTCGACGAAATCCCATTAAGAAGCAAAATATCTTATCGCGAGAAATGAAAATTCCCGCTAGGACTCTGTCGCGTATTATAAAACAAGACCGGTAGCTCGGTGCATATCGTCGATATACAGGATATGCCCTAAATCAATCTTTACAATTAAAGAGAGTCGATCGATCAAAACGCCTTCAAAAAAATTTTAACGATTGAAGAGCAATAATAACAAAATAGAGCAACAATAAGCAAAATGATAAAGTGTACGCTCATAGTTCTAAAGAAGCTGCTCAAGTGGCTGGAAAGGTACACGTGGTCATCATCCTGCGTCAGTGATGGTTTGGTGGGGCTTATCTTATCAAGGCGTCACATAGCTATATTTTTGTGAAAAAGTAGTGAAAACTTCAGCCAAAGTGTATCAATAGACAGTCATGTATCGTGTTATGAAACCTCTCAGCAATACGCTTTTTGGTCACAAGGCACGAACTACCCAAGCCTGGCTTGAAACCAATGTTCCCGACTTTATAAGAGCTGAAGACTGGCCCTCATCTAACCCAAACCTCAACCCTTTAGACTACAAATTATGGTCAGTTTTAGAAGACATGGCTTGCTCTAAACAACACGGCGACATTGAGTCTCTTAAAAATCTCTGGAGCAAGCAGTGGCGAAATTTCCCATGGCAACAGTGCGTAAATCCAAAAATATATGGCCAGACATATTAAAGGCCTGTATAAAAGCCAAAGGTGGCCATTTTGGATAGAATATTGCTTTTACTTTTTGCTAAGACTTTAATAAATATGTACATATAAGTTTTAGTAATATTACATTACTTCATTTAAAAAAATGCATTTTCATTTGTAACAGAACTTATGGCCGGACTAGGTATAAACTGAATTTGAAAACGGATATGTAAAAATACATAGCTCATTAGCATCATAAAATATGAAATTCTACGTTAGTAAGAGGAAAATTCTATATTTCAATCCAATTAGTTTTTAAAGATATACATTAAGATATAGAATATTATTATAAATAAAAGAATAATAAAGTGATAGACGACGGTCATTTCAAAAAATATATAGGTACACACAGTTACAAGAATTAAGATAACAAAGTATGAAATTAAATTATTAGATATTTCATAACATATTTTTCTACGTGGTAGAGCCATGCTGCAGCTATATCAGTGGTATAGTTAAAACACGAATCGGTCGGCTCGATCGGGGAAGGACCACGCTCTCACAGAATACCAGCGTAAAATAGCAGTTCAACACTTCTACGTTTCGTATGGTG
The DNA here is from genome assembly GCA_036936625.1 of Parnassius smintheus behrii. Taxonomy (NCBI): domain Eukaryota; kingdom Metazoa; phylum Arthropoda; class Insecta; order Lepidoptera; family Papilionidae; genus Parnassius; species Parnassius smintheus. The sequence continues at coordinate 23,692,868 of JAUPFT010000007.1, forward strand.
AGAACCGGATACCCATTTTACTGGAAACGAAGCATTCCATTTTAATCCTCATGGGTGACAATATAGGATATATGTAGGTTTTTGATTTATAATCGAAGATAGATGTAGATGTCTATGGGCCACACCAACCACTTCCCAACAGGTGGACTGTGTGCTCGATTGTCACCATTACTCTATAAAAACATAGTCACTACGTATACAATAATTATATTACTAATACTACTACGAAACTTATAATGATATACAAATTTATAAATTAATATATGTTATTTAGGTGTTTTAATTTAGTAAATTCTTAATTTGTAGTAAACCTGACAGGAAGCGAAAAAGCAATAACAACAGCAATTAGCAAAGCTGTAAAGTTGTAATGATCCTAAAGAGACCCATAAAGCAGGGATGGTTGTTACAAACAGCTTTTGGTAAGCCAAGAAAGTTTTTTGATCGTTCTCTTTAATGTACTTTATAGAGATTTTGCGTTTATTCCTAATAGTTTAGTTAAAGTTACAGCCTATATACGTCCCACTCCTGGGCACAGGCCTTCGCTCATTTCTGAGAGGGTTTTAGGGCAAGGAATTGACCGCCGCGCTGCCCCAATGTGTGTTAGCGAACTTCACATGTATTCGAAATATATTTTTCTTATTTCTCAGGCATGCAGGTTGCCTCACGATGTTCTCCTTCACCGCCAAGTACGTGGTAAATCTAAAATTGCAATTAACAATTTCATTGATTCTGGCGGGGATCGAACCCGGTTTGCTCGCGTACTGTGAAATTTACAGCGAGCATTAAGCATCTGAGCTACCACGGCTAATTGTTTACTATTAACAATAAAAATGACAAAAAACGGAACAGTTTTCCAATTAAGCACGAATTAATAAGAACACATTTCAATATATGTTTTTATTTAGAATGTTAATAGATTCATTCAAAAAAATCATCATTTACATATTTTCTTCTTTCTTTGCCTATTATATTATGCAAGTGCTTAATTACTATCCTATCGGTAATGTTGCAAAGACAAAAGTCCATTCACTATTTTCTTAAAGACAGCCAGATTGTAATCAGATGTAAGGCAGACACTAGCAAGAATAAAATAACAGCCTGGTTACTGACTCTAGGGTATGATGAAACGGAGGATCTTTTGACAGTGCAGCGCTGAGTTATTATGGACTGTGCTCAAACTTCTATTGTTAGGTAACCTAAGGTATTCATTAAATTGTATTCTTCATCCTTTGAGTAATAAACCAATGAATACTCAGTCTTCATCTCGTGCACACCCTCTTACACACGTACACTAGCACCATATATATCCAAAAGAGGTACATTTAACATTTTTTTCTTTCTATTTTACATTTTTAACACATATGTAATATAAAGAGTAAAATTTGTTAATTTTTCCATAATATAAATAAATAATTTATGTTTATTATGCCCGGGGAGTGGCGCCATTGCTGAAATACAGGTTCTGGCCTAGTTTGGCAATTGACGCTATTTTTCAAGTTATAAGATAAAATATTCCTGTGTAGTTTATAAATAGACATATTGTTAACTGATATATATATGGAAATAAAGATTATTGTTATTATTATTCCACTTCATAACAAACGATGAAGCTAATTGTTTGCTTGGAATGCGTGGTATCTTGACAACAACGGGGTGGGAACTCACTGAGCGTCTGGTTGTCCGATGTTGGAATGGAAAAGATGGAATTAATGTAATTTCTGCGCACACTCTCTGAAATGTGTCCTGTAGAATATCAAGAGGCTGGTAAGTTTACACCTGTGCTAGAGATTGAGAAGTTTGGCTTGATTATATTATTTGCTTAGTTTTATGATAACTACGTAACAAAATGTTTATTGAATTTTGAAGGGAGATTTTAAATTTTTTATTTTTATTTAAATATTTCCATTAATCTATTGCATATGTCGAAATCCTTAATTCTTTCGATCCGTTACAAATACAAGGAGCGGAATCACACCGTGTGTCGACATTAAACTCTTTAGATATACACAACCCTCCTATAAAATCTGTTTTGATATTGAACGGTGAAAGATGACTTAAAGAATCACTATTATGCTATAATATCCAAATGAGCTTTTTTGAGAACGAGGTATTTAATCGTGAATAGAACAAATTTGGGGTAATTTGTACTTATAATGAGATGCAATGAGTACAATTAAGAAATAAGCAAATATACGTTTTATTATCAAAGGTAATAAATCTTTATGAGAATAAAGTGATCTTAAGACGGCAGTTACTTTAAGGCAAAGGAGGTGGGTTGCTAGGAACCATTTTCGACCATCACACACTCGAAAAAAAATCCGATTTCGGAATATTTTTAACACCTTTGTATATTTTACTTACTATATTATTTACTAAATAACTAATAAAGTAAAAATAACTAATAAATAAATAAATAATAAAGTAGTAAGTCATAGAAGTTATTGCCCAAAAAGAGAGTGTTTCGTCTTTTTCAATGTTTTGTTGTTTTTTTATTATTTGAATTATATTTTCAATAAAGCGTTCTATGAACTTCATTGACTTCGACACTTATTTGGATAGTACTCGTAATAAGCTCGTATCTGAGTACTATTTTATCTTGGTTCACTTGTGGGCTTTTACACAGTATAGATGAATATATGGCGACGGTATGCAAGTAATACAGTGCGCAGTGATTGAAATCCTGTAGAAGCGCACAGTGAACCAAGATACCATGAGCTAGCAACATTTTTAATGGAAATACAAAACGGAATTCAAATTCTCTTCTGAGCCCCAAAGCAATACTTCCGATATCAATACTAGCCACCATCCTTGTATCGTCTTACGCTTTCTTTTAAATACCGTAATTGTGTATCTTCATAAATTTTCAAGGATTCTTAATTACACTTCGTTAATGTATATTCCTGGATAACTGAAGTAATAAATTTTGCTGCCTTGCAGCCTGTCCCCTCGCGCTTTGCCATGCAGATAACTGCTCTTCACGGAATATGAATGTGTTCTCCAATGAATTCTCCATTCACTGACAATGTATCCCTGGTTATTTCATCCTATCACTTAAGCGTTACATAGACCACGAGTAGATTAGGATAAGTTTCAGTGTTTACGCGTTTACATCAAGATCTAGCGTAATATATTATTACCTATACCTTTATATAGCAATTAGCAACAAAGTCAATTATTGATACCTTCTTATTATTCGAAAGTTTCGTTCATTCGAAATGTTAGGGCAACCGTAAACATTTGGGCAACAGGATATCAATAATTTATTCTTATATTGTGCTTTAAAAAAAGTTTATTATCACTTTTACATAAGTGCCTAATTTTTCCTAACAAATTACCTAAAAATTTCAGATGTCATCCAGATTAATACTTCATTTTAACGTTTATTTTGTGTAACTTATAAACCTTCTTTCTAAATATTTCAATCAACATAAAAATAATGAATAACCAGCTTTCCTATCTCGCAATCTATGAGGACATTCATTATGAAAAGGTTTCGTTCCGCCTCAATTCTTGCAAATGTATAATACATATCTATAATTTCTATAGTATGGTTACGTATTTTTATGTTTTATTTTCTTATTCAACATTCTGAATTCATATATCACGTTATTTTTAATGTTTAAAGAATTAAATAATTTTTTTAAACATCTGTGTCTCTTCCCCTTCTTCTCAGATCAATCAGAATAATGGCTTAAAATACAACACTGTTCTCGATCCGCATTTTGTAAAATACTACCTACATAAATAAACGCCATAAGTAAATACCTACATAAATATTTACTTATGGCTCAATGGCGCATACAGCTAAGGAGAAACCAGACCTGTTTGCTTCAATTTTTGCTTACAATTTGCGGAAGTGAGGTAATTAAGGTACCGTCGCTCTTGTCATGCAGTGGCAAGAGCGTACCATCTCAATTATCTCACTGCGGTAAATCTATGTCAGAGGTATGCATCACCAACAAGGAGGTTCTCTAAACCTTCCGTAGTTTAGATGTGAACAAAGCTAGTGGACCAGATGGCATACCAGCCAGATGGCATATAGTTTTCTCTTGCGTTGTCACACTTTTCCCGTCACTTATTTAGGACTGGAATAGAGCCAAATCTTGGAAGCTAGCCAATGCCTAAAAAAGGGAGGCGTGGCGAACCCGCCAACTACCAATTTCAATTTCCTCCATACTCAATATTATGCAAAATTATGCCAACCTCATGACACACCAAGAACAAGACGATCACTTCCGCGACCGCTAGTACGGGTTTTGCGAATATCGGTTAATTGGGAACCATCTAGCGTAAGCCACTCCCATATGGGGCAAAGCCATCCAGAACATTTATGGTGACCTTGATTTGTTTTAAGACAATTTTGTCAGCCTCGAGCAAAGGAAGGAGGAAGGAAGTAAGGTTAATTTACATAAACTGATTGCTAAGTAGTTACTTTAGTTTAGTAGTTAGCTTTTGTTACGCTAAGTCTAGTAATAAGTTTATTAAATAAGTAAGACGGAACTTTTGGATTGCCTTTCTAAAGAAGCACTTCTCAATTCTATAGATTTTATTTACTACTTGCGTGCCGGGTTATTTTCCGCTTTATCCCGGTCCTCGAATTTTTGTCGCTAAATTGAGTGCTCTAGCTGATGTCGGAAGCACCGGTAGTCAGAAGGTGAGTTACTGCATTCATATGTATCCATTCAACGATTCCATTTCAGAATGACATGATAATGGTATACTAATTGGGCCGCCGAGACGACCTCCTCGGGTTACGTAAGTGGCAAACTTAACCATTTCACTGTCCCATGAGTCATATATGAACATTTCGATTGTTTAACTATTATGTCTATTTCGCGGACAGAGAAGTTGTTAAGTTTCCCAATTAGGATATGATGCTGTTTGTGCGGCGACTTGCCTTTTAATTGTTGTTGCTAAATAGCATTGCGTAGCGTTGAGTACTTTTTCTCCGATCAGAACTTGGCGTTGCGTTTCGAGTAACGTATTATGCCTATTTTTAAACTAGAAGCACTGTTTCGAAGCTAGCACAGATTTTTTTAAAATTGATTGTTCAACCTAATAACACACAGTTGTTGCATCGACTGGGTTGCCAAGAGAAAATCAAAAATCGAAAATCGTCCAAAGAACTTGATTGCCGGTTCCTGAAAAACTCAGTTACTTAGAACGTTATTAAGTTAAATTTTCTAGGTGCGAGATAATAAGCAAACTGTAAGTAGGTCAACTGATGCACTCGAAAATGACTAATCAATCTGAATAGTTTCATTGCGATGAATTTGTTGAGTTGCATCAAATTGTTGCTGCCTTGCGCATCGAAAAGAATGCACTTCTAATCTTTTTAAAAAAATACTTGGTACTTGACGAATCATATTTAAAGAAGTTTTGGGCCTGTCGCTCTGAATTACCACTGGTTTTGGAAGTAGGTATTAAAGGCGACATCAGTTTGAATAGAATTAATGAGTCGTTTAATTGTATGAATTTTGTATCGGCCCACAAAAATTACTCCAAACACATTAGTATTGTTTTTAAATAGCTGCTATGAAATTTTTGAGATTCAGTCACGACAACAATTTGCGATCGCAATTTATTTCCTTTTTGCTTATTTTTGCCCGTTTTATCTCGATTCTTTCGGTTGGATAGGCGAGGTCCACGTTTTCCCTTTTTAAGGAATTGCTTCAATGGAAAAATGTTTTATCAGCTTGTTTACTCGTCGATGGCTTTTATTTTCATTTAAAAAAAATTGGACTAGATGATTGATGGGAATGAAGTGATCATTTTTAACTTCCCGCTTTGAAAATCAATAATTTTCAAAAATAGGAAATTATTATTTTCACCCCAGTTTTCGAAAATCGAGTTCTCATCAGATCTCGTGTGTGAGTCGAGTGTGTGTTTGTATGTAAACATATAAACATCTCATAACTTTGTAACGAAGTGTCTGATCGTAAAGCGGTTTTCGGCATCTGAAAGAGCCTTGCTGGACTTAGATTTTTGGTAAATTTAGAAACAGAGGCAGCGTAAGGCGTGGGCGACGTGGGCCACCGCCTACGGCTTCGCGATCCAAGGGGCCTCGCACCCTGGAAGTTTATGTATTACTTAAAACCGTAAACGCGCCGAAAAAATTTCACTGTCATGAATCGATATTATTGACATAACTAAATATCTTTTTATTCGGTCTAGCAACATTAGTTTGCGTTGCTATTGCGGGGAATCCCCGCTGCGGGGCGACCAGTATATATACAGTAATCTATGGGGGCGACAAAGACTGAGGATTCCCCGTTCTGTTTGTTAGACATAGAATAATGACTTTATTTAATCGTGGGCACGTGGCAATCGAGTAAAGAGTGCGGTACAGCAGCCCACGTGGTTGATGTACGTATATATTTTCGCGCTATACGCAAATGAGTAAATAAACGAAACAGACACAAAGCTTCTTAAGAATTTGCGAAATTGTTGCTAATTTTGGTAGGGTTGTCATTATAGGTGAAGGCAAATTGAAGCTCTAGAACGTTTACGTACATTTTGTGACCGGATTAAAGAATATCGACAAACTTGTTTCGAAAAACGCTTGTCTGGTATAATTTAACAGTTTATTGAGAAAAAAAAACTGTTACCAAACGTGCTAAGACTTTAAAAATAAAAAAGTAGCCAAAAACAAAAACATGTTGGATTATGAAGGCAAGGATAAACCTCCTAAAAGTCGGTATTAAACAGACTTTTTCAACACCATGCTTGTTCAATTATAACAAATATGGATTTGATATTTATGGCTTTAAATCCACATTATGAAAATTTTGGTATCCTTTATCCATTCCTTGGATGTGGTAGCCGTTTCTCAGGCTCCCTCTCCGGAATCGAACCCTGATTCCCCGTTACCCGTGACAACCATGATAGTCGCAGAAACTACCATCGAAAGTTGATAAGGCAGACATTTGAAAGATGCGTCGCCGGTGCTGGACCATGCGATCGGCAAAAGTTATCCAGATTCATCAAAATTAACGAATTCGGACGCGAGGCCCTCCGTCGATTGGTTTTGATCTAATAAAAGCACTCATCCCATCACTGGTCAGAGTTCTGATTGCACGTATTAGTTCTATAATTACCACAGTTATCCAAGTAACCGAGGTAAGATCTAAGGAACCAAAACTGATATATTGCGCCATTCGCGGTATCGCCTTAATACGGCTTGCACAGAGACATGCATGGCTTAATCTTTGAGACAAGCATATAACTACTGGCAGGATCAACCAGGGAGCTGACAGAGAACTTATAGTCTCGTTAGTAGTTAGGTTGTACCAGTTCTGGCGCACTTGTAGTTAGGTTGTACCAGTTCTGGCGCACTGAGTCAGAAGTGGTACAAGTACGACGTTCGTCGACTCACGATCCTAAAAAAAAAAAAGGTTTTGGCATGCTGCATCCATGCATGCATCCATTTTTGCGTAGGATGCACGGTTCCGGAGATGTGCAGATCAATTAACTCTTATCTAATTGATATCCGCTGCGAGCCTCCACCGTCATTAGCGCTCCATTGTTCTTATCTACTTATCTATTGTTCGTTCAATACCGTCATTATCTATTCTTCCTCAGCGTCGTGCTATTGTATTATACTCCTTTGTTCCTATCTACACTAATCTGACTCATTAATAAAATACATTACCAAATTTTGTTCAAATTTTTATTTATAAAATACAAAATCTTATTACTTATTATCTATAAAATAGGAGCGAAATATCTCATCCACTAAAATATCGTTGAACAATGTGTTCCCTGTAAATATACTCGTAAAACTATGCATTGAACATCCCTGAAACTTATATAGCAAATGCATTAAGCAATATTCGCCACAAACTGAAGTCCACTCATTCTGAATCCTATCAACATTCCAGTTCCATCTTTTACAATTTCTTTTAAAAAACTCTAGATGATATCGTACAGGTGCCCGTCCGAATAAATCAAAATATTGACCGACGTCATTCGTATCGATATATAAAGCTACCCAATGTGACCCTGGTTTATCATCTGTATCCAAATTGCATATTATATACGTTGGTACGTGGGTGTACATGGGTAGTTTATTGGCAGCATAAACAATATTTTCTAGAGTGGGGTGAATCTTTTTCAGATGTTGTTGTACATCTAGTGTACGTGTATTAAAACGGAAAGGCGTTTATCCATATGAACTTATGACTAATTATGATAGTTTAAGCCTAACATCGCTCCCCGAACAAAAATTTTTTTATAGCTCGCTCACAGATTCCCATATTTCAAATGATGATTACAATCATGCTAAAGATGTTTGGGAACACTTTGGGTGTTGTAATATGCTAGATTATTCAAACCTGTATTTAAAAACAGATGTTTTACTTTTAACCGACATTTGAACAATGTGTTCCCTGTAAATATACTCGTAAAACTATGCATTGAACATCCCTGAAACTTATATAGCAAATGCATTAAGCAATATTCGCCACAAACTGAAGTCCACTCATTCTGAATCCTATCAACATTCCAGTTCCATCTTTTACAATTTCTTTTAAAAAACTCTAGATGATATCGTACAGGTGCCCGTCCGAATAAATCAAAATATTGACCGACGTCATTCGTATCGATATATAAAGCTACCCAATGTGACCCTGGTTTATCATCTGTATCCAAATTGCATATTATATACGTTGGTACGTGGGTGTACATGGGTAGTTTATTGGCAGCATAAACAATATTTTCTAGAGTGGGGTGAATCTTTTTCAGATGTTGTTGTACATCTAGTGTATCCATAATATTACTGCTATTAGTAGATTATTACAGTACCAATCTACTCAATGACTAATATAGGAGTGATCAATTATAGTGATTTCTAAATATTAAATTGCATTCTTTGTGTTATACAAATCGTATTTGAGTCACCAATACATTGAACAAGACACGACAGGAAGGACGTAGGAATGTAGAGATAAGCAACAGAATGTAAGGTAAGCTTGTTGACGCATAAAGATACTATCAATTCTACTGCAGAAATTCTTTAGATTAGAATTATTGCTCACTGGTACTATATAAGACCAAGCAACTGCAGTCATGGAGTTAGTATGTGGTCGTTTGACCGCAGTGGATCTATCAATACTACGTTTGTGTTACTTCAACGCATCAAAGGCCATGGATGTAAGTGTTTATTCTATTGACAAACTTACTTTTCTTTCTGTTATTTTCTTACGTGTGTATGATTTAGTGTTAACAAATTATATTTAAACATTATGTGTGTGTATATGGTTAAGCCGTGGTAGCTCAGATGGTTAGCGCAAAATGTAAAATTCACAGTACGCGACCCGGGTTCGATCCCCGCCGGCACCAATTAAATTGTTAATTACAATTTTAAGTGCTGATTTACCACGTGCTCAGCGGTGAAGGAAAACATCGTGAGGAATGCATGTCTGAGAAAATTTCGAAGGCATGTGAAGCTTGCCAACACGCATTGAGGTATCGCAGCGAACATTTCCTAGCCCTAAAACCCTCTCAGAAATGAGAGGAGGCCTATGTTCAGCAGTGGACTTTAATAGGTTGTAACTTTAGCTTTTTTAACTTTTATGATTAAGTGTTAACAAATTGATATTAACATGATAACTTTGTTGTTGCAGAAATCATTGAGCTTCGATGAAAATACCTATAAACAGTATTACTACTCGCCACTCTCCCCTCAAGAAAAGAGTGATGACATCATCATTAATAATAACACATGCGATGGTGGAAAAAGAAAATCGCAATCGATTGATCATTTTTTTGAAGCTGAATAAAAAATAAAAAAGAGGAAGCTGTTATCATCAACCGTAGCACGAGCCGCTAGAGATGGTGTATCAGTATCATACATTTCTACTAATTCTGACGACGGAGACCAAGCGACGCATCTCATCAAAATTGAAATGTACGATATGAAGAAGCTATCCAAGATTCCAACTACTGATCATTGGAAACATGCTTCCACGAGGATTAAATATTACGTAAAGACTAATAAGGATAGCATCTACGATAACACAAACGCCCTCGTATACAATATTACAAAGACAATAGCAGAAAGTGAAAAAGTTAAAAAATACTTTTTTAACAATGACAGTCATTAGCTGATCATTAGTGAATGTGATTCTGTTTACTTAAATTACTTCCGTGTACTCATTATATTCTATTTCTAATCCTTTGTTAGACTTAAATATCGGACATTATTTGAAATTTGGGTATCAGTTGGTCTACCAACACTGAACTGTTACTTACTCTGCTACCTATTTTCTTCTTTACTATAAGGATGGCAAACTTCAGTGAAGTGTGCACCAGTGCTTTCTTCTCCACAACCATGGAAGAAAATACGGAACTATTCAACAGCGAATTAAATCAGGAGTTGTCTAAAGTTTGTGATGAAATGGAGAAGGATCAACTGTTCGATTCATCGTATGATGATGAGTTGTATAATCACTGTGCGATGGTTGAAACACAGTTTAAAAAAGTAAAATAAACATTCATTTCGATCATAATTTACACAATGTCTTGTACAGTTTTTAATAAATTTAAACATTTTAGTAGTCAACCACTACAACTTGGAAGAGAAACGAAGCGAACGAGCAGCAAAGAACCCAAGATCATCAAAAAACCAACAACAGAAGCAGAAGCGCCTACCTCTGCAGGGAACAGTATCAGTAACGATGATCAAGTGGAATGTCTAACGTGTCATATATTTATCAAGAAACGGTATTTAGTTAATCATTTTAAAAGTAATGTTCACAAAAATAATCTTTTAAATTCACATAATTCTTTATCAAACGTTAGTGTTATTGAATCTGCTTTTGGAAATAGGATTTTAACTTATAAAATCAAGAGTAGAGTAGATAGTTCGACATTGGTAAATTTTGAAACTCCTGAACTATTTTTAAATTCTATTAAAGCTGATATTTTATTTTTAATACAAGAGTGTATTCATCAACACATAATTTTTAAATTAAACTTCATATTGCATGCTGATTTTGTTCAACAATCTAAAGATATTCATGATACGTTCGATTTTCAAACGCTTAACTATATTATTTGTCAAGGAGATGACTTAAATATTTTTTTTCATCTTTAAATGATACAATTACTACTAAAATTAGTGCATTTAAAAAAAAGATAGTGGATGGAGTCTAAAAAACATAAAATCTATAGACATGAATGTTAATAAATTTAACCCCCTACGCGGTACTTCATACATAGATCTTCCTCGTGACATAAAATAAATGTAAAAAGCAAGGATTATTTTTGTTTTAAATGGGCGTTACTCTCGGCGTTATATCCCGTAAACAAAGACGCGGATCGTGTATCATCGTACGTTAAACATGCAAATAAACTTAAATTTGATGGTACTTCCTTTCCAGTTAAAATTTCTGACATAGCAAAAGTAGAGAAATTAAATGATATTAGTATTAATGTTTTTGGGTTAGAATATAATAAAGAAAAACGATGTAATTCTATAGTAGGTCCATTATTTTTAACAAAGTGTCGTAAAGATAGACATATCAATTTATTATTTTTTTCCAGGATATAAAAAATCATTATTGTTACATAAAAAATTTATCGCGGTTAGTTAGTAAACAAATTTCAAAAGACGGTCACATCATGTACATTTGCGAAGCATGTCTACTTCACTTTCCATCTAAGGAAAGTTTAAATAACCATGAACAATACGATTGTGCCCACATTTGTACAGAATTACCAAACAGTGAAACTTTAAAAAAAAAGAATTGGTTTGGTCAACCCATTTCAAATGATAAAATTAAATTTGATAGTTATAAAAAAAAGTTGAAGATACCATTCGTAGTTTATGCTGATTTTGAACCATTTTTAAAACCAATAGAATCATGTTCTAACGATCCTTCCAAACCTTTCACACACAATATTCAGAAACATGAAGTACATAGTTTTGGTTATTATATAAAATGTTCATATGATGATAAATTATCAAAATATGTAACGTATTGCGGACCCAACTGTGCACAAGTGTTTATGGAAAGTTTATCTAACAATCTCAAAGAAATAAATAGACTTCAAAAATATCCTCCACTTCCGCTAACAAATGAAGACAAAAACCAAATTTCAAATGCAACCATTTGTCATATTTGTGAAACAGAGTTAGCAGAACATTTTTATGATTTTGATTGGTACACCGGTAGTTTTATAGGTGTTGCTCACGAATCATGTAGCTCGAAGTTCAGAAAACCTCGTTATATACCAATATTTTTACACAACCTTAGTCACTATGATGCTCATTTTATTGTTCACGCGTTAAACTTTTGTGATGGTGAAGTCGAAGTTATCCCTCAAAATAAAGAAAAATATATATCCTTTTCCAAAAAATTAAAAATGAATAACCACGAAATTATATTAAGATTCATAGATTCATTTAAGTTTTTATCATGTAAATTAGAAGAATTGGCCAAAAATCTCAGTAATGATCAATTTCAAGAATTACGTAGAAATTATCCTAATGATGAAGATTTCTTTCGTTTAAAACGGAAAGGCGTTTATCCATATGAACTTATGACTAATTATGATAGTTTAAGCCTAACATCGCTCCCCGAACAAAAATTTTTTTATAGCTCGCTCACAGATTCCCATATTTCAAATGATGATTACAATCATGCTAAAGATGTTTGGGAACACTTTGGGTGTTGTAATATGCTAGATTATTCAAACCTGTATTTAAAAACAGATGTTTTACTTTTAACCGATGTATTTGAAAACTTTAGAAAGTTATGTATTAATACTTATGATTTAGACCCTGCCCATTATTACACAGCACCCGGTTTAAGTTGGGATGCAATGTTAAAATATACAAAAATAGAATTAGAACTTTTAGCAGATTATGAGAAAATTGCATTTATTAGATCAGGTATCAGAGGTGGTGTATCTCAATGTAGTAATCGTTATGCTAGAGCTAATAACAAATATATGGGGGATTATGATGCAGGGAAACCAAATTCATGTATCACATATTTTGATGCCAACAATTTATATGGTTGGGCTATGTCTCAATGTCTTCCTACTGGTGGATTCGAATGGGTAAATCCGAATACAGAATTTAATGTGTCTGAGACATCGAACTTCGGTTTTATTTTAGAAGTTGATTTGGAATATCCAGATGAACTTCATGATTTACATTCGGACTTTCCTTTATGCCCCGAAAACATTTGTGCAGGCAATATTAATGAAAATAAACTAGTCCCAAATTTAAATAATAAAGATAAATATGTAATTCATTACAGAAATTTAAAGCAGTGCATAGAAATGGGGTTAAATTAACTAAAATTCATAGAGTTTTAAAATTTAAACAGTCTCGCTAGTTGAAGATGTACATAGATCTAAACACAAAATTAAGAACGGTAGCAAAATCAGATTTCGAAAAAGATTTTTATAAATTAATGAATAATTCAGTCTTCGGAAATACTATGGAGAATATTGAAAAAAGGGTTAACATAAAATTAGTTACACACTGGGAGAACCAGGGCAAAGCTTTAGATGCTCAAGATCTAATCGCTAAACCACAATTTCATAGTCTTTCAGTATTTTCGGAAAACCTAGTTGCGGTTCAGTTGCGAAAAACAAAGTTAATATATAACAAACCAATTTATTTAGGGTTTTGCATTTTAGATATTTCAAAAACATTAATGTATGATTTTCATTATAACTATATGGTTAAAAAGTTTAGTAAAATCAAATTATTGTATACAGATACGGATAGTTTAATATATCATATATTTACAGATGATTTTTACTCCGATATAAAACCGACCTTTCATCATACTTTGATACCTCAGCTTATGATGCAAATAATATTTTTGAATATACAAAATTAAATAAAAAGAAATTAGGTTTTTTTAAAGATGAAAATAATGGTAAAATCATGAAAGAATTTGTGGGTTTACGATCCAAAATGTACGCTTTTAACTTAGAGAATAAGACTATAGCCAAGGCAAAAGGGGTAAATAAATGTATCACTAAAAAGATGACCATGGATAATTATAAGTCTTCTCTATTTAATAAAAAAGTGCAATATTATAGTATGCTTAGATTTAAATCAAACACACAATTTTTACACAAAAATTAAATAAGATTGGTTTATCATATAATGACACAAAGAGGCATATTTTAGATAATAATATTGAAACATTAGCTTGGGGTCATTATAAACTGCGTTAAGTGTTGATAGTTTTTAATTTTATGTCTGCATGTAAATAAAATTTGTATTGATTGTAAAATAATGATAATAGTATAATATGACGTAGAGTTTATTACATATTTAATCGTTGTTTTATTGTAAATAATTTAAGTTAATTGTTGTTTATATTTGCGTGTGTGTGTGTGTGTGTGTGCATTTATTTGAGGTTGAGTTTATTGTAAAATTATGATGTACTAATTGTGTTAGAAATAGTATACAGATCATTCTGTTTTATATAATGTTTGCAATATATATATTAATTGTTAACACCAACACTTTCATTTTTTATTTCACCCCTTAGAACTTTAGACGTGTGTAATTTTTCACTTTATCCATCCGTTTACTGCTATTGTGGCGGGGCCAAGTGGATGTGGGAAGTCAAATTTTGTAACAAATTTCATAAAATCAGTTACAGAAATATGTAATTGTGATTTTAATCAGATCACATGGTGCTTTGATGAAATGCAACCTTTATATAATTTACCAAATGTTAACTACCATCAAGGAATTCCAAATGTTAATATGTTTGACGGTGAAAACCCACATCTTGTTATTATTGATGATCTAATGAGAGAGTCCGATGGAAGAATTGTGGATATATTTACAAAAGGTAGTCATCACAGGAATCTTAGTGTATTTTATTTAACACAAAATTTATTTCATCAGGGTAATGGGCAAAGAGACATATCCTTAAACTCAAGTTATATAATATATTTTAAAAACCCTCAAGATAAAACTCAAATAAGATATTTAGCACGACAAGTGTCACCAGATAACCCAAAATTTATTGAAGATGCCTACAGGGATGCAACTCTAGAGGCGCATGGATATTTAATGGTAGATTTAAAACAGAATACCAATGATTTTTGTCGTATCAAGACAAATGTCTTCCCATTTAATGGTTTCTGCACAGTCTACGTCCCCACAAAAGAGTTTAAATACACCAAGAATCAAACATTTCAAATCATTGCTAAATGATGCATCGTCGACTCACAACGCATAAACATTTGCTAAACGCTTTGCATACGCTTAAACCAAAATATCAAAGAGCATTACTTAAAACGTGTGATGAAGAAGAAATTAACTGTATTTGTGAGTGTATTCATAACATTTTACAAGGAAAAGTACCTCTTAAAGATCAAGATAAACAAAAATTGAATAAACACAAAAATATACTCCGTCAACTAGTGCGTAAGTGTAAACATAAACTAAGAAAAAATATAATTATACAAAAAGGAGGGGCTTTCTTACCAATAATATTAGGTGCAATATTGAGTGGATTAGTGAGTGGACTAGCCAGTTAACATGGAAAATGCAAAGAAAATGATACTTATCGAACCTGGATTGATTGAAAAATTAAAACAAGAAAATAAGGTTAATACGAGTAGTAGTTTATCTCGATTAGATATTGAAATGCAAAATATTATGAATAGTAAGACGGAAGACCGAAAGAAATGGATGTTATATTTACAAACACTGCAAAGATACCTTCATTTTACCGAAGAGGATCGTCAACCACTCAGATTACCAATTTATTCTGATACATCTAATGAAGATTCAAACGAGTCTAAAATTGGTTTTGAAAATAAAGATAGAGATCTAAAAACTTCAGTTGATGCTGAATCTTTGTTGGAGGAGAATCGATCCATCAAAAGTAAAGAAAATGTTGAAAATCCACTTTACACACCAGCTCAAATACTTAGTTTAATACCAAAAACTTATAATAAAAAAGGACAGTTATTATTAAACTTAGTTGAAACAAGTAAAGGTAAAATACAGTGGGATAATGAAGGTACAGTCATAATTGATAATGAAAAAATTCCTGGAAGTAATATTGTTGATTTAATAAATGATTCACTAAGACCCTTAAAAAGAAGTGATCCAGTAGGGTGGGATAGATTTGCTGAAGCATTAAAAGATATTAAAGTACCACTTACTTATATTGGAAATCCAAAGAGATGTGAGTTTATTAACCAACTTCAAGCAAAAGATCTGAACAAACCCTCTGAGATTGAATTTCAAGAGTTTTCTACACCGAGCAGTAGAGATAAAAAGTCTACAACTAAAATACGTAAAAGGCTTGAGTGGAAAAAATGGACCCCGTACTAGAAGAAATTAACAGGATTTATTATGATCCATCTAATCCCACTGGTTTTGGTAGTATTGATAAATTATCAAAAGCCATGAAGGGTAAAATGAATAAAAAGCAAGTAAAGGAATGGTTAAAATCACAAGAAACATACACATTACATAAACCCATTCGAAAAAAATTCCCGCGTAATAGGTACATTCTATCAAATATTAATGAACTGTGGCAAGCTGATTTAAGTGATATGCGAACTTATTCTCAATATAATGATGGTTTCAAGTATATACTTTGTGTTATTGATGTATTTAGTAAATATGCTTTTGCAAGACCAATGAAAAAGAAAAACTCAGAAACAACTAAAGAATGTTTTGAAAGTATATTTACTGAAAGTAATTTAACACCTACTCACATACAATCTGATAAAGGTACAGAATTTGTTTCAAAAGATGTACAAAAATACTTTAAATCCAAAAAGATTAATTACTATACCACTAACAATCCGGACATTAAGGCCAGTATTGTTGAACGATTTCAAATAACACTAAAAATGTCAAGATTTAATATACTCTTACAATCACAGCTTTCACTCTAGTATTAAGATGTGCCCATGTGATGTAAATTCCAACAATATTATGACAGTTTGGACTAATCTTTATGATAGACGGTCAAACAAACTTTCTTTAGAAAATCCTAAACCAAATTTCAATGTGGGTGATTATGTTCGAATAACTAAATATAAACATGCTTTCCAAAAAGGATATGAATCAAATTGGAGTGATGAAATATTTATTATATCTTCAATAATTGATAGATCTCCATGGGTTGTTTATACAATAACAGATTTACAAAATGAACCAATAGTTGGTACTTTTTATGATAGAGAATTACAGAAAATCACTTACAACCCCACCTCACAATATAAAATAGATAAAATAATTGACACTCGTTACTCAGGTAACAGAAAAGAAGTATTAATTAAGTGGAAAGGTTATCCAGATAAATTTAACAGTTGGATTTTAGCTTCTAGTTTAAAAGAAATATGAATAAAGAAAGTTTTTATTTAACTTTGCTCAGCAATAGTTCAATGGAATACTTTCCTGATAACAAGACCACAAATTTTTCAACGAAATTACCGAAAGCTATTAAATTAGAAGGTGAATGGTCGGTTGGAGTTGTCGAGTTTCAATATCCATGTACCATGTTTACTGTTCAAGATCATGAAAATGTTATATACATTACAAAATCTATGTTAATGCCTAATGAAGATAAACCATCCACAGTGTACTACAAAAAACATATTCCAGCTACCAACTATGATAAAGTTGAGCATATTTTAAGAGTGTTAAATGGTATCGGAGAGAACTTGAAATTTCGCTATGATGAAATAACAAAATTTGTGTCTATTTCTGTTTTGGATAAAAATATAACATCCGTAACATTATCACCCAAATTAAGTTTACAACTAGGTTATGAACCAAATAAAAATCTCTTAGAGAGAAATTTTGGAAAGTGTCCTGCTAATTTACACTTAGGGTTACCATCTCAACTCTTTCTATATTGTGACATTATCGATCCTCAGATTGTGGGTGATGTTATGACTCCTTTACTGAGAGTCATTTCATTAGATCCTACATAATACATTTATGGTGCAAATAAAATGCACGTTTTCTCTCAACCTCACTACTTACCTGTTACGCAAAGAGAGTTCGATACGCTGGAAATAGTTATAAGATCGAGCACAGGACAAAAAATACCATTCCAGTTTGGAACCGTGTGTTTAAACACAACACAACTACATTTCCGAAAATTATAATAATGAATTCTCTTTGTGATCATCATAAATGTCCATATGAAAATTATTATACACATCAAGCTGGGTCAGGAGTTGGAGTAATTTATAAGGGTGCACCATACCAACGCGGTCATGGTATTGGGAGCTTCTTAGGGGGGGTTATTTAGATCAGTTTTACCTTTACTTTCAAGTGGTGCTCGAGTGATTGGTAAGGAGGCATTAAGCGCTGGAGTAGGACTTTATCGGATATGGTTCAAGCGCGTCCTATGGAAGCCTCAATAAAAGATCGTCTAAAGCAAGTAAGTACGAAATTAAAACGAAAGGCTGATGAGAAAATTGATCAATTTAACATGACAGGATCTGGGTATAAAACTAAAAGAAAACGATTGACCTCGTTCATTCCACCATTAACTGCTAAAGTGAAAGCTGCGAAAAAACTTGGTCTAAAACCAAAAAATAACAAAGATATATTTTCAAATTAAATATGTCTTTCCTTCATAATCATTCTTGCGAGTGCGTTAAGTCAGAATTGGATTTGTTTGCACTACCGTCTACACAAACTAGCATTGAAAATGGATTGTGGATTCATTATAAACCAATTTCATCTCTTGGTGATGATGGACCTATCGAGTTTCAAGTTCCTGGGACAGGCGATGACTACATAGATTTGTCTCATACATTACTCCACATAAAGGCAAAAGTATTAAATCAAGATTCAACTAACTTGATATCTACTACAATAGTAGCACCTGTAAATAATTGGCTGCATTCACTTTTTAGTCAACTTGATGTTTATTTAAACCAAAAACTTGTATCACCACCTAATAATACCTATGCATATCGAGCATACATGGAAACCCTTTTAAACTATGCTCCTGCTGCTAAACAATCTCATCTTACTTGTAGTCTTTGGTATGATGATACAGCAGGAAAAATGGATTCTACGGTTGGTAAAAACATAGGATTTGTTAAAAGACAGGAATTGATTAGTGAAAGTAAGGAAATAGAAATGATTGGTCATCTTCACGGTGACATTTTCAACCAAGATAAATTTTTAATTAATGGTGTTGAAATGAGTGTTAAATTGGTTCGATCGAGAGAGAGCTTTAATTTAATTGCTGGGTCACACGATGTAAAGTTTAAAGTTTGCATTACGGACGCAACTCTTATTGTTCGACGAGCACGAATTAATCCAAGTGTATTACTCGCACATCAAAAAGTTTTAGCTTCTACCACTGCTAAATATCCTATTACTCGAGCTGAAGTAAAAGTTTTAACAATTCCATCGGGTGTTCAAGGAAAAACTCTTGATAATATATTTTTAGGGCAGGTACCCAAAAGATGTATAATTGGATTTGTGAACAATTCTGCATTTAATGGTTCCCTTACTAAAAATCCATTTAACTTTGAAAACTATGGTATTAATTCTTTCAGCTTATATATTGATGGTCAACAAATACCTTCAAAAGCTTTGCAACCATCTTTTAATAATAGCATATTTACATCAGCATATCATACTCTATTCTCGGGAACTGGTATTCACTTTCTTAATGAAGGAAATGGAATCTCTTGTGAACAGTATGCCAGAGGTTACTGTCTATTAGCATTTGACTTAACTCCTGATTTATCAGCCAACTCATCAGCTCATTGGAATCTCATAAAGCATGGTAGTGTAAGATTAGAAGTACGATTTGAATCCTCACTAATACAAACAATTAACTGTATAGTTTATGCTGAGTTTGATAATATTATTGAGATAGATAAAAACAGAAATGTTACTGTAGACTATAGTAGTTAGGTTATAATATGTGTTGTGTGTTAGATTTTATGAGTTATGTGTAATGCATTTTGTGTGTATGTAACTATGTGAAACATTATAAAATTAAATAAAACAAATTGTATGCAATATATTATTTTTTATTTCTTTGTAAATATTCTATTTAATCTAATACAAAACTCTGTTCGAGTTTAAATTTTACATAAGCACACTGACTAAACCACTGAACATGCTGCTGCCAAGGATCATCACCATCTTCCCAATCTTTTAAGCCACCACCACAATGAAAACACTTGGTCCTGTCTGCATGGCCAGTATAAAAGAAACCGGCTTCTGCAAGATCTTCAGGTTTCTGTCGCATAACGAGAGGCCAGTTTTCGAAACTGAGCAACCGGCTAGATTTTGAACTGAAGAATGGATATTCAGCTCTTGAGTACTGCATATTCTTCTCGTTTTCATCTCCACTCAGTGTTGTAGTTTTGTTCTTCAATGATGTGTTCTGTACACGTATGCCACACTCATCTCTTTCTTCTGCTCTTGTCTTCCTGTAATTTAAGTAAACAGAATCACATTCACTAATGATCAGCTAATGACTGTCATTGTTAAAAAAGTATTTTTTAACTTTTTCACTTTCTGCTATTGTCTTTGTAATATTGTATACGAGGACGTTTGTGTTGTCGTAGATGCTATCCTTATTAGTCTTTACGTAATATCTAATCCTCGTGGAAGCATGTTTCCAATGATCAGTAGTTGGAATCTTGGATAGCTTCTTCATATCGTACATTTCAATTTTGATGAGATGCGTCGCTTGGTCTCCGTCGTCAGAATTAGTAGAAATGTATGATACTGATACACCATCTCTAGCGGCTCGTGCTACGGTTGATGATAACAGCTTCCTCTTTTGTATTTTTGATTCAGCTTCAAAAAAATGATCAATCGATTGCGATTTTCTTTTTCCACCATCGCATGTGTTATTATTAATGACGATGTCATCACTCTCTTCTTGAGGGGAGAGTGGCGAGTAGTAATACTGTTTATAGGTATTTTCATCGAAGCTCAATGATTTCTGCAACAACAAAGTTATCATGTTAATATCAATTTGTTAACACTTAATCATAAAAGTTAAAAAAGCTAAAGTTACAACCTATTAAAGTCCACTGCTGAACATAGGCCTCCGCTCATTTCTGAGAGGGTTTTAGGGCTAGGAAATGTTCGCTGCGATACCTCAATGCGTGTTGGCAAACTTCACATGCCTTCGAAATTTTTTCAGACATGCATTCCTCACGATGTTTTCCTTCACCGCTGAGCACGTGGTAAATCAGCACTTAAAATTGTAATTAACAATTTAATTGGTGCCGGCGGGGATCGAACCCGGGTCGCGTACTGTGAATTTTACATTTTACGCTAACCATCTGAGCTACCACGGCTTGACCATATACACACACATAATATTTAAATATAATTTGTTAACACTAAATCATACACACGTAAGAAAATAACAGAAAGAAAAGTAAGTTTGTCAATAGAATAAACACTTACATCCATGGCCTTTGATGCGTTGAAGTAACACAAACGTAGTATTGATAGATCCACTGCGGTCAAACGACCATACACTAACTCCATGACTGCAGTTGCTTGGTCTTATGTAGTACCAGTGAGTAATAATTCTAATCTAAAGAATTTCTGCAGTAGAATTGATAGTATCTTTATGCGTCAACAAGCTTACCTTACATTCTGTTGCTTATCTCTACATTCCTACGTCCTTCCTGTCGTGTCTTGTTCAGTGTATTGGTGACTCAAATACATTTTGTATAACACAAAGAATGCAATTTAATATTTAGAAATCACTATAATTGATCATTCCTATATTAGTCATTGAGTAGATTGGTACTGTAATAATCTACTAATAGCAGTAATATTATGGATACACTAGATGTACAACAACATCTGAAAAAGATTCACTCCACTCTAGAAAATAATGTTTATGCTGCCAATAAACTACCCATGTACACCCACGTACCAACGTATATAATATGCAATTTGGATACAGATGATAAACCAGGGTTACATTGGGTAGCTTTATATATCGATACGAATGACGTCGGCCAATATTTTGATTCATTCGGACGGGCACCTGTACGATATCATCTAGAGTTATTTAAAAGAAATTGTAAAAGATGGAACTGGAATGTTGATAGTATTCAGAATGAGTGGACTTCAGTTTGTGGCGAATATTGCTTAATATATTTGCTATATAAGTTTCAGGGATGTTCATTGCATAGTTTTACGAGTATATTTACAGGGAACACATTGTACAACGATATTTTAGTGGATGAGATGTTTCGCTCCTATTTTATAGATAATAAGTAATAAGATTTTGTATTTCATAAATAAAAATTTTAACAAAATTGGGTAATGTGTTTTATTAATGAGTCAGATTAGTGTAGATAGGAACAAAGGAGTATAATACAATAGCACGACGCTGAGGAAGAATAGATAATGACGGTATTGAACGAACAATAGATAAGTAGATAAGAACAATGGAGCGCTAATGACGGTGGAGGCTCGCAGCGGATATCAATTAGATAAGAGTTAATTGATCTGCACATCTCTGGAACCGTGCATCCTACGCAAAAATGGATGCATGCATGGATGCAGCATGCCAAAACCTTTTTTTTTTTTAGGATCGTGAGTCGACGAACGTCGTACTTGGACCACTTCTGACTCAGTGCGCCAGAACTGGTACAACCTAACCACAAGTGCGCTAGAACTGGTACAACCTAACTACTAACGAGACTATAAGTTCTCTGTCGGCCCCCTGGTTGATCCTGCCAGTAGTTATATGCTTGTCTCAAAGATTAAGCCATGCATGTCTCAGTGCAAGCCGTATTAAGGCGATACCGCGAATGGCTCAATATATCAGTTTTGGTTCCTTAGATCTTACCTCGGTTACTTGGATAACTGTGGTAATTATAGAACTAATACGTGCAATCAGAACTCTGACCAGTGATGGGATGAGTGCTTTTATTAGATCAAAACCAATCGACGGAGGGCCTCGCGTCCGAATTCGTTAATTTTGATGAATCTGGATAACTTTTGCCGATCGCATGGTCCAGCACCGGCGACGCATCTTTCAAATGTCTGCCTTATCAACTTTCGATGGTAGTTTCTGCGACTACCATGGTTGTCACGGGTAACGGGGAATCAGGGTTCGATTCCGGAGAGGGAGCCTGAGAAACGGCTACCACATCCAAGGAATGGATAAAGGATACCAAAATTTTCATAATGTGGGTTTAAAGCCATAAATATCAAATCCATATTTATTATAATTGAACAAGCATGGTGTTGAAAAAGTCTGTTTAATACCGACTTTTAGGAGGTTAATCCTTGCCTTTATAATCCAACATGTTTTTGTTTTTGGCTACTTTTTTATTTTTAAAGTTTTTAGCACGTTTGGTAACAGTTTTTTTTTCTCAATAAACTGTTAAATTATACCAGACAAGCGTTTTTCGAAACAAGTTTGTCGATATTCTCTAATCCGGTCACAAAATGTACGTAAACGTTCTAGAGCTTCAATTTGCCTTCACCTATAATGACAACCCTACCAAAATTAGCAACAATTTCGCAAATTCTTAAGAAGCTTTGTGTCTGTTTCGTTTATTTACTCATGTGCGTATAGCGCGAAAATATATACGTACATCAACCACGTGGGCTGCTGTACCGCACTCTTTACTCGATTGCCACGTGCCCACGATTAAATAAAGTCATTATTCTATGTCTAACAAACAGAACGGGGAATCCTCAGTCTTTGTCGCCCCCATAGATTACTGTATATATACTGGTCGCCCCGCAGCGGGGATTCCCCGCAATAGCAACGCAAACTAATGTTGCTAGACCGAATAAAAAGATATTTAGTTATGTCAATAATATCGATTCATGACAGTGAAATTTTTTCGCCGCGTTTACGGTTTTAAGTAATACATAAACTTCCAGGGTGCGAGGCCCCTTGGATCGCGAAGCCGTAGGCGGTGGCCCACGTCGCCCACGCCTTACGCTGCCTCTGTTTCTAAATTCACCAAAAATCTAAGTCCAGCAAGGCTCTTTCAGATGCCGAAAACCGCTTTACGATCAGACACTTCGTTACAAAGTTATGAGATGTTTATATGTTTACATACAAACACACACTCGACTCACACACGAGATCTGATGAGAACTCGATTTTCGAAAACTGGGCTGAAAATAATAATTTCCTATTTTTGATAACAATACGATACAACAACATATAATACAATACAATAACAATTACATATAATACAATACAATAATAGTAATACAATACAATAGCATAAGCCGACCCACACGCTGACGAATAATAGATAATGACGGTAGTCAATCAACAATAGATAAGTAGATAAGGACAATGGAGCGCTAATGACGGTTGAGGCTCGCAGCGGATATCAATTAGATAAGAGTTAATTGATCTGCACATCTCCGGAACCGTGCATCCTACGCAAAAATGGACCGCAGATTCGTGATCAGAGCATGCCAAAACCTTTTCTTTTTTTTTGTAGGATCGTGAGTCGACGAACGTCGTACTTGTACCACTTCTGACTCAGTGCGCCAGAACTGGTACAACCTAACTACAAGTGCGCCAGAACTGGTACAACCTAACTACTCTCGTTCACTCCGAGACACACATGCAACGCGACGCGAAAGCGTGTGAACGCTAAAACGCACCGGTGCCATATGAATTTATGAATTCGTATTCAGTCTGGTCACGGGCGAGATCGGGTATCTCACGTCACTCGCACGTATTACCCCAGACCTACTGCGGACGACTTTAAGTGCGCCCAATTCATAGAACGTTCGACAACGAGGCATCTTTGATATACTTCACAATGTTAAATATCTTTTAACATTTGATTTTATATTCGTGAATAACATGAACGATAAATATCGCCCGGTGTTAGAGAGATCATATCCATTTGTTGAAATAAAATACAGTCCCGCGAGCGATGACAATCGCTCTGAGGCGACTAGCATAATTTAGCGGACGTTAACGATGACGCGAAGTCGACTCGCGCACCGAACGTGAACCGCGTTAATTAAACGAACGCTCAAAAACGTCTTACCGCTTAAAACAACGGAGACGTCGTCCGACACAGTTCAACGAAATATCACACACAACTCTCCAAACATCTAATCAAACCAACGTAAGACTTTGATTTTGTGGTTGTACGTTCCGACCAGCACCGCTCGTGCTTAGTCCATATATGTATATGTACGACTGCAGGTATGCGTCTCCGGCAGTTCAAAATCAAAAGTTTCCTATCTTTTTTATAGTCGTCGCTTTCATCAAAACCTTTTTAATAATCAATTACAACGTACTATAGGACCTAAAGAAAATATAAAAACAAACAAATAAACAAACAAACACACACACACACACACACATATATCTCGTGGGTAAAGTCGTTGAGGGTGTTCGTGTATTACATGAGAAATTCTCCTAAGATACGGAGAGTGTTCGCGTATAGACATAACGTCTTATAAGAATTCTATTAATTTAGCAACGACGAGCCTTCACTGAAGTAAAACTCACCTGTTTCACTACTGGTGATCACGATCATCATAGTCATCATCACCAGAATATATTTACGCCGATGTTTAAACGTATCCTGCAGTTCACAACACCACCACCACCACCACCACCACCACCGCCACCACCACCACCACCACCGCCACCACCACCACCACCATGCTTGTTCAATTATAACAAATATGGATTTGATATTTATGGCTTTAAACCCACATTATGAAAATTTTGGTTTCCTTTATGATTTAAACAAGTTAAAAAATATTCTAAACAATCTAATATTAAAATAACTGTCAAAATTTACACATAGCCCTGCGATTGGGTGAACTTTGCGAATTATGTGAAGAATTACAATTAATAATCCCTAATTTACCTAACTTCTTAACAGATGTGAAACAGCTTCTCCAATAAGTTACAGAAAATAATTTTAAAAAAATATACCCAAACATTTACATCGTCATTTAACAATACCGATCAGTACAGCCTCTGCTGTAGGAAGTTTCTTAAAATTAGTACTCATTAAAAATTATCTCAGGAATGTAATGTCACAGAAAAGAGTTTCAGCGTTGAAAGTTTTGTCTATCGAGGCAGATATAGCATCCAAGTTGGATTAAGAGGCTATAGTTAAACAATTCGGCAGGATAAAAAGCAGAATATCTATTTCTACATTTTTCTTTGAAATTTTTTGGTGTTGGTAGTTAATGATTTCGTAAAAATAAAGATTTCATAATGTCAAATGTTTTGTTTTTCATTTTATATAATCCATCTTCTTGCGCGGGCAGAGGGCCTCGCAAAATGTATCTTGCCCACATAAAATTTAAGTCTTGCGCCGCCACTGTTTAGAACAAATCATCACAGTTGATTCTAAAAAAATCGCAAGAATTCAAGTACTTTTAATTTTCAAATTGTAGTTTTCTTGGAATTACTTCGACACCCTTGTTTTGATCAATTCTATAATCTAATCAGCTCTTCTACTAAAAAAACCACGTCAATTGCCGTGAACCGCATTAAATCAATTGATTTGTTCGATAAATATCGTTGACGAAAGAAATCTCATAAAGTGTTTTTTCTTTTAAAATTAACTTGAAAATTTTCCGTGAAATCAATTTTTTTGTTATAAGCTTTTTGTTAAACTGAAAAGATTGCCTCGATTGCCGTAAATCACATCAAAATCCGTTGATTAACTCGTAAAATATTTAATTTTGAAAAAATAAATAAAAAACGTGGTTTTTCAAAATCTCTTCGAATCAAAAATGTCATAATAAGTGGAATTTGGAGCGCTTTACTATCGAAATTAGCGGGAAGTTCCAGGGATAGCCTGGGGTCAACCAGTATTTTTTAAAGTGTCGTCAAAAACTATTGGAAAGATTTTATAAATACTACGCGATGGTACTCCTCAAGAATTTGCCGCAGTTAGTGAACGCAAATACACTCTACCTCCTTCCACAAAATGTCACCTTGCTTTATGTTACTTCTTTTGAAAAAAAATCTATATGTTATCAAATTTCGGAGTCAATTACATAATTATGGAATAGGTGCCAGGACTCCTATCCTGCCTAGGAGAATTCTGGTACAGGTTTACCGCTAGGTCTTTCACCAAGTAGCAGTGCTTGCACTGCTGTCTTATGGTCTGAAACTCTGTAGGGTATAGAAATCCGGTTTAATTACAGGAAGTATCCTTGTTAGTTTGATATTAGTTGCAGATGTCCATGAGTTGCAGTAGCCTCTTAAGGTGAATCCCTGACCAAAATGTTGCGAAAGTGCGTTTTTCAGACTCTATTATCTCATTAGTTATGAAAAATAAACAACATCTAAAAGTACATTATTAATGTTCGATATCTTATTCCACCATTCTTCATCACATTCCACGTTCTAATTTATTTTTATGTGCTATGAATACATTTAAAATCAACTTTTAAAAAATGACTAAAATTCTTGATTACATGCATCTGTTGCTAAACGCAACGCTCTAATAATTTGAGGATAACACTAATGGATAGATAATTAAAAAATCTATATTTTCCACGTTTTATTTAAATTTTTAAGATCGTTTTTTCTCTTTTAATTGAAATAATTCCGAAAATTGTGTGACTTTTATGATAAAGGGGCGTGTGCAGAGTGCGGGCGGCATTACACTGTATGCGTTTGTAGGAGGTGGCCACGTCGCTGGTCGCCGCGTTCCGTATTTCGCGGCAAACATAATATTATTTGAGTACCTACCAACCGATGCGCTTACGTCACGGTATATTGTAACTCGGCCGTATCTTTGGAATAAATCTTACAGCCGTGCGGTAGGTAAACATGCGATAGGGCTGCCTGACTCCAGCATTTTTACATTTGCCCATTTATTTATGTGTTTTATAACTCAATGCATTTTCCTACTTTGTGTTTCCATTTAGTTTTATGATTGTACTTAAATATACTTTTTTATATAAACAAATATATAATAGGTACTTTGCGAATTGAATAGGAAGTGTTCAATAAAAATGCGTGTCGTTTGATGATTGGTAGATTTAATTAAAAAACCATGTTTATGTTTGAATAACAAATCGGTCTTATAAATTTGCGGCCGAAAAATATTTGCGCCTCGGCTGAGACGTACGAAATGCTTTATTATTAAAATTTTAAATATAAAAAATCCGCATTATAATATAAAGCTTAATTAAAAATTGTTTTGGGAAACATGGACAAGTTGGAGTAAAGGAATATCTTTTACTTGGTTATAGATACCTGCAGCTACTTTACAATTTATATGTTTGGTTTTAAATGAAGTTTGGATTTATTTATTTTTTTATTTTTATTCTTTTTTCTGAAAGGGTCCTAGGAAAGGAATTATCCACCGTGCTGGTCAACACTTAAAATTGCAATTACAATTTCATTGGTGCCGGCGGGGATCGAACCCGGTTTGCTCGCGCACTGTGAAAATTTCAAAATTTTATTGTGTGAGTATTTTAAACTATTTTTACGGATTTGATGAACCATATTAAATAAAAAATAGTCTCCTATTTTTCTCTCTATGTTTTGATCTCCTAAAACGAGTTTGAGTTGGTAAAATCAAGGCAAACTTAGGGTGGGGTTGTCAATTATTAT
This sequence comes from Parnassius smintheus behrii, assembly GCA_036936625.1. Lineage (NCBI taxonomy): Eukaryota > Metazoa > Arthropoda > Insecta > Lepidoptera > Papilionidae > Parnassius > Parnassius smintheus. Next base: position 23,721,433 of record JAUPFT010000007.1, read on the forward strand.
TTTGATAATAAAACTAGTGAAATTCCGTGGTTTTATACGCGCAAGCGTGAACGTAGTTAGCATACAACATAATATAACCTTTATGTTTTACGTAAATATCCTAAAAAACTTATTATTTTAATATTTTACTAAGTACCTATAAAATTAACAAGTTTATTGCATTTTTATTCGAGTAATTTTTTATGCAATTTCTTTATCTACGTCTATTTTTAGGAACCTTTATTGAGTCTGAATCATACATAACACTATATTACTGATTTACTTACTTATACGTAGTTTTCTTTTTTGCAGTTACAAGTATCTTGGGAGGTTGAAAAAGGCAGTAATGAAAAAATAATAAGAATAATAATAATTGAGGTCAGCCACTTCTTTTCATAAAAATTTCAGATCATGGTCCATTAGGTTGCAGCTTCACCGAACCACAACTTTATATATAATAATAATAATAGTAATAATATAATATTATTTTGTATTTATTTTATTTTATATATATATATATATATATATATATATATATATATATATATATATATATATATATATATATATATATATATATATATATATATATATATATTTATCTTTTTTTTATCTATTTTATCTTTTCATTTTAATTTATAATTTTTGTATATTTAAATATTTATAGAACCGAACCAGATGAGAAAATTATACGGCTCCAACGATTTTAGCGACGAACGCTTGGATTTATTTTTAGAAAATGTCCTTTTGTCCATGTTTTCAGGCAACAAAAAAAACTGCTACAATATAAGAAGGTAAATTTCGACAAATCACTAACGGTCGTCACAGTTCAGGTGGTGTGTCGGTCGGGCGTGATATCTGAGTTCCGTGGTTCGTGTCTTGGCTTTGGTCCCGCTTTTTTTCCTTTTTTTTCAAGTTCCCTTCTTTTGTGAGAAAATCTATTATTTCAAACCCTTTTTTTTAGTAATTTTTAAAAATACGAAAATTTTAATTTTGAAAACTTAAAAAAAATCTATTTGGTTACTAGTGCTATATTTTGAAATAATACTAGTTTTAACGGAATTTATCGCGTATATTTAACTTTTTTACCCGACGTTTCGAGAGCTTTACAGCACCCATGGTCACGGGAAGGACTGAGATGTTCAACGTCCAGCTGTCATAGTTAACCGCGGTTACCATAGATTAAAATTTTAACTTTTGTTCCGATCTACACAGTATGAGCTTATGGTATCATGGAGTCTTGCAGTTGTATGCTTGGGTTGGGATTTAATTTTATTTATTATAGGATCCCAAGCAGATGGTAGCACCCAGCCATCTTCTCTATTGAAATTAGGATGTTTTTTGATTTCAATAGCCTCGCGAATCATCCTTGGAAGGAATCGGTGTTCTTTAGCGAGGATTTGTGGTCTATCAAATCTGATGTAGTGACGGGGGCGATCTTGTACATGTTCACAGACTGCAGACTTCCCGGAGCGTCGATTCTTCACATCAGCTATATGTTCTTTGACGCGGGTTTTAATTGATCTTTTAGTTTGTCCTATGTAGGAGAGACCACATTCACAATCAAGCTTGTACACTCCTGCATCTTGCAGAGGGACGTTACACTTGACTGATGGTAAAAACTGACCAATCTTCTTCGGCGGCTTGAAGTATGTTTTGATGGAAGCGCGCTTCAAGATGTAGCCAATCTTGTCAGTGACTCCTCTAACATATGGCAGTACAGCAGGTACACGCTCGACTGTGGCCGGCTTCACTCGTTCTCTGTGACGTAGGCGTGGGACCCGAAGCTTGTTGTCATGCAAAACTTGCTTGACATGTTGGAGCTCGGCAGCCAGGTGTTTACTATCACAGATCCCTCGTGCTCTCTGAAACAAAGATTTACCCACGGTAGCTAACTGTGAAGGATGGTGGTGAGAATCACCGTTTAAATATCTATCTGTATGGGTCTTTTTTCTATACACAGTATGGCTCAAGGTGTTATCAGGATTCCGAATTACTAACACATCTAGAAAAGCTAAGGAATTGTTTGCCTCTAACTCCATTGTAAACTGAATTTTAGAATTTATAGAGTTAAGATGGTCTAAAAATGCAGTTACTTTATCTAAAGGTAGAATTGTGAAAGTGTCGTCTACGTACCGCTTGTAGAATCTTGGATTTATGGGAGAAGTAAGCAGGGCTTTCTCCTCAAAGTCTTCCATGAATATGTCGGCGACAATGGGAGATACAGGTGAGCCAATCGCTACACCATCTACTTGCTTGTAGAACTCCTCCTTCCACAATAGGTAGCCAGATGTAAGGCAGTGTCTGAGTAATACTGCATATTCTGTGGGCATGTTGTTTTCTTCCAGCCTTCTAGTTACAATTGAGATGCAGTCTTCAACAGGTAAGCATGTAAACAATGACTGCACATCAAAACTGACCATAGTTTCATTGTCTGCCAGGCGTAGGTCTTTAATCTCGCTGACAAAATGGTAGGAATCCTTTATGTGTGCTCTTGTATGTCCCCTGAGCGTAAAAAGTGTAAAGCTCTCGAAACGTCGGGTAAAAAAGTTAAATATACGCGATAAATTCCGTTAAAACTAGTATTATTTCAATGTGTAGTGTTCGCGTAAATATAAGAAATCATTATGTAAACCAGTACGGACTGGTAATTGCAAATAAAATACGCCGATTAGAAGATCTAAAGACTAAGCGCGCAAGATATCTAACAGCCTTAAATTTCTTGAAGAGATGTCGAGACCATAATCTCATTCCTACGTGTGTCAAAATATCCACCAAAAAGGACATTCGAGGAAGCGCTAAGATCTTAAATCAGGCAAGTAAAAAGTTGTTACGGGCGGTAATCCAACAAAAATGCTCCGATCTATATAACATAAATAAATCCATAGACACATCATCCAGTGAATTAAAGAAAGTTTTAACGACGTTTGATTATAATTTTTGCATGGAAACATTAAATAAACGCGAAATTAGTAAATATAACGAATGCAAAAACAAACATATAGAAAAATATCAAAAATTAACGGCCAAATCAAATGTCAAACATCCGAATCAATGCCAGAACCAAAAGCAACCATTGACAAACACAGATCATAGATTAATCGCGTTCTATAATCTGTCAAAACAAACACTGGATGATGCAACAATAAAGGTTTTATCCAAAGGACTAAACTACGCTATAACTCCTAGCAGATTACCGTACGAAGAAATTATCTGTAGTGTCGAGGACTGTTTATTTAAAAACAATATGCGGAAAGAAGATTTGGAGGCGATACGTCAAGACATTTCATCTATGTTACGTCGATGTTCAGTGCCTAAACCGAATCTTCCCAGAGACGAATTTATAGCGTTAAAGAACCTACGCAATAAACCAGAACTTACGATTCTCCGCGCAGATAAGGGAAACGCTACGGTGGTCATGGATACGTCAGATTATAATTCTAAAATACAAGAACTTTTGTCGGATGTAAGTACTTATAAAAAGGTTAAAAACGACCCAACAAATAGCACACTAAAAACAACTGGTCACTAGTTTACACCAGTACATTTAGCCAAACTGAGGATTAGGGACAGTTCCCTCTGCGAATGTGGGTTAGATGAGGGAACTTCTGACCATATTTTTTTTAACTGTCCCAAATTATCTTGTTCACTCTATGATCATCTCCCTCCTGACATCCCTCGTCCTATAAATTTTGATTCACTTTTAACCTACACAAACACTCCTTACGTATATATTTTGTGTGATTTTATTAACACTAATGGTATAAAAGTTTAATGTTTGTCAATACTAACATACTAAAGTAGTTATAGCAACTGTGTTTGTCATTTATTCTAGGTAATTCAACAGTACAACCACTAGTATTATAAGATAAAAAGGAAAATTTAATTGTTTAAATAAAGCAAGACACTTGTATTATCACAATCTTCTTTAGTTCATGGGCATAGTATTTGTAACTACTGAGCTTGTACTCAATAAACACTTCCACGCTGACATTGGCGAATAATCAAAAAACCGCCATAAAAAAAGAAAGAAGAAGAACAATAAAGGTTTTATCCAAAGGACTAAACTACGCTATAACTCCTAGCAGATTACCGTACGAAGAAATTATCTGTAGTGTCGAGGACTGTTTATTTAAAAACAATATGCGGAAAGAAGATTTGGAGGCGATACGTCAAGACATTTCATCTATGTTACGTCGATGTTCAGTGCCTAAACCGAATCTTCCCAGAGACGAATTTATAGCGTTAAAGAACCTACGCAATAAACCAGAACTTACGATTCTCCGCGCAGATAAGGGAAACGCCACGGTGGTCATGGATACGTCAGATTATAATTCTAAAATACAAGAACTTTTGTCGGATGTAAGTACTTATAAAAAGGTTAAAAACGACCCAACAAATAGCACACTAAAAACAACTAGTGACCTCATAAAGAAACACTCCGAAAAATTAAATCTGGACGTAAAATGGATAATACCTACGTGCGCCAAATCACCAAAGTTGTATGGGTTACCAAAAATACACAAGCCCAATGCTCCATTACGCCCCATAGTGAGCCAAATCGATTCACCAACTTACAGACTGGCTCAACACTTAGCGAAAATACTCTCACCGCTCAGGGGACATAGAAGAGCACACATAAAGGATTCCTACCATTTTGTCAGCGAGATTAAAGACCTACGTCTGGCAGACAATGAAACTATGGCCAGTTTTGATGTGCAGTCATTGTTTACATGCTTACCTGTTGAAGACTGCATCTCAATTGTAACTAGAAGGCTGGAAGAAAACAACATTCCCGCAGAATATGCAGTATTACTCAGACACTGCCTTACATCTGGCTACCTATTGTGGAAGGAGGAGTTCTAAAAGCAAGTAGATGGTGTGGCGATGGGCTCACCTGTATCTCCCATTGTCACCGACATATTCATGGAAGACTTTGAGGAGAAAGCCCTGCTTACTTCTCCCATAAATCCAAGATTCTACAAGCGGTACGTAGACGACACTTTCACAATTCTACCTTTAGATAAAGTAACTGCATTTTTAGACCATCTTAACTCTATAAATTCTAAAATTCAGTTTACAATGGAGTTAGAGGCAAACAATTCCTTAGCTTTTCTAGATGTGTTAGTAATTCGGAATCCTGATAACACCTTGAGCCATACTGTGTATAGAAAAAAGACCCATACAGATAGATATTTAAACGGTGATTCTCACCACCATCCTTCACAGTTAGCTACCGTGGGTAAATCTTTGTTTCAGAGAGCACGAGGGATCTGTGACAGTAAACACCTGGCTGCCGAGCTCCAACATGTCAAGCAAGTTTTGCATGACAACAAGCTTCGGGTCCCACGCCTACGTCACAAAGAACGAGTGAAGCCGGCCACAGTCGAGCGTGTACCTGCTGTACTGCCATATGTTAGAGGAGTCACTGACAAGATTGGCTACATCTTGAAGCGCGCTTCCATCAGAACATACTTCAAGCCGCCGAAGAAGATTGGTCAGTTTTTACCATCAGTCAAATGTAACGTCCCTCTGCAAGATGCAGGAGTGTACAAGCTTGATTGTGAATGTGGTCTCTTCTACATAGGACAAACTAAAAGATCAATTAAAACCCGCGTCAAAGAACATATAGCTGATGTGAAGAATCGACGCTCCGGGAAGTCTGCAGTCTGTGAACATGTACAAGATCGCCCCCGTCACTACATCAGATTTGATAGACCACAAATCCTCGCTAAAGAACACCGATTCCTTCCAAGGATGATTCGCGAGGCTATTGAAATCAAAAAACATCCTAATTTCAATAGAGAAGATGGCTGGGTGCTACCATCTGCTTGGGATCCTATAATAAATAAAATTAAATCCCAACCCAAGCATACAACTGCAAGACTCCATGATACCATAAGCTCATACTGTGTAGATCGGAACAAAAGTTAAAATTTTAATCTATGGTAACCGCGGTTAACTATGACAGCTGGACGTTGAACATCTCAGTCCTTCCCGTGACCATGGGTGCTGTAAAGCTCTCGAAACGTTGGGTAAAAAAGTTAAATATACGCGATAAATTCCGTTAAAACTAGTATTATTTCAATGTGTAGTGTTCGCGTAAATATAAGAAATCATAATGCTATATTTCTTATTTTAATTATTACCTACCCAGTAGGTAAATATTAAAATAATAAATGTAGCATTATAAACAGTAAATCTCCATCAAACTCAATTTACTATTATTGTTCCTAAATAAGGAATAGCAGATAAAAGATTGGTAGGTAATAACTATTGCTCCTCAAAATTATATTTGACCTCAAGGTAAAACATATCCTAAAATTCAGTAGCTAAATAAAATAATAATACCTACTATTCAAGTATATTTTCAATATGTAAGTAAATGAAAATAACAAAAATGAAGCACCATTAGCATGTAAAGTTCGAATCCATAATTAATATTTCGACAAATATTATAATTTACACTATAAAAGCTAATTCAATATTAGCAGTATAGTATATAGTTAAAAATAATCTAAATAGTCATTTTTATTAATTAGATAATATATTAGAATAAATAATTCTAATATAATGCTACTAATATACCGAATAAAGAAAATTAAAATACATTTATCATTGTACGCCGTGTCTATCGAATATATAAAAGTTCATTGACATTGAAAAAATAATACTACATTCGTAGCAGTAGGTGGCGTCTTACAGATTTCTTACGCGATATATTGTAGCGTGCATCGACAGACCAAACGCTCATGGTCGTTCGCTGGAGGTATCGCCTTAACATGTGTTTTTTGACTAATGTTCTATAAAACAAAATATTTTTAGATAAACAAGGAATTTGACTTCAATTTTCTTCTGCAGCTATATTATAATCGCAACACGAATGTGTCGGCTAGACTGAGTAAGTGGAGCTACATCATTGTTTTCAAGCTTAAAATATTAAAACTTAAAACAGAAGTAGACGTGTATTATTTAAAAAAATGGCTATTTATTAGTATCTGAAAAATACTTTAAATTACGAATTGTGTGTAAATGAAGCGTGATATTGAAATATTAAAGCTACACTACAGTAGACTTGGTCTACTTTCATAATTTATAAGCTTATTTTTTTATTTATACTGCGAAAATGAGCTTTTAACTACTTTTCCCGAATGCAATAATTTCGTTCATTTTGTCTCTCTGGCTCTGGGCTAACACTGCTTGGAGTCCTACCAAATTAACCCGAACCAACCCAACCCAAGCCGAAAGAACAGACTCGGCTACTCGCCGTGTGGTAGCGGCGTAAAATATGCCACGCCCTAGTTTTCGCACCATGAGGCAAAAAGTAAAAGAAATGGCCCCGAGTTCCCGGCGCCCCTTTAATGGGGCAGGGGTGCGAAGAATCTCCGGGAGGAAAACCGGCGACGAGGTTCGCCACCCGTCACGTTCTGTCTCCCAGAGAGGCGAAAAGTGGATTGCAGAGGCCCGTCTGGCTACGTTGAATGTATGTGGGGCAATGAATGATAAAATGGATGAAGTATGCGATATGATGTATGATAGAGGAATAGATGTATTATGTGTAAATGAGACGAAAAGGAAGGGGAAGGATGTCACTGCACATGGCATGTATACCGCATACTGGTCTGGTGTAGACGAGATCGAGCGGGCATGCCAGGGAGTAGGGATCATCCTTTCAGAACGAATGGGCCAATGTGTGAAAGAGTATGAATGTGTAAGCCCAAGACTGCTATGGATACGAATGAAAGTGGGCTTAAAGAAGTTGTTTGTGTTAGGGGTCTACGCCCCAGACATGTCTAAGCCCACTTATATCCGGGAGCAGTTTTGGGAAATGGTAAGGATGGTGCTAATGAAGTGTAAGGGAAATGAAAATATTATTATGCTAGGAGATTTTAATGGAAGGGTTGGGGTGAGGAGGCTTGGTTATGAAAGGATATTGGGAACGTTTGGTGATGAAAGTATAAATGAGAATGGTGAAAGCCTCCTCACCGTATGTGTGGAAAGGAATCTTTTTGTGACGAACACTTTCTTTCGTCATAAGAAGATTCACATGTATACTTGGGAAAGAGGTGATGATAGAAGCATGATAGATTTCATAACTGTGGATGAAAGAATGAGGAGCGCAGTGGTGGATACAAGGGTTTACCGGGGGTCCAACGTAGGGACCGACCACTACCTGGTCTTATGCCGAATTAGGGGTTTATTCAGACGTTGGCGGCATAGGACATCTGTGTCTACCACTGCGTTACAGCGTATAAGAATTGAGAGGTTACAAGATGAAGATGTGAAAGACAAGTACAAATGCAGACTGAGAGAAAATATAAGTAATTTGGATGAGTTGTGTGTGAATGAGTTAGACTTGGAGAATGTGTGGCATAATGTTAAGAAAGGTTTAGTGGATGCAGCTACCGAAGTATGTGGTGTTAGTAAGAGAATGAATGAAAGGAAAGACAATACGTTATGGTGGGATGACGAGGTACGTATGGAAGTTGAAGCAAAGAAGAGAGCATGGCTAGATTTACTAGCGACCAAAGCTGGTAACTCTGGCGGTAAGAATGATGAGAATGAAAGGAAAAAGGCAGAGTTTAAACGTTTAAATAAGAGAGTAAAAGAATTAGTTGAAAGGAAAAAGCAAGAAAGAACGGATAGGAATGATAGAAGAATATCGGATAACTTCCAGGCAAATATTAAAATGTTCTGGAAACTCGTAAGAAATACCAGGGGACTTTCAAAACAGCCTAGATTGAATGCGATACGAGACGAGAATGGCTGTATCCTGAATGATGAAGTGTTGAGTCTAAAGAGATGGAAGGAATATTTTGAAAGCGAATTTATGAGTGAGGAGAAGTGTGAACTAAATGAAATAGAAATTCCGAAAGAAGATGAAAGGGATAAGGAGATAAGTATGGATGAAATAATGAAAGCAATGAAAAGCATGAAAGTAGGTAAGGCAGCCGGATATGATAGAGTTTCACTCGAAATGCTAAGGGCTGGAGAGGACGTGGTGGCAGGCCTGCTGTACACCTTGTTTAATTTATGTTGGGAACTAAAGCGGGTACCGGGAGACTGGTGCAAAGCCGTGATAGTCCCAATATATAAGGGAAAAGGGTCACAGCAGGACTGTAAAAACTACCGTGGTATCAGCCTTCTTAGCATTGTGGGAAAACTGTATGCTAAGGTACTAATTGAAAGAGTTATGAAAGAAACTGATGAAAAAATTTGGGATGTGCAAGCGGGATTTAGAAAGGGAATGGGGTGTACAGATCAAGTCTTTTCCATGCGCATGATCGCGGAGAAGTTTTTGGCGAAAAACCAAAGAGTTTTTTGTGCGTTCATGGACTTGGAAAAGGCTTATGACAGAGTGGACAGGGATGTGTTATGGCAAACGCTGAACGCATTTAGGTTGAGCGCTGGTTTGATACAGGCATTAAAGTCTCTGTATAGGGACTCGAGTGCTTGTGTTAGTATCAACGGGGTCTACTCGGACTGGTTTGGCATCCATAAAGGTGTCAGACAGGACTGTGTAGCTTCCCCGTGGCTGTTCAACCTATTTATGGACAGCTGTTTGGAAAATTTGAAAGTTGAAGAATGCGGGGTAAGAATGGGTGAGTTAACCATCAAATGCCTTTTGTACGCCGATGATCAAGTCATACTTGCGTCGTCGGCGGCCGAGTTGCAAATGATGGTTACATTAATGAACAGGTCATTAAAAGAAAGGGGAATGAAAGTGAACGCGAGTAAGACGAAAGTGATGGTTTTTGAAAGAGATGAAAGCAAAACGGTATGTGAAATAAGAATAGAAGGAGAGTTAATTGAGCAAGTGGATGAGTTCGTATATTTGGGATGTGTATTCAGCAGGGATGCGAGATATGATAAGGACATTGAACGACGAGTGAATGCAGGAAATAAAGTAAATGGGGCTCTACACTCTATTGTGAAAAGTCAGAATGTGTCAAAAAAGGCACGTATGGCAATTCACAGTGCTGTATTAGTCCCTACTTTAACGTATGGTAGTGAAAGCTGGGTGTGGCAGAAGAAGCACGAGAGTAGAATAAATGCGGTAGAAATGCGGTCGCTAAGGAGTATGTTAGGGCTGAATCTGAGTGACAGGGTGAGAAACTGTGTGATAAAAGAAGAGTGTGGTTTGCAAGATGATGCGGTGACCAGGATTAAGAAAGGAATGCTTCGGTGGTTTGGTCATGTAGAAAGAATGAATGCGGAAAGACTGACAAAGCAAATATATGTTGCAGAAGTGAATGGAAGAGTCGGAAAGGGACGTCCTAGGCGGAAGTTTGTCGACCAAATTGGCGATATACTAAAAATGGGCCAAATTAAGAGTACCCTTAACCGACGAGCATGTATGCGTAGGTATATGAATGTGGAAGAGGCGAGAAAGGTATGTCAGGATCGTGCTAAATGGAAGTCTGTAGTCTCTGCCTACCCCTCTGGGTGACAGGCGTGAGTGTTTATGTATGCAAATTAATCAAACTAATCAAGTCAAAAAACTGTTCTATGGTAATTTATACGGTCTGAAAAAAAATTATATGGCTTAGATACACAGACAGCTACTGTAATACATTATTACATAAGAAATTAACAGGTTATGTGCAGTTATGTTAAATAAGTTATAAAGACTTCTCTGGACACAATTTATGAAAATACTGATATTTTTTACAGTATAGGGCGAAAAACGAGCACACAGTCCACGTGATGGTAAGTGGTTGCTGTAGCCCATAGACATCTACATCTATCCCCGATTACGAATCAAAATGCAGATGCGTTGACATCCTTGAGGACTAAGATAGAATGCCTCGTTTCCAGTAAAAAGGGTCTCCAGTTTTCCACACTAACCATACGAAACACAGCAGTATTAAGCTACTATTTTACGCTGGTATTCTGTGAGACCACAGTCCTTCTTCGGTCGAGCCGACCCATTCGTGCTACAACTATACTACCAATATAACTGCAGCATGGCTCTACCACTTATAAATGGATTTGCAATACAACAATTTAGTCGATTGTTCAACATTGTTGAGCTATATTTATTTTCTTTATACGACATCCTGGAGAAACAGCGCTCCGCTTCACAGCTAGTACCTGACAACGTTAAAAAGTCTATAAAACAGTTAAAAAAATTGGGAAACATAAACAAGTTTCTTTTTACTAATTAGAATTAACAATTCACTGTAAAAGGTGTAAGACTCTCGCTTAGACTTTAATAATATTTTAACCAAATCCGCTCATTCGCTAAATGTTCGTCTACGGACTACGGTCTACTTCATCTGGATAATCATCAAGAAAATTACATATTTACACTTTCCGGATCTGTTTTCATTATTGTTGTCTTGCAAATTCATTAAAATTTTAATTTATTACTATATGCCTCATAGACTTGGCATCTTCTATTAAATTAATTCCAAAACAGCTTTCAACCCTTAGGTATACAAATATTACAGTTACAATTAAATCTATTACTTTTCCACAATTAAATTATTTCATTATAATATTATTTATATTATAATTATATTAGAATATTCAATGATGCAATAATTAATTAGAATGGGATATTTACAATATTATATAGTCTAATCGAATGTCAAAAGAATTACATTTTATGCAATGTCATTGTAATATGCCTACTGATGCGTCACTTAAATATTCATGGGTTGAGTAGTAACATTTCTCAATTAGAAATGTTTTTTTTTTTTAATTTATGATTATAGTCCACTTCATGTAACATAGATGAAACCTTATTATAGATTTTAGATAATATACCGAAAACACTGAACGATAAAATTGTATGAATTTTATTTTTACGTAGATTGCTTGTTAAGTAATCATTAAATATTTTAGTATTATAATAATCCACTTACCATCATGTGGACTGTGTGCTCGTTTGTCACTCCTATTCTATAAAAAAACGTCTATCCTGGCACTGAGCAACTCCAGGATGTGCCGAATCTGTTCTTTAATGGAAGAAACACCTCTGCACATCCAACTAATTGTGGATCCTTAATGCGCAAACGTTACACTCATATGGGAAACTATGTACCCAACCAGACCCAGAAACCCAGATAAAGTGAAATTACTCACAGCTATGCAATTCTTTCTATTCATTGAAGACATATGGCTTAGCAGTGCACTATAGTTATAGCACCGATCACAATAGATCTTATAGGTCGCAGTGATACTGGTCTTTCTAGACCTGCATAGCTGCTCGCACAGAAAAGTCGCATAGGTACTCGCGTAAACCCCAAGTTGTAGATAGCTTGTATCGCCTGCTTTTGCAAAATAAATATTGTTCCCAATCCAACTGCAAAGGTGGATACATAATATTTTGAAAGTAAGCAAAGTAGACTAATTTAGCCGTTGCTACATTCGTCGGTCAGCTCGTTAATCCTTCCAATAACAAAATTTGCAGAACTTAAATCAGAAGCTGCTTTATCATTATAATTTCCTCACTGGAGCTTGGAATCAATGCTAATTCCGATAAATATTATCGAATTTTCAAAATTCTAATTATTATTCTTCAAATTAGTTACAGCATTTTGCAAGAACTTAGTAAAAATGTAAACAACATTTTGATTTTTCCGCAAGGGGATCATTATCGTCATTAGTTACATGCATATATAATAAAAGCATAAATAAAACAACTTATTGTAGTCGTAGTTCGCACCAAGGCACCGAACACAATAATAGGACTAACGCACCTCTTTTAAAATATGACTTGGCCGACGTGTAAAACACAGTTCACACTCGAATTGATACCATCTTTAATCTTGGCACCTTTTTAAGCGGTTTATAAATAGAGCGTCAAGAACGCTTTGTGAGATGAAATGAGACTAGCAAAGATAAGAATCTTGAAAGTGCTCCGAGCGTGCGGTAAGCCGCGTACCTGTCAAGTGCTAAGATCTATTGCGCTTTTCATTATAAGACTGGAGATAAAGGTTTTTGTTGCTTAATATCCAAACAATGAGTAGTAATTGTACTTTTGCAGTCCGCTGTTGTAACAGAGGTAAGAACCTACCTATATGATGGTCCCAAACTAAAAAGCACGTTTTATGTTGCAAAGCCACACTGCAGCTGTGTTATGGCTCAAGCAAGAATGGGTCAGCGCAACCGGGGAAAGATCACACTCGTTTATAATTAATACTTTGATTGGTGCTGACGGGGATCAAACAGACTACCCGCATACTGTAAAATTTACAGTTACCCTTATGTTTCTACGGATGTTTTCAGGAACTATCCAGGAAGTTTTTAACAAAATAGTATAGTTTATAATCATCATCACTATCGTCATCATTACAGCCCTTCACAAGTCCACTGCTGAACATAGGCCTCCCCCAAGTAATGCCACAAAGCACAGTCCTGAGCCACCTGCATCCATCGACTTCCTGCATGTCTTACCAGGTCGTCACTCCATCTAGTGGGGGGTCACCCTACACTACGCCTACCGGTACGAGGCTGCCACTCGAGAACCTTTCTTCCCCATCGGTTATCGGTTCTTCGAGCTATATGGCCGACCCATTGCCACTTCAGCATACTAATCCGTTGGGCTATGTCGGTCACTCTGGTTTTACTGCGGCTCATTTCTGATTCTATCACGCAGAGAAACTCTGAGCATAGCCCTCTCCATAGCTCGCTGAGCAACCTTGAGCGTCCTCATACGGCCAGCAGTGAAGGACCACGTCTCAGATCCGTAAGTCATCACTGGCAACACGCACTGGTTATACACTTTAGTTTTCAGAGATTGAGGTATACCTGACGAGAAGATGTGTCGTAATTTCCCGAACGCTGCCCAGCCGAGTTGAATCCGTCGATTGACCTCTCGGTCGAAGTTGGACTTACCTAGTCGGACTATTTGTCCCAGGTCAACGTACTCGTCAACAACTTCGAACATAGTGCTCCCAACAACTACCGGCATAGGTGTGACATGGACATTAAACATGATCTTTGTTTTGTCCATATTCGTCTTAAGACCTATCCGTTTATAATACTAAGTAAAAACTTCCTGACAATATTTTGATGCATCTCATTGTGTTAACGACAGCAGACAAAATAACTTAAGTTTTATATTAACATCGCACCTCTTATTTTGTCTCTTCCATTAACAGTTAACATACGCAGTTAATATACACAAAATGGCATCAATTTTTAATATCTAATTCATCTTCAAAATAATAATATTTATCTGCCGGCGGCCAGACTACGGCCAAATCTCGGTACAGGCCTTGTTAATATTTTTTTTACTTCTAAACTATTGAATAAGAAAAATGTAATAGATGAACAAAAATAAAAAAGCCTCTCGATACAAAGGAGTTTTGACGGGAACTTACCGCCGGCGAATTGCTGTTCTTGTACATTTAATCAATGATCTGGTATTGTCGTCTAAATAATGGTTCAAAGTGAACTTTGATAAGTAAATAAAAAGTAAAAGCCGACTTCAAAGAACTAAAACCAATAAAATAATATTCACTTTCGCTTCTGAATTCTGTAAAGACATAGTGTAAGAAGTTCCAACTTAAAAAGCTGTTATGTGAAAATTATTATCCCTTTTAGTTCTATAATTAATGAATAATTCACAAAAAGTTCCATTTTCAGAATTTGAACTTATTTTTTTATTATGTTGTTTACAAGTGGCCAGTTCTAAAAACTTTCAGTGTCTCCCTCGTTTTTTATGTATACTCGTAGATATATCTGCGTATTGGTCGCCACAGTTGAACTGATATCATTTCAAACGGATTTAAGCTAAAGAAATTAAATAAATAAATATCGATATATCGGCTTTATTTAAAAAAAAAACAATCGTAACTTATTTAGTTTAATTCACTTATTATATTTATTAAGCAAATTAAATTATAAGTGTATGAAATTGTTAGATTATTCAAGTTCGTATTAATTATTGTATAATTTAAATAATACGATTATGTGTACCAAAATTTTTCAGTTAGAATTTTCAAAAATACTCCTTGTTTTATATTTTGTTCAGCTGTTTTATATGTTAAGAAGTACAGATGCTACAGATGTAGCAGAAGAAATCAAATCATCAATCTTGGGTTGATAATATTTATCCTCAACGTCCTCAAGTCGTCCTTAGAAAGTATAAATTTATATAATTTCGCTCGATGGTTGGGATCAGACATTTATTCTCATAAGAATTTACAAAAGTTCACTTAAATGAGAAATACATTAAAACAAAATACATAATGAGTGTTAGGTAGTAAGTGGTCACCGAGTGTGCCAGGCAAAGTACACAAATATTTTATGTTACAAAATTATATAAATAGTGCGGGTAGAAATTTTACCATTATAACAGGATTGAAGATCGCCCGTGCAAACAAAAACAAACGGTGCAAGCGAACTAAGATACGTGGATTTAAAGATTCTTTGCTAGAATTGTCTAGCCATCATAACGAGAATTATTGTAATATTGTTATATATTATTAATTATTAATATGAATGTTTAATGATATTTAGTAACCGTAGTGATGGTTTTTAATATTTATTCGTTTATTATATATTTATTTATTTGATAGTTTTTTTTTGTTTAGAAGTAGTTAGGGTGTTATTATAGTTTGTGATTTTGTAGGCTATTTTTTAACAGTTTTTTAAATGTTAGCATACTTTTAGCTTCCTTGATATCCACAGGCAATTTATTGTATAGTTGTGCGCTTTCATAAGTGATGTTCTTTTTCCTTTTTCTTTTTTCTTCTTTTTATGGTTTGACATAGTTACAGCCCCGCCCTATTCAGCAACAGCGGCACAGGTATAGAAATTATCATCAAATAAATATTTAAAGAAACGACAAAGACCAATCACTATACTTACGACGTAAATAAACACCCAGAAAAATACTATTTTTCGCTTTTGTTTACGTTTCATCCATGGAGAGATTTAGCAGTACTGACGTCTGGACAAAATACTTGCACTGAAGCCTTTAATTTTCTAAAAGATCAAATTAAGGATGGACTTGATAACGGAGAAATGCAGACAGAATTCTTAAATAACATTGAGAGAGCGTTTGAAATGATTGAAGAAAAAGTAGCGGAAATTGAAAGAGATCGACAGGGAGATGATCACAAAGATAATGGTCTAGAGAATCCACTGGACTTCTTACCTGTTGAAACTGTGAATGCAATGAAAGATTTCAGAAATGTTAAAGATTTGGTATCGGAAGATGAGCTCGAAAAAATGATAGAAGGTTTAAATGTTGACCAAAAACGTATTTTCGACAAGATATTTAAGACTTTATTAGATGAATCTAAAACTTTGATAATATTTATTAGTGGGACAGGCGGTACGGGTTAAAGTTAATTAATCAATACAATTAAAAATTGGGTTACGAATAAGAAGCTAATGAATAAGTTAGCTGCAGTACCTGCACCCACAGGTATTGCCGCTTTTAATGTAAATTGTCTAATAATACATAGGCTGCTACAGCTTCCTGTAGAGCACGGAAACTGTCCCAAGTACACTTCCTTATCAGACCAAGTAGGTATTAAAAGTTTTAAGATGTGATTTAAAAGATGTTGTACTTTTAATAATTGATGAAGTGTCTATGATTTCCAAGATAACATTAATGTACATACACCCATCTTCGCTTAACAGAAATGTATGATACCGATGACGCTGACGATGGATGGTTCGGCAAGATTCATATAGTGTTGTTTGCAATCTTGCAATTTGCAATCTGCTCCAACTGCCTGCAGTGAGGCAACTGTCGTCGTTCGAAAACTTGAAGTCATCTTATGTCCTTAAATGTCCCTTAGTGCTCCAAATTTATGGAAAGAACTATTTTGTTATGAAGAATTAACTGTAAATGTGAGGCAAAAAAACGACCAACTTTTCAGCGAAATGTTGAATCGTTTAAGAATAAGTATAACAAGTCAAGGCAAACGATCGACTTACAGAAATCATATCTTATTTTAGACTACTGTCCGATGATACAGTATGTTTATTTCCCACTAAAAATATGTGTAAACAGTTTTATATTGCAATGTTGGCAAGTATGGAGCAACCAGAAATTAAATTAAATTCGATAGACGAAATACTGTCCACGGTTTTTAAAAAAACGAGCAAATGAAGTACTGAAAAATAACGAGGATGATTCGTCGCTAACTGCTGGTTTAGAAAATGTTATCACGATAAAGATAGGTGCACGTGTAATGTTGCGAAGCAACGTAGATGTCAGTAAAGGACTGGTAAACGGATCCATTGGAAAAATAGAGGAGGTACATTGGGACGTCGACAACATCAATGGCGCACGTAAAATTACAATACAATTTAAAAATAATTTAATTTATGAACTAGAGCGAGTCAAGACCAAGTTTCAGGTATTAATAATGTATATGTTCACAGGGAACATTTCCGTATTTGCTTGGCATATGCTATTACTATCCACAAATCAACAATGTCAGCCTTACCAGTGCTCTTCTCGACATAGGCTCCTCTTTAATATTTAGTAGAGGGCAGGCTTACATTGGACTCTCCAGAGTTAAAACCTTAGATGGAGTGCGTCTTATCTATCTAGATCCAAGTCAAATCAAGCCACAAGAGAGTTCTATTGTAGAGTACAACCATAGAATACTATAAATCACAATAGAATGGCTGTTAACCTTATTTTGCACGAGGTTCGGTGTCCCCGGAGCACACATACTACAAGCAATTACGTCGCATTACTACTACAAACCCTATTCGCTGTATTGACAGACTGAGAGAATTCACACATTTTAGACTTTTGGTTAATATTTTGGACACATCAATATTTCTTTATTTTTGTTTCTAATATTCACAAAATATAAATAGTTTTGACTTACTAATTCTAGGATATGTCTCCTTTACTTAAATTCCATTTCCCGATGTTCTTTCGACACGTAATTATTGCACAATTTGCCATTTTTTAAATAATTTGCATGCAGCGAAGCTTGACATGAAAATTGGAAACGATTGATTGTGTTGACATTTATAGGTGTGAATTAACATGTTAGTGACATGTTTAGTGGCTACACGGACTCCGCCCACTCCCCCGTTCTATTAAGTATGTATTATAGTATTCTAGGAGTAGTAGTAGTAAGTATAAACAGAAAATGGGTAAAAAAATTTCGGATACTGAATGGGCAATTCACTCGAACATTTCAAAGGTACAAGAAAACATAGAAAATAACACAAAAAAGACAATTATACCCCGTAAACGTAGGAAGATACAATAGTTTAAGAAAAACTATTTGGTATTAATTTTGTTATAAATAAGTACCTACTAATAACTTATGTACAAAAAGTAATGATATCCCATCAAAAACATAAATGTGAAATGAGAGCCAAGTCCAATATTATGATATATGCCCTGGTTGTTGACTTCAAAAGTCAACAACCAAGGCATATATTTTTGGTTAGTTGTTGACCACAAAAGTGAGATCTAAATGGGTGTCAAGTTCAATGATCAGCCCTGACTTCTTATAATTTAGGTAATATATTGTAGCCTAAGGTCTGACTTGGCTAGTTTTTATATACGAATTATAGTACAGCCTTCGCAAGTTCTAAACCTGTGGCTGTGGTGTGGCTTGCTGGTAGAAACTAGCCATCGAACATAATAATTCGTATATGAGAACTAGCCAAGTCAGAGGCTGGGTAAAAGTACGGTCTGGAACCACTCTTTAAATGTTGTGGCATTCATTTCCTCGTGGTAGTCATTTGTGGTTTTTGATTGAAATTCCTTATTTATTTTTATTAAATATAAAAATTTTATTTTTATATTTAATAAAAGTTATCTTATAGTCCATTATTTTCAAATTCTTAAAAAGAAAAACAAAACGTATTATTTTATAAAGTATAACTGTATAATAACAGATTACGATACTGTTATTGCCTGTTATTGTTAGCACAGCATTACAAATATAAAGCGCTGACATAACCTTGTAATAGCGCAGTATAGATTTAGAAAAATATTGTTTACCAAGTTATTTTACACTCATTTTGGCACAAAATTATAACTTTCGTTGATTATTGATATAATAATCTTGTTTTAATGCTCATCAATTGTTAAAACGGTAAACAACCAGCAAAAATATTTTTATAGTAACTGCAACGCCATTACAAAGTTACGTCGTCAGTTCAATCACGACGTGTCAGGAACGCATTCTCTGAACGGCCGAACTATAACGAGTATTGTAGCGAGTGAATATACTCGGTACAATAACATTTGGTTGGTTAGCTTGGAACTTTAATCTGTGCTAATAAGTTGTGGTACGGAAAACGGCATATCAAGGGTAACACTTAGATACTTTTTAAAATCGCTCTTATTACAAACAAATAAGGTCGGTACAAATCTGTTACGCCTTTACGTCTCTGTGTTACGCTTGATCTGCTGTTGACTGTAAATAAACCACGTTTAAACATTTTAAATTATTATTTCTTAAAGAGCTTTACAGTTCTAAGGCGAATATTTGTAAAAACTGACTAATGGACAAAGAAAACATATTTTCTTAAACATTTTTTTATTATAATCTTTTTATAAATCTAATAACTTTATCTTTTATTAACTAAGCGCTAAATAATAAATATATTTTTTCGTACTTACCGAATGTTAACAACAAGTCTTTCTTCTGGAAGAATTGGTTGTTTATGCCAATTACACCAATTTTTCATCAAATGTTTTTCCACTAAGTCCAGAATGTAATAAAATGTTTCGAGTCATTCTTGTATATCTATAGAATTTTGGATCATCAAATTTCAATTGTTTTACAAATAAATGATGGTGTTCTCCGAAACATTTCCTTTCTCTATTAATAGGATGTATAGCTTGTTTCGCATTTTCAAATACTTGGGTACACACTTTCTAACAAAACTAATTCGTCGTCCGATGGGTACATTTTGCTTGCTCTGCCACAGAATAAATAATAGTACTACGTACAGAAGTTACGGTACACTCTTTTGATATTCACAGCTTGCCGACGTTTAATAGCCTACATAATTATTATTAATTAGATAAATCGCCTATGTTCAGCAGTGGACTTGTGAAGGGCTGTAATGATGATGATGATGATAAGATAAATCGCGCTCGCAAGCTAAATAAAATTTATCGCTGCGCGGGTGTCCGTATTACTTTGCATCTTTTCCCCTTCCTACGTTACGGCGCACTTTCCGTTGTTACGAAGATATGTCAATAAAGAAAAACAAAATACATTGCGAAATGTTAATTAAGTTACTTAGGTGAAATACCTATTCTGACTATGATCGACTGACCATATTTTCGCACCTACGTGAGTTCTGCGAAGCCTAACGCATGCAACTTGCAAGGCCATTCGTCGGGAATCACGCTGCTTGGCTCGGTAGAAAAAAGTAGATAGTGTAAACAACAAATAAACTTTAAATACAATTCCTAACAGAAATGTATTCTACTTAGTTAAAATTTTTGTTAGTAAACAAATATTTAATTTCAATGTTTTGTGATATTCTAACTTAAAATATTTTAAAGACAAAAGACAAGTATAGGTATGTAAGTAGATACTTGGATAGTGAAGTAAATTTCAACAAAATTTTCTAATCAATTTCATAGGTATTAGATAAATTATTACTTAATTCTTTTTTGCTATAAGTAGCTACCTATCTAACAATAAAATTAAATAAATTCATGTTTCATAGCTTAAAGAATGATATATCTGAAACATTTTGTTGATCATTTAGCGTCTATTCACACAACAATTATAGTAGGAACGACGTTTTGCCATATTAATATTTATCAAATAGATGAGTGATATACATAATATATAAATAATTTTTAAATTACATTAAAACTTTTTAACTATTTTATCCTACAATTAAATATACTAAACACTAAACAAAAACTGTTTCAACAAGTATTACAATACAAAAATACAAAAGAAGATGGAGATTGGGACGAAGTGAGAGATACAAGTGTCGTGCCTTTTTTGCTTAAAATTTATTATTTTATTAAGTGTTGTTGAGTTACTATAGTAAATTTTTCTGTCTTGGTGGAGGTTTTAATATCTGTAAATTAGTAAGTGTTTGTAGTTGTGCCGTTTTTATGTAATTTTTTGTTGTAGTAATATAATGGAGGACGAACCTCCCGATCCCGGAAGGGTTCGCAATGATTCCTTTTCCTTACCCATTAACATTGATAATGTAGAACTAATTAACCGTAAACGTGCCCAAGTAAGTAACGAGTCTGCCCATCCACAAAAAATAGTTATTACTGATCCAAAACAACAGTTTCCTTCAATACAGTCCTCATGTACCCATCCTGATTTTATTAATAAAAAAGTTAAGTACTCTCAAGATGATGCCGCTCCTTTTCTAGTTCACGTAAGTAAAATCTCAAGTGATCAGCTGTCTGGAGTAACTCTTAAACCAATTTAATTCGGTCTGTATCATGACAATATTAAAAATATAGTCCATGATGGAGTCAAAAAAGTTGGACGAAATAGAATATCAGTGGAGTTTAAAACAGCTGCAGATGCAAACACCTTTATCGATCACCCAGCTCTCCAAATTTCTAAATATGAAGCAACCATCCCCTCATATAGTATCACTCGTATGGGGCTAGTTAGACAAGTTCCCATAGAGTGGACACTAGAAGAATTAATAGCAGCTATAGAAATTCCCTCTGGCTACGGTTCTATAATTAAAGCACGGCGACTTAATAGACGATCAGTGAGTGACAGCAATAGCGTTTCATGGGTTCCAACTCAGACGGTTGTTCTAACTTTTTCTGGACAAAAACTTCCTACCCATATTTACTGTTTTTACTCTTCAATGCCAGTGGAAAAATATGTTTTGCCACTAATTCAGTGTCATTAATGTTGTAGATTTGGCCATGTTACTTCCCAGTGCCGATCATCCCCTCGCTTGTATGTGCACAGAATCATGGAGGTTTATCTTGTTCTCGACAAACTCCTACCTGTCTATTCTGCTCAGGTCCCCACACCGCAAAAGACCCTACTTGTCCTGAACATCTAAGGCAAAAATCTATTAAACTTGTTATGTCACAAGAAAATATCTCATATTTAGAAGCTTCAGCTAGATTCCCTCAGACAAAAAGATCCTTTGCTGATACAACAAGAATCCAGCCTCGTAATTGTTCTCAACAGACCCCTTATACCATAACTGACAGTCTTTCAACCCCTTCGGCTCAGCTCTCACAAACTGCATCATACAAAAAAACAATTTTTATCCCTCAACGTACCTACAGCCAATCATTAAATTCTGGATATGATATGGCAGCCCATCAGGCAAATGTTGAGAATCCTAATTCTTCCCTTCCTAATGGGTGTGCTCTACTGGGAAATGACAACAACTCCTCTAGTAATGATAATTTCTGCGAACTTATGATATCGATTCTAATTAACATGATCTCCCGTTTTAGTGACACGGAACTTCCTCTCAACTTACACCAAAAACTTACTCAGCTTTCCTCCTTAGCCCGTAACATTCGCAGTCCCGCCAATTCTTCAATGGAATTGTCGGAGCATTAGAAATAAAAAAATGAACTCATTTACCTCATTAATAAATTTCATCCCTTCATTCTTGCCATCCAGGAGACATGGCTTAGGCCTGAGTCTCATTTTAGGGTTTCAGGCTACGCATGCCTCCGGGATGATAGGAGTGATGGTCGTGCTGGCACCTCTATTTTAATTTCAAGAACAGTTACATTTTCACAAATTCCTCTCCCTTCTCATAGTCCAGCAGTAAATTCTGTTGCTATTAAGGCCCTTGATGTCTCTATTCTCTCAGTTTACATTCCTAATCCTGATGCAAATGTTTTAAGAGAACTTTTTTTTTTTATAGAAGAGGGGACAAACGAGCATGCGGCTCACCTGATGTTAAGTGACTACCGCCGCCCATGATCAACCGCAACACCAGGAGAATTGCGGGTGCGTTGCCGGCCCTTTAGAAAGGAGTAAGCTCTTCTCTTGAAGGTCCCCAGGTCGTATCGGTCCGGAAAAATCGCCGGTGGTAAACTATTCCACAGAGAGGTTGTACGTGGAAGAAAACTCCTTGTGAAACGTACAGTGGTGGACCGCCAAGCATCCAGATGGTGTGGATGGTATCGGGACGTTTGCCGTGTAGTGCGTTCACGAAATTTGGCGGCTGGGATTAATCCGAACAATTCCTCAGAGCACTCCCCGTGATAGATGCGATAAAATACGCAAAGAGATGCAACATCTCTTCGCAGCGCCAGTGAATCGAGCCGATCGGAAAGCACTCGGTCGTCGACGATTCGAGCCGCTCTGCGCTGGATGCGGTCAAGTGGAAGGAGCTGGTACTGGGGAGCCCCAGCCCAGAGATGGGAACAGTATTCCATGTGCGGCCGAACCTGCGCCTTGTAAAGTTGAAGGCGGTGTGCCGGTATGAAATACTGTCCTGCTCTGCTGAGCACGCCAAGCTTTTTAGAGGCCAATTTGGCCTTCCCTTCCAAGTGACCACGGAACTGCACGTCACTCGATATGTCGACGCCGAGGATTCCGATACTGGCTGAGGCAACAAGGGGAGTGCCTTGAAACTGAGGGGATACGACAAAGGGGTTCTTTTTAGCGGTTAACGCGCAAACTTGTGTCTTCTGGGGGTTAAACTGGACTAGATTTAGTCGCCCCCAATCCGAGACTCTGTCCAGCAGAGACTCGACTTCAGACACAAGTTTGTCCCGGCACTCGGAGACGTTTTCCCGAGAAATATTGGCTCGGCCGGTGTAAAGAGCATCATCAGTGCTGTCATCCGCATAGCAATGAATGTTACGGGCATGCAACATATCATTGATATGCAGAAGAAACAGCGTTGGCGATAGCACGCAGCCCTGTGGAACACCAGCATTAATAGGCTTGCAATCGGAGCTTGCACCGTCTACAACGACCTTGATGCTCCGATCTGCAAGAAAGCTGGTGATCCAATCGCACAATTTCTCGGGAAGCCCATAGGAAGGGAGCTTCGAAAGAAGCGCTTTGTGCCAAACCCGATCGAAGGCCTTCGCAATGTCCAAACTAACGGCCAATGCCTCCCCCTTTAACTCTACTGCCTCCGCCCATCTGTGAGTGAGGTAGACCAGAAGATCACCAGCTGACCGACCACGGCGAAAACCGTATTGGCGGTCACTAATCAGCTGGTGATCCTCAAGGTACCTCACGAGCTGGCAGTTTACAATGGACTCCATTGTTTTGGAGAACAAGGAGGTGATGGCGATTGGCCGGTAGTTGGACGGGTCTGAGCGGTCGCCTTTTTTAGGGATCGGGTGGACGAAAGCCGTCTTCCATGATTTTGGGACTACGCCTAGGGAGTAGGAGTACCGGAAAAGACGCGTTAAAACCGGTGCCAACTCTGGAGCACACGTCCTCAGCACAATTGGGGGGATTCCGTCAGGCTCACTCGACTTGTGGATGTCCAGGGAGAGGAGTGCTGTGCGAACCGAGCGCTGTGTGAACTGCACTTCCGGCATGGAGCACTCACACCGCGGGATGGTCGGCGGCGTAATCCCCCCGTCATCGAGAGTCGAGTTAGACGCAAAGAAAGAGCCTAGAAGATCGACTTTCTCCTTTGCAGTATGGGCCAGTGAGTCGTCCTCCCTGTGCAGAGATGGAAGAGATGGCTGACAGAAATTCCCCTGGACAGCCTTGGCGAGAGATCAGAATGCACGGGTTCCAGAAGGAAGGCGAACTAGTTTCTCGCCAATTCTGCCTATGTGCTCTGACTTTGCCTTGGCAATGACTCTTTTGAAGGACCTAGAGGCGGAATTGTACTTCTTTTTTAGAGCGCTGGTGTTTACATCCCGGGACGCTGATGCATCAACCCAGGCTTGGTAGCACTCCTGCTTATAGCATGATGCTATTTTACAGGAGCGACCAAACCATGGCTGAGATTTGCCTCCAATGGGCACCACAGAGGAAGGAATAAAAAGTTCCATACCCTGAAGTACCACATCAGTAACAGAATCCGCAACAACGTTGGGATCATCCGGCGAGAAGCAAACCCGCCCCCAAGGGTAGGATGCAAAGAAAGACCGCATCCCATCCCAATCGGCTGACCTATAGTGCCAAACACGGCGATAGCCTGCAGAATGCAGCCGCGATTTCAGCGGCACAACACTCCGGACCAGACAATGGTCGGAGGAGCCTAAAGGGGCGTCGACGGAAATCTGATATCCGTCCGGGTGAGAGGTCAGCAGAAGGTCCAACAGGGAAGGTGCATGATCTTCCACACCTGGAATCCGCGTAGGCGAAGTAACCAGTTGTGTCAGACCATATGCCAAGGCAAAATCATGAACAGATCTCCCCGCATGATCGGTTAAACGTGAACCAAGCCATTCGGCGTGATGGGCGTTAAAGTCGCCGAGGATCACGATCTCTGCTGAGGGGATCTGCTGTAGCAACGAATCTGCAGCCATTTGGACGTGGTCGAAGAGTCGGTCTGTGTCGGCATTACCGCTATGGGACCTATAGAGGCACCCGTAGATGCGCGGATGGTCATCGCTGTCTACGCGTAGCCAAAGGATGGACAGGTCCGAACCTTCAAGTCTGCCGAGGCGTCGAGAACAGATGTCCTCTCTGACGTAAACGCAAACTCCAGCCCGAGGCACAAAGGAGTGTTCCAGTTTGTACCCCGGGTAGGAGAGATACGAGACATCAGCCGGAGAGGACACCTGCGTCTCGGTCAGAAAGAGCAGAGCCGGCCTCGCCGTCTCGAGATGGTAGTGGACGGCGTTTAGGTTAAGCAAAGCTGCCGCGTGGCTCTACCACTGTTAAAACTTGCAACACTTATTTCTTCTCTGTCACCTCCTATGGTTATTTTGGGAGATTTTAATATACATCATACTGTTTGGGGCTCCCATCTGTGTGATTCACTGGCTCCCTTATTTTTAGATCTTATTGATAATTTTAATCTCTGTATTCTAAATGACGGGTCTCCTACCCGTCGAGTATCCCCATTACAAAATGTTAGAAGTGCCGTTGACCTAACTCTCTGCTCCCCAGATATTGCTTCCCTTCTTTTGTGGCAAATATTACCTTCTAGCTATGGCAGTGACCATTTTCCTATATTCATCACTCCTCCTACTTCACCTAGAATAAATTTTACATTTTGCCCAAGACTAAAGTATAATCTATCCAAAGCTAATTGGCAATTATATTCTACAGTTTTGGAACAAGAGGTTTCAACTCTTCCCCCAATTAACAATGATAATATTGCTCCTGTATATATAGAGTTCAGAAATGCAATTATTTCTGCTGCTAATAAGTCAATCCCCTTAAAAAAACCTTTCAAAAATAAGTTTCCTTCCCCTCCTTGGTGGGACCAAGATTGTTCAGCAGCTTGTAGGAGAAGAAAAGAGGCTGAATTAATATTCTCCCGTTCTATGACTGCAGAGAATTATATCTCCTATAAAAAAATTGCTGCAGAAACCTTAAAATTACTGTCAGACAAAAAGCGAACTGGTTGGTTTAAATTCTGTGAGTCACTGTCACCTAGGACTCCCCCATCTTTGGTCTGGAGAAATGTTAAAAAATATCGCTGTGCAGTTTCTAGTGAAAATATAATTTCTAATGATCCTTCCCCGTGGACAGATGAATTCTCTAATAAACTTGCACCACAAACAGTCCCATCTTATGATGAATGCCTAGTTTTTAATTCTGCTTTTTTAAAAACAAATGATAAATTTGATTCCCCCTTTACTTTTCAGGAATTGTTTACTGTACTCAATGGCCTTAAAGACTCCTCACCAGGTATTGATGGGATTCCTTATTCATTTATAATTAATAGTAGTGAGAACACTAAAACTGTCTTACTATCCATTTTAACTTTTATTTATATTACTGGTGATCCTCCTGCTGAATGGAAAACCCAAATTATTTTGCCCATTCTCAAACCAGGTAAGTCTAGCAATGACCCTTCCAGTTACCGACCTATTGCCCTTTCTTGTACTTTGGCAAAAATCTTGGAACATTTAATAAAAAATCGCTTGGAGTGGTTTTTGGAAATGAATAATCTCTTACCTAAAAGCGGTTTCCGAAAAGGTTTAAGTACCATGGATAGCCTAAGTACTTTGGTCACAGATATTCATATTGCTTTTTCAAAACATGAATTTCTCATAGGAGTTTTCTTGGATATTTCTTCTGCATATGATAATGTGCTTCTTCCTGTGCTCAGGCAGAAAATGCTTAATCTGAGCATTCCAGTGAGGATAGTCAATTACGTCTCTAATTTTCTCTCTTCTAGATCAATATCTATAAATGTTAAAAATCTCCTGCTTCCCCCAAAAACTATATGGAAAGGACTTGCACAAGGCTCAGTTCTTAGTCCTCTCCTTTATTCTATATATACTCACGATTTAGAACTTTCAGTACATTCTTTTTGTAATGTTCTTCAATATGCAGACGATTTAGCTCTATACATCTCCTTAAACAACTTCACAGTGGCATGTTCCCGTCTAAACTCATCCATGGATTATTTACAAGAATGGTTAACTAATCATGGCCTCTCTTTATCTGTGGCCAAGAGTAGTGTGGTGATCTTTTCCCGCCAAAGGCGAGTTCCCGATATATCTGTTGTATATGATAAGCAACCTATTCCAGTTAGAGGCAATGTTAAATTTTTGGGAGTTATCCTTGATTCAAAATTGGCCTTCGGTCCACACATTGAATATATAACACAAAAATGCGAAAAAAACATAAATATTCTTCGGTCTTTGTCAGGTGTTTGGTGGGGGTCCCATCCTTTTTCTCAGAAATTACTGTACAATGCTTTATTACGAAGCCACCTTGACTATGGATGTTTTCTGTTGGACCCTTGCAATAAATCATCCCTGAAAGTAATGGACAAAATTCAATCGAAATGCCTTCACATTATTACAGGGGCAATGAAATCCTCAACAATAAATGTTCTTCAGGTTGAGTGCGTAGATCCTCCTTTAAGATTAAGAAGGCAGTACCTTTCAGACAGATTCTTATTTAAGATCTGCCAGCTTTCAGATCATCCCCTAATTCCTAAATTGCACCTTCTTTCAGAGTATATCTCATCTGACCGATACTGGACCCATAAGGACTCTCCCTGCTTGTTCAAAAGTTTTGTAATTTTTCTTCAGCTTCCTTACCCAATCTTTCAATGTAAAATAAATCCACTCTTTGATGTTCCTTACGAGGCTATTGTTTACCAATCCCGACATTCATCTAGATCTGGGTATAGAAAAGGATTCTCCAATGGCAAATTTGAAATTAAAAGAAATTATAGAAAACACCTTTAAAGATTGGCTTGTCATGTACACAGACGCTTCAAAACAGTCTGATGAAGACTATACTGGAGCTGCTGTTTGGATTCCTAAGTTCAAAATCATTCTTAACTTTAAACGCCCATCACTATCCTCCACTTTTACCGGCGAAGCAACTACAATCAGTGAAGCTTTGTTATATGTAGAGTCACATAATCTTAATAAAACAGTTATTTTCACAGATTCAAAAAGTTGTTTGTTAGCTATTTTGTCCAATCAATTCCATAACAAACATAAATTTCCACTAATTCTTAAAATAAAAAATACCCTATTCAGATGCCATCTTAAAGGAATCCATGTTTCAGTGGCCTGGATTCCAGGCCACAGTGGTATCCATGGTAACGAAACAGCTGATGTACTCGCTAAAAATGCAATTGCTAATGGCATTCTACAAAATTTAATTTACTCACATGACCTAATTTTGCTAGCTGAAAGGAAACTGAATGAAAATTGGAATAAATTATGGGAAGTTTCCAAAAATGTTAAAGGTAAGCACTATGCTGCCATCCAAGAGGTTATTCCTCCCAAGCCTTGGTTCTTTAAATTTAACAAAGCAAATAAACATGCAACTTCAATCATTTAAAGATTAAGAATTGGACACGCTTGTACACATGCACATCTGGCAAAAATCAGAGTAAGTGATAGCTCATTGTGTGAATATGGCTTAGATGAAGGTTCCACAAACCATATTTTTTTCAACTGTCCCAAATTATCCTCCTCCTTTTATGATTACCTTCCTCCTTATATTCCTCGACCTATAGATTTTAATTCTCTTTTAACATATACCAGTACTCCTTTTGTGTATATTTTATGTGATTTTATTAATACTAATATGAAACTTTAAATCCTTGTCACTTTTAACATACGGGTAAGAGTCTAACACCTGTGTTTGTCATATTTGTTCTAGGTAACTCAACAAATAGATTTGTCAAAATTCTCGGAGGAAAACTGAATCCTTGTATTATCACAGACTCTTATTTTAATTAAACTCATAAGCTTTCATTTTCTACTCAATACGTCATTGGCGAATTTTATCAAACCGCCACAAAAGAAATAAGAAGAAAATACAAAAAATTATTTTCGTAAACAGCGTTAAAAAACTTTAACAGTCAATCGCCTACAACGCGCTAGCCCTGACTGTGTATTTCACCCTAGGTACGTCGCGATTTTTGGGTAATTTTTTCACGCAGGTAGCAAGAGTGACAGAGGCCTGGCTCTGCTTCAATCAGCTTGCTTTATGTAACTGTTACCAGAATAGACCAGCGCCGATAAGCTCTGGTAGATCGGCACCGGCTACCAGATTTCTTTCTGTATACGGCCTAAGACAAATCGTTCAAGGTGTGCATGGAAAACATTGTTGCGCGCCATTATTAATACCCGGTATGTGGCGAATGATTATTAGCGCCATCTAGTATCCAGTCATAGCAACGTCAAGATCTTTCTAGAACTCTACCACTTGCGCCATCTAGGGTCGAGTGGCGAGGGCTTCCTGGGGGATACTTTGCTAGAACAGTCACGAACCCTGAGCTCGTAACAATATGCTGTTTTCATCCTCCATAAAGTCAATACCATATGGACCTAATATATACGTAGACTATAGACTTAACCGTGTAGAGGCGGTGCTAGAATATCCACTACCCCATTTCATCCCGTGGGTGTCGTCAAATAGCAGATTAACGCTACTATAATTCTTACTGGTCCCTTTTACATGTCATGAGGCATTGAATTTTAGTCCTCGGAAGTTATCATCGGGACTTTGTGTTCGTTTGTAATCTGAAAAAGGATTTACTTCAGACACATTTCCGTTTTTCAGTGAAGATTTACAAAATGACTTATGGATCACTTGGGGGTACTGAGTTCTCATGTAGGACAGCAAATCAGTATAAAAAATAATACAATTTGTTGAGTATACATATATTTACTTGCTAAGTAATAACTACTAACATGTGTAGCAATAAATTTGCTCAGGCGATCCTATCAAACATTTGCCTGTCATTCTATCTTTTTCATTCAAAATACTATCAAAGTTCCTACCATTCCTGAGCTGACTCCAAAATACGAGAAGATCAAAATGATTAGGTGTAAACATTTAATAAAACGGTACATTTTATACATGCAAATAGTTTTACAAAGCGAGAAGCCTAACAAATTACATATAAAGTTACAATACTTGATGGACTTTGAAATATTATAACAGACAATTCTTTAGTAGGCATAGAAAGATACTCTCTCTATAACAGACAATTCTTTAGTAGGCATACAATACTCTATATAAAGATTAGGTAACGTCAAAAACTTGAAAATTTATAGAAGATACGCATTGTTTTGGTGTTATTCCTTACATTAAGCCGTTCAGAACGGCGGTAACTACGTGAAAACTAAAATTATATGCACAGGGTGGCAGTTACAAATTATAACAAATTGGCTAAACATTATTTAATTTTTTAAATCCTACTTACAATTTTTATTTCTATTTGACGGCTATAAACTAATAATATCTCACATTACATCGTCATACGAGTTTTATAATGAAGTTGGTGAGCTACAAGCATCTACTTTTTAATATTTTCACACAGCTTCAATTGTATCTCATTGTTAAACAATATTATTATAGCTTCGCCAAGTATAGTTGGTTTTGACTAACAAAACGAACTTATTAAATTAAAACCTGTTAAATGACACATATTCTTGATTTATATATGGTTTAATTAAACTGAACAATAAATTTCTATTTATTTACAAGATACTAGCAACATTAAAACAATTTAATGAATTTATAGTAACGTGACTAAAAACAGTATAGCTCTAAATATTAAACATTAAATAAACGCTACGTATCACGTATTACGCTACAATTAAATAAATAAATAAGATTTTTTTCTAATCTACCTAAACGCAAAGAGAATTGTTGCAAAAATACTGACAGTAAAATAATAAAAAATAAAAGGTCAGTGGAGAAACGCGTTAACAAAAATTCGTTAAAATTTAACAATAAATAGTAATATGCAAGCTATCGACTATTTCGGTCGGTAGTATAAATTATTAGACACCTATTGAAATGGCAATTAAAAATCGATTTATTTTAAATTTAACCATTCGTTGGCGGTGGCTCATCCATGGATTATTTACAAGAATGGTTAACTAATCATGGCCTCTCTCTATCTGTGGCCAAGAGTAGTGTGGTGATCTTTTCCCGCCAAAGGCGAGTTCCCGATATATCTGTTGTATATGATAAGCAACCTATTCCAGTTAGAGGCAATGTTAAATTTTTGGGAGTTATCCTTGATTCAAAATTGGCCTTCGGTCCACACATTGAATATATAACACAAAAATGCGAAAAAAAACATAAATATTCTTCGGTCTTTGTCAGGTGTTTGGTGGGGGTCCCATCCTTTTTCTCAGAAATTACTGTACAATGCTTTATTACGAAGCCACCTTGACTATGGATGTTTTCTGTTGGACCCTTGCAATAAATCATCCCTGAAAGTAATGGACAAAATTCAATCGAAATGCCTTCGCATTATTACAGGGGCAATGAAATCCTCACCAATAAATGTTCTTCAGGTTGAGTGCGTAGATCCTCCTTTAAGATTAAGAAGGCAGTACCTTTCAGACAGATTCTTATTTAAGATCTGCCAGCTTTCAGATCATCCCCTAATTCCTAAATTGCACCTTCTTTCAGAGTATATCTCATCTGACCGATACTGGACCCATAAGGATTCTCCCTGCTTGTTTAAAAGTTTTGTAATTTTTCTTCAGCTTCCTTACCCAATTTTTCAATGTAAAATAAATCCACTCTTTGATGTTCCTTACGAGGCTATTGTTTACCAATCCCGACATTCATCTAGATCTGGGTATAGAAAAGGATTCTCCAATGGCAAATTTGAAATTAAAAGAAATTATAGAAAACACCTTTAAAGATTGGCTTGTCATGTACACAGACGCTTCAAAACAGTCTGATGAAGACTATACTGGAGCTGCTGTTTGGATTCCTAAGTTCAAAATCATTCTTAACTTTAAACGCCTATCACTATCCTCCACTTTTACCGGCGAAGCAACTGCAATCAGTGAAGCTTTGTTATATGTAGAGTCACATAATCTTAATAAAACAGTTATTTTCACAGATTCAAAAAGTTGTTTGTTAGCTATTTTGTCCAATCAATTCCATAACAAACATAAATTTCCACTAATTCTTAAAATAAAAAATACCCTATTCAGATGCCATCTTAAAGGTATCCATGTTTCAGTGGCCTGGATTCCAGGCCACAGTGGTATCCATGGTAACGAAACAGCTGATGTACTCGCTAAAAATGCAATTGCTAATGGCATTCTACAAAATTTAATTTACTCACATGACCTAATTTTGCTAGCTAAAAGGAAACTGAACGAAAATTGGAATAAATTATGGGAAGTTTCCAAAAATGTTAAAGGTAAGCACTATGCTGCCATCCAAGAGGTTATTCCTCCCAAGCCTTGGTTCTTTAAATTTAACAAAGCAAATAAACATGCAACTTCAATCATTTGTAGATTAAGAATTGGACACGCTTGTATAGTTCATTTCAAATAGAATGGCAGGATTCCACTTGAGACTTAGCAATTACAGCTGTAATGTTAGTCTATTGTTGTGTGATTATTTTATTGCTTTAACACTTGAAGTTAAGCATCTGTTGATAATACTGAACCAGTATAGCTGGAATGACGAATTTTGGTACTTGAACATTAAAACAAATTAAATTGTAGATAAAAAACCTTTATTACTTTTAACTTAACTATTTTAAATACTTATAACAACTTGTTAATATTTTGTTTAATCAATCACTCTGAAGAACATTCATCGGTATCTGTGTTTGATCTGTGAAAATTCGTTTTACACTCTTATGACATAGTCACAAACATTTTTCCAAAAAATGGGATTTGTAGAATTTATTACGTTTCGTACACTTTGGATTACATTTTCCCCTATTGTAGGCGTAACGTTTGACTTACGGACAGTTTTTTTTATTTGACTCCACATTAACTCAATTGGGTTCAATATACAATAATAAGGTGGGAGTCTCATTATCTCATGACCAGCCTCTTGTGCTAATTCATCGACCACATATTTTTTTTTCAAAATAATTGTTTTTGACGACTTCCA
Organism: Parnassius smintheus behrii; assembly: GCA_036936625.1. Lineage (NCBI taxonomy): Eukaryota > Metazoa > Arthropoda > Insecta > Lepidoptera > Papilionidae > Parnassius > Parnassius smintheus. Next base: position 23,754,810 of record JAUPFT010000007.1, read on the forward strand.
ACAAACTTTTAATTGTTGATTTCTCTGGCACAGAAATGTTATGACTTCTTAAAAAACTTATTATGTCACTTTTCCTAGTGTTTGTGCTGGGAATTTTTTCTATTTGTCGGCTGTGGTATGATGCGTTATCCATAACAATCACACTGCTACTGGGAATATTAGGCAAAAGCTGATCAGTGAACCATTTCTCGAATAATCCAGAATCCATATCTTCATGGTAGTCTGCACTAGAGCTTTTCAAATGTTTGCTAGAGATCAGCAAAGCCCCTGGTATCCAGCCCTGTTCACCGCCTGCGTGTAATATTATTAAACGTTTACCCCTAGAACATGGAGCTTTAGTTGTACAACTTGGTGAATTGTCTGTGTACCCTTTTTTTAGAGTATGGTGAGTGTCAAACCATGTTTCGTCTAATTATATTATAATTTTTTCCTGCCGACCTTCGTAAACGTATTTCATTAATAATTTTTTCCCTTAGTAATAAAAGTCGGGGACTTTCCATTACAGTTCTTCTTTCATCTAATTTTCCATACTTGAATCTAATTTTTTTAATAGTCTCCAGAGTGTAGTTTCTGAATATTCAAAACCAGCTTCACTTCTCATCAATGATTGATAAATCTCACGTAACGTTGGAATCTCATTGTTGAGGTAAAAACTGTAAATAGTCCTCCTCACATGTTCCTCTGTAAAATTATCAATTCTTTAAAAAATTATCTTGGTCCGTTTACGAGGAAGATGATTAGATCCTGCTGACACTATTCTACAAACAGTTCTTATAGGCACGTTTGTTAATTCCGATGTCTCTTTAATCACTCCCTTATCACCCATGCGTTTCTAAAGCTTATTGTAAACACTCAAAACTATGTCTTGAGCGTCTGAACTTAAATGTCTTTTTCTACGCTTAACACTATTTTCATCACTTGTAGATGCACTATTTGATATTTCCCATGGTCGAAACATGTTTATTTGTACGTCTGTGTAATAACGAAGTTACAAGACGACTGAATTTTTGACAACAATGTCATCGTGTATTTAACAAAAGCATCAAAACTTGTTTGCTGCCACAAAAATACCACGTCAGGATAAGGTCTTCCCAGGTATCGGTTGTAAATACCACTTCTTTTGTTATCGCCTAATGACCGCTTCAAGTACAATCCTGCCATGCTATTTGAAACGAACTATACACATGCACATCTGGCAAAAATCAGAGTAAGTGATAGCTCATTGTGTGAATGTGGCTTAGATGAAGGTTCCACAAACCATATTTTTTTCAACTGTCCCAAATTATCCTCCTCCTTTTATGATTACCTTCCTCCTTATATTCCTCGACCTATAAATTTTAATTCTCTTTTAACATATACCAGTACTCCTTTTGTGTATATTTTATGTGATTTTATTAATACTAATAATATGAAACTTTAAATCCTTGTCACTTTTAACATACGGGTAAGAGTCTAACACCTGTGTTTGTCATATTTGTTCTAGGTAACTCAACAAATAGATTTGTCAAAATTCTCGAAGGAAAACTGAATCCTTGTATTATCACAGACTCTTATTTTAATTAAACTCATAAGCTTTCATTTTCTATTCAATACGTCATTGGCGAATTTTATCAAACCGCCACAAAAGAAATAAGAAGAAAATACAAAAAATTATTTTCGTAAACAGCGTTAAAAAACTTTAACAGTCAATCGCCTACAACGCGCTAGCCCTGACTGCGTATTTCACCCTAGGTACGTCGCGATTTTTGGGTAATTTTTTCACGCAGGTAGCAAGAGTGACAGAGGCCTGGCTCTGCTTCAATCAGCTTGCTTTATGTAACTGTTACCAGAACAGACCAGCGCCGATAAGCTCTGGTAGATCGGCACCGGCTACCAGATTTCTTTCTGTATACGGCCTAAGACAAATCGTTCAAGGTGTGCATGGAAAACATTGTTGCGCGCCATTATTAATGCCCGGTATGTGGCGAATGATTATTAGCGCCATCTAGTATCCAGTCATAGCAGCGTCAAGATCTTTCTAGAACTCTACCACTTGCGCCATCTAGGGTCGAGTGGCGAGGGCTTCCTGGGGGATACTTTGCTAGAACAGTCACGAACCCTGAGCTCGTAACAATATGCTGTTTTCATCCTCCATAAAGTCAATACCATATGGACCTAATATATACGTAGACTATAGACTTAACCGTGTAGAGGCGGTGCTAGAATATCCACTACCCCATTTCATCCCGTGGGTGTCGTCAAATAGCAGATTAACGCTACTATAATTCTTACTGGTCCCTTTTACATGTCATGAGGCATTGAATTTTAGTCCTCGGAAGTTATCATCGGGACTTTGTGTTCGTTTGTAATCTGAAAAAGGATTTACTTCAGACACATTTCCGTTTTTCAGTGAAGATTTACAAAATGACTTATGGATCACTTGGGGGTACTGAGTTCTCATGTAGGACAGCAAATCAGTATAAAAAATAATACAATTTGTTGAGTATACATATATTTACTTGCTAAGTAATAACTACTAACATGTGTAGCAATAAATTTGCTCAGGCGATCCTATCAAACATTTGCCTGTCATTCTATCTTTTTCATTCAAAATACTATCAAAGTTCCTACCATTCCTGAGCTGACTCCAAAATACGAGAAGATCAAAATGATTAGGTGTAAACATTTAATAAAACGGTACATTTTATACATGCAAATAGTTTTACAAAGCGAGAAGCCTAACAAATTACATATAAAGTTACAATACTTGATGGACTTTGAAATATTATAACAGACAATTCTTTAGTAGGCATAGAAAGATACTCTCTCTATAACAGACAATTCTTTAGTAGGCATACAATACTCTATATAAAGATTAGGTAACGTCAAAAACTTGAAAATTTATAGAAGATACGCATTGTTTTGGTGTTATTCCTTACATTAAGCCGTTCAGAACGGCGGTAACTACGTGAAAACTAAAATTATATGCACAGGGTGGCAGTTACAAATTATAACAAATTGGCTAAACATTATTTAATTTTTTAAATCCTACTTACAATTTTTATTTCTATTTGACGGCTATAAACTAATAATATCTCACATTACATCGTCATACGAGTTTTATAATGAAGTTGGTGAGCTACAAGCATCTACTTTTTAATATTTTCACACAGCTTCAATTGTATCTCATTGTTAAACAATATTATTATAGCTTCGCCAAGTATAGTTGGTTTTGACTAACAAAACGAACTTATTAAATTAAAACCTGTTAAATGACACATATTCTTGATTTATATATGGTTTAATTAAACTGAACAATAAATTTCTATTTATTTACAAGATACTAGCAACATTAAAACAATTTAATGAATTTATAGTAACGTGACTAAAAACAGTATAGCTCTAAATATTAAACATTAAATAAACGCTACGTATCACGTATTACGCTACAATTAAATAAATAAATAAGATTTTTTTCTAATCTACCTAAACGCAAAGAGAATTGTTGCAAAAATACTGACAGTAAAATAATAAAAAATAAAAGGTCAGTGGAGAAACGCGTTAACAAAAATTCGTTAAAATTTAACAATAAATAGTAATATGCAAGCTATCGACTATTTCGGTCGGTAGTATAAATTATTAGACACCTATTGAAATGGCAATTAAAAATCGATTTATTTTAAATTTAACCATTCGTTGGCGGTGGCTCATCCATGGATTATTTACAAGAATGGTTAACTAATCATGGCCTCTCTCTATCTGTGGCCAAGAGTAGTGTGGTGATCTTTTCCCGCCAAAGGCGAGTTCCCGATATATCTGTTGTATATGATAAGCAACCTATTCCAGTTAGAGGCAATGTTAAATTTTTGGGAGTTATCCTTGATTCAAAATTGGCCTTCGGTCCACACATTGAATATATAACACAAAAATGCGAAAAAAACATAAATATTCTTCGGTCTTTGTCAGGTGTTTGGTGGGGGTCCCATCCTTTTTCTCAGAAATTACTGTACAATGCTTTATTACGAAGCCACCTTGACTATGGATGTTTTCTGTTGGACCCTTGCAATAAATCATCCCTGAAAGTAATGGACAAAATTCAATCGAAATGCCTTCGCATTATTACAGGGGCAATGAAATCCTCACCAATAAATGTTCTTCAGGTTGAGTGCGTAGATCCTCCTTTAAGATTAAGAAGGCAGTACCTTTCAGACAGATTCTTATTTAAGATCTGCCAGCTTTCAGATCATCCCCTAATTCCTAAATTGCACCTTCTTTCAGAGTATATCTCATCTGACCGATACTGGACCCATAAGGATTCTCCCTGCTTGTTTAAAAGTTTTGTAATTTTTCTTCAGCTTCCTTACCCAATTTTTCAATGTAAAATAAATCCACTCTTTGATGTTCCTTACGAGGCTATTGTTTACCAATCCCGACATTCATCTAGATCTGGGTATAGAAAAGGATTCTCCAATGGCAAATTTGAAATTAAAAGAAATTATAGAAAACACCTTTAAAGATTGGCTTGTCATGTACACAGACGCTTCAAAACAGTCTGATGAAGACTATACTGGAGCTGCTGTTTGGATTCCTAAGTTCAAAATCATTCTTAACTTTAAACGCCTATCACTATCCTCCACTTTTACCGGCGAAGCAACTGCAATCAGTGAAGCTTTGTTATATGTAGAGTCACATAATCTTAATAAAACAGTTATTTTCACAGATTCAAAAAGTTGTTTGTTAGCTATTTTGTCCAATCAATTCCATAACAAACATAAATTTCCACTAATTCTTAAAATAAAAAATACCCTATTCAGATGCCATCTTAAAGGTATCCATGTTTCAGTGGCCTGGATTCCAGGCCACAGTGGTATCCATGGTAACGAAACAGCTGATGTACTCGCTAAAAATGCAATTGCTAATGGCATTCTACAAAATTTAATTTACTCACATGACCTAATTTTGCTAGCTAAAAGGAAACTGAACGAAAATTGGAATAAATTATGGGAAGTTTCCAAAAATGTTAAAGGTAAGCACTATGCTGCCATCCAAGAGGTTATTCCTCCCAAGCCTTGGTTCTTTAAATTTAACAAAGCAAATAAACATGCAACTTCAATCATTTGTAGATTAAGAATTGGACACGCTTGTATAGTTCATTTCAAATAGAATGGCAGGATTCCACTTGAGACTTAGCAATTACAGCTGTAATGTTAGTCTATTGTTGTGTGATTATTTTATTGCTTTAACACTTGAAGTTAAGCATCTGTTGATAATACTGAACCAGTATAGCTGGAATGACGAATTTTGGTACTTGAACATTAAAACAAATTAAATTGTAGATAAAAAACCTTTATTACTTTTAACTTAACTATTTTAAATACTTATAACAACTTGTTAATATTTTGTTTAATCAATCACTCTGAAGAACATTCATCGGTATCTGTGTTTGATCTGTGAAAATTCGTTTTACACTCTTATGACATAGTCACAAACATTTTTCCAAAAAATGGGATTTGTAGAATTTATTACGTTTCGTACACTTTGGATTACATTTTCCCCTATTGTAGGCGTAACGTTTGACTTACGGACAGTTTTTTTTATTTGACTCCACATTAACTCAATTGGGTTCAATATACAATAATAAGGTGGGAGTCTCATTATCTCATGACCAGCCTCTTGTGCTAATTCATCGACCACATATTTTTTTTTCAAAATAATTGTTTTTGACGACTTCCAACAAACTTTTAATTGTTGATTTCTCTGGCACAGAAATGTTATGACTTCTTAAAAAACTTATTATGTCACTTTTCCTAGTGTTTGTGCTGGGAATTTTTTCTATTTGTCGGCTGTGGTATGATGCGTTATCCATAACAATCACACTGCTACTGGGAATATTAGGCAAAAGCTGATCAGTGAACCATTTCTCGAATAATCCAGAATCCATATCTTCATGGTAGTCTGCACTAGAGCTTTTCAAATGTTTGCTAGAGATCAGCAAAGCCCCTGGTATCCAGCCCTGTTCACCGCCTGCGTGTAATATTATTAAACGTTTACCCCTAGAACATGGAGCTTTAGTTGTACAACTTGGTGAATTGTCTGTGTACCCTTTTTTTAGAGTATGGTGAGTGTCAAACCATGTTTCGTCTAATTATATTATAATTTTTTCCTGCCGACCTTCGTAAACGTATTTCATTAATAATTTTTTCCCTTAGTAATAAAAGTCGGGGACTTTCCATTACAGTTCTTCTTTCATCTAATTTTCCATACTTGAATCTAATTTTTTTAATAGTCTCCAGAGTGTAGTTTCTGAATATTCAAAACCAGCTTCACTTCTCATCAATGATTGATAAATCTCACGTAACGTTGGAATCTCATTGTTGAGGTAAAAACTGTAAATAGTCCTCCTCACATGTTCCTCTGTAAAATTATCAATTCTTTAAAAAATTATCTTGGTCCGTTTACGAGGAAGATGATTAGATCCTGCTGACACTATTCTACAAACAGTTCTTATAGGCACGTTTGTTAATTCCGATGTCTCTTTAATCACTCCCTTATCACCCATGCGTTTCTAAAGCTTATTGTAAACACTCAAAACTATGTCTTGAGCGTCTGAACTTAAATGTCTTTTTCTACGCTTAACACTATTTTCATCACTTGTAGATGCACTATTTGATATTTCCCATGGTCGAAACATGTTTATTTGTACGTCTGTGTAATAACGAAGTTACAAGACGACTGAATTTTTGACAACAATGTCATCGTGTATTTAACAAAAGCATCAAAACTTGTTTGCTGCCACAAAAATACCACGTCAGGATAAGGTCTTCCCAGGTATCGGTTGTAAATACCACTTCTTTTGTTATCGCCTAATGACCGCTTCAAGTACAATCCTGCCATGCTATTTGAAACGAACTATACACATGCACATCTGGCAAAAATCAGAGTAAGTGATAGCTCATTGTGTGAATGTGGCTTAGATGAAGGTTCCACAAACCATATTTTTTTCAACTGTCCCAAATTATCCTCCTCCTTTTATGATTACCTTCCTCCTTATATTCCTCGACCTATAAATTTTAATTCTCTTTTAACATATACCAGTACTCCTTTTGTGTATATTTTATGTGATTTTATTAATACTAATAATATGAAACTTTAAATCCTTGTCACTTTTAACATACGGGTAAGAGTCTAACACCTGTGTTTGTCATATTTGTTCTAGGTAACTCAACAAATAGATTTGTCAAAATTCTCGAAGGAAAACTGAATCCTTGTATTATCACAGACTCTTATTTTAATTAAACTCATAAGCTTTCATTTTCTATTCAATACGTCATTGGCGAATTTTATCAAACCGCCACAAAAGAAATAAGAAGAAAATACAAAAAATTATTTTCGTAAACAGCGTTAAAAAACTTTAACAGTCAATCGCCTACAACGCGCTAGCCCTGACTGCGTATTTCACCCTAGGTACGTCGCGATTTTTGGGTAATTTTTTCACGCAGGTAGCAAGAGTGACAGAGGCCTGGCTCTGCTTCAATCAGCTTGCTTTATGTAACTGTTACCAGAACAGACCAGCGCCGATAAGCTCTGGTAGATCGGCACCGGCTACCAGATTTCTTTCTGTATACGGCCTAAGACAAATCGTTCAAGGTGTGCATGGAAAACATTGTTGCGCGCCATTATTAATGCCCGGTATGTGGCGAATGATTATTAGCGCCATCTAGTATCCAGAGATAGCAGCGTCAAGATCTTTCTAGAACTCTACCACTTGCGCCATCTAGGGTCGAGTGGCGAGGGCTTCCTGGGGGATACTTTGCTAGAAGTCACGAACCCTGAGCTCGTAACAATATGCTGTTTTCATCCTCCATAAAGTCAATACCATATGGACCTAATATATACGTAGACTATAGACTTAACCGTGTAGAGGCGGTGCTAGAATATCCACTACCCCATTTCATCCCGTGGGTGTCGTCAAATAGCAGATTAACGCTACTATAATTCTTACTGGTCCCTTTTACATGTCATGAGGCATTGAATTTTAGTCCTCGGAAGTTATCATCGGGACTTTGTGTTCGTTTGTAATCTGAAAAAGGATTTACTTCAGACACATTTCCGTTTTTCAGTGAAGATTTACGAAATGACTTATGGATCACTTGGGGGTACTGAGTTCTCATGTAGGACAGCAAATCAGTATAAAAAATAATACAATTTGTTGAGTATACATATATTTACTTGCTAAGTAATAACTACTAACATGTGTAGCAATAAATTTGCTCAGGCGATCCTATCAAACATTTGCCTGTCATTCTATCTTTTTCATTCAAAATACTATCAAAGTTCCTACCATTCCTGAGCTGACTCCAAAATACGAGAAGATCAAAATGATTAGGTGTAAACATTTAATAAAACGGTACATTTTATACATGCAAATAGTTTTACAAAGCGAGAAGCCTAACAAATTACATATAAAGTTACAATACTTGATGGACTTTGAAATATTATAACAGACAATTCTTTAGTAGGCATAGAAAGATACAATACTCTATATAAAGATTAGGTAACGTCAAAAACTTGAAAATTTATAGAAGATACGCATTGTTTTGGTGTTATTCCTTACATTAAGCCGTTCAGAACGGCGGTAACTACGTGAAAACTAAAATTATATGCACAGGGTGGCAGTTGCAAATTATAACAAATTGGCTAAACATTATTTAATTTTTTAAATCCTACTTACAATTTTTATTTGTATTTGACGGCTATAAACTAATAATATCTCACATTACATCGTCATACGAGTTTTATAATGCAGTTGGTGAGCTACAAGCATCTACTTTTTAATATTTTCACACAGCTTCAATTGTATCTCATTGTTAAACAATATTATTATAGCTTCGCCAAGTATAGTTGGTTTTGACTAACAAAACGAACTTATTAAATTAAAACCTGTTAAATGACACATATTCTTGATTTATATATGGTTTAATTAAACTGAACAATAAATTTCTATTTATTTACAAGATACTAGCAACATTAAAACAATTTAATGAATTTATAGTAACGTGACTAAAAACAGTATAGCTCTAAATATTAAACATTAAATAAACGCTACGTATCACGTATTACGCTACAATTAAATAAATAAATAAGATTTTTTTCTAATCTACCTAAACGCAAAGAGAATTGTTGCAAAAATACTGACAGTAAAATAATAAAAAATAAAAGGTCAGTGGAGAAACGCGTTAACAAAAATTCGTTAAAATTTAACAATAAATAGTAATATGCAAGCGATCGACTATTTCGGTCGGTAGTATAAATTATTAGACACCTATTGAAATGGCAAATAAAAATCGATTTATTTTAAATTTAACCATTCGTTGGCGGTGGTTTGTCTATTGTATAATATTGATTTATATTGTCGAAGTTAAAAATAGGTCTTTTATAGCACGCAAAATTCGTCGAGAAGATTCTTCAGTTCCTTGTAGTGAGCCGCCTTCGAACCGGTGGCCGGAGAAGCGGCGGTTGGACGACCGTTGTAGCTGTAGAATAATTATAACATTAAACCTTGTTTCATTAACTTAAAATGTTTTTAAAATTTGAACAAAATTATTCACTTATAAATTTTGTCTTTAATATGAAAAAGAAAAAATGTACACAGAACCTTCTCCCTTTCAATGAACGTTGTGGTTTAGGTGCATATTTGTGAATCCATCAATAAAATTTTACGGGGCATTATAGAAAGGAAAAAAAAGTTGTGTATCACAAGTCGCTCGCCACAAACTAGGCGCATAATATACCTAGGGTTATTATAATATGGTTATCATAATATTATATTTAGAGTTATATAACGGCACTCTGATTACAAAAACAATGAAAAGAGTCCCTGAAAGTTACATAAATACAATATATTACGCAATTTTCATGTGGGTCGTAAGAATCTGAAGGAAAGGCCTTATTGTAAAATTGTCTGATAGACACGCTAGCAGATATTAAAAGTGAATATAATCTTTGTTTAATAAGCCATCTTGGACATTAAATGTTTTCTATAAAGAAACCAGTCGCTTTCATATCTGGTCATATCTTGGGATTTGGTAAACAAAACAAAGGTATGGAGACATGGAAGGCGTTATAAAATGTATACACTTCATAATACTTGTGCGTGTCGAACCCTATCACTACTTATACTTAGCGGCTTGGAGCACTAATCAATAACGACAATGAGTACCAAAATAAAAATAAAATGTGTGCAGCAATTCACACGCGGTAGAAGTGGTACCTTCAGATTAAATTTAATAATTAAAAATCTTTGAAGGCAAATGATTTATTTAATTTGATAATTTTTCAAACACAAGTGCGACATCAAATAAAAGATAAAAGTTTAATTTTATAGCAAATAAATGTTACAATCACAGACATCGCAATAATAAGACAATAGAAACGATTAGCACTCGATTACTTCCAAAACCGATGTCACCACATCTTACCGTATTATAAACCTACGCAATGCACAATGATATATTGGGTATGTTCCGAAATACAACCCAGTACACTGGCAAATGCAAATGACGTCATCAATTGACACTATATTGTACTGGCGTGCCGCCGCCATATTGCGTCGGATATCCGGCCACAATAAAACATTTTTAATTGTGTGTGCGCTGAATGAAGCATGCCAGAATTTGTTTTTATTTATTCAAATACAAAAAGTTATAGAACAATTGCTGGTATCTCCATTAGGAAGATATAATGATTTTTGGAGCACAAAATGCCAAAATAATAAATGAGGATTTGTGGTATATCACACACTGCAGACTTCCCGGAACGTTGATGCTTCACATCAGCTATATGTTCTGTTCAGTCCCCCGTGACCATGAGTGCTGGAAAGCACCCGAAACGTCGGGAATTGAAAATAAAAATAATTCAAATTCAAATTAAACGCGATAAAATCCGTAAAAGTAGTTTTAATCAATATTCATCCGGATGTAAATCAATTAAAACTATGATAATTATTAGTAAATAATCAATCATATTAAATAATCTTACTGATGAAATGTTATGTCTTTATTAGTTTAATTACACGTCCTTGGTGAGTTTTTACAACTGATTATGCTGCAGTGCACCATTATAAATTTATAAGAACAAAAATTCACATACGACGTTCCCCGCACAACTAAATCACAAAATGGTGAATCATGTTAGTCGAATAAGAAAAATAAAGTTTAAAAGTTGACGGACCAAGCGAATAATGACGAATATATAAACACCAACACGAATACACATGAGAATTCCTTTTACTCGTGCCAAAAAAACCGACATGGAGTGGAGAACATGCGAATACTCGGGCCGTAGCGAGAACACACGAACAAGGCGTTTACATGCTCGTACTCGTGCCTACTCATTTATGCTCGGCGAGTATATTAACGTCGCATAAAGATGTATATGTTTGTCTCTTTTTAATGTCGCTTTTTCGTTTTATCGAGTTTTAAATCACGATTTTACTGAAGTTTTCACTGCAAAAACTCGCCATACGTTTGTGAGTTTATAAGCTTATTAAATACAATGTTTTTTTAATTTTTATTTTAGTGTACCATACAGTAAATAATATCCAAGCTATTTGCACTGTTTGCGAGTTTGAATTCATGTGGTTCTAATTTAGGCGATAATATCTTCTTCAGAAGAAGAAGATAGCACCAAATACTGCAAACTATTGGCACTGTTTGTGAGTTCTAATTTAATTAAAATGTTATCTTACAGCTTAAATCATCCCTTATAATTATTATCAACATCTCCAGAAAATATGCGCAACACTCAAAATAAAAATTAACATTAAAAAAACGACACATCCAACCAGCCCATTATTACATTTAGCAGATTAAAAATGACAACAAGAAGCACGGACAGTAATACGATATATCTACTTCTCTATTGTCTGGTATGTTCATAAGAGACATTTTTTCTAGATAAAAGCCAATATATAGATTTTTAGATTAAAGTAAACAAATGGGCAGAATAAAGCATAAAGAAAAATAAAACTAAATTAATGGTTTATTAATTGTACATAATTATACTAAGGAACAGACATGAGATTGTCGATAACAAATGAGTCTTCAAACCATAAACTACAATGTTAAATATTATAACTTTTTTCTAACCATTCAATTGAATTCACATTTTTAGGTCGATTATTAGACACAAGCTATTTCAAGAATACACGACCTAGTATTTGGCCAATAATACGTGCAGGGTAAGTAAAAATGAAGATTAGGAAGAGATACGAGGGGAGGTCAAAAAGTTCGCGGAATGGCGGAGTTGGCGAGGGTGAGATTAATCATCCAGGTAGGCGCTAGTTGAGTGCCTCATTGTTAGTATATATACTAGGTTCAGCCTAATCAGATTATTAGCTTTTGAGTTATTAACGAGTAAACAAGTCAACCGGAAAGAAACTATGGCGAAAATTGAATATCGCGCCGTCATTAAATTTCTCGGCAAACAAGGAAAGACACCTTAAACCTTGTTTAAAGAGATTTCAGCTATTTACGGGGACTCCGCTCCGCTATAAACGGCACGCCCTGCTCAAACAAGGGAGGGATTCCATTGAAGACGACCCGCGACGTGGACGGCCGATTGAGAAAAAGTTAATAACTTGTTCGAAAGATGCCCGGCTAAATAAAAAACAGGTTGCAGCATTATTTGGAGTATCAGAAACAACCATTTTAAACATCCTACATCAACACCTTGGCATAACTAAAGTCTGTGCAAGATGGGTTCCGAGAATGCTTTCTGCGCATCAAAAACACGAGCGCCTCGAAAGTTGTCGCGGGTTTTTGGACCGCTGTGGAGAGCGAAGGGAAGAAGTTATGGCTCGAATTATAACTGGCGATGAAACTTGAGTTCACCTTTATAAACCTGAGTCAAAACCAGAGTCGATGCAGTGGCATAAAGGCACACGGCCTCATAAGAAGCATAAGGTGTCTCGATGAACCAGAATCATTGCGACGATCTTTTGGGATACAGAACGTATCCTTTTGATTGATTATAAGGAACGTGTTGTTTCCATAACGTGCGAATACTACGCTTCTTTACTAGATCAAATAAAAGTAGCTATTAAAGAAAAAAGACGAGGAAAGCTTACAAAGAAGTCACTAGTCTATGGATATTTATTTATATATGTTATTGTGTTGGTTCTTGGATTTTGAATTTTAGTATAGTGTTTTATTATAAAATAGTAATGAAAGTTTTTGTGTGAATATAATTTATCTTTTTACGTAAATAATTTCGAGTAATATATAGTAGGCATGAGTCGGATATATCAAAACGAATCTAAAATCCGATTTCAAACACAAATCGATTCGTATAGATTGCTCAAACTAGAAAATCCGATTTCAAAAATCGACCTAACTAGCTAAACTCTTACGATCTTTACAACCAAACTAATCCAAATAGAAAACAAAATCGACAATATCCAAACTTCTTCTTCTTCTTTGTTTAACTATATGACCCTTGGTATTGTGATAATGTCACAATAATTCTGCCAATGTCCAGTGAATCTTCATTTTATGTTCTTTTACTTCACAATATGCTGATGCGTCACATTGCGAAGCCCTTGGGAGATTTTGACGGTAGCTCAACCTAGCGGACAGTTGATGACGACGACAGCCACTCAAGTTCATAAGGCGCCTAAGCGATCAAAATAACTTGAGGTTTATATCGACATCAAAGCACTTGTTTCGTCGTTTTCTCTAATAGTTCACACGCGTGGACACTTAATTCACAAAATCGCATCACTTTTACGAATCAAAATCCACTTCAAACCATTATTCAAGCGACAAAACAGGAGCGACAAACCGTTCACGGCCAAGTTCCCGCCAAAAACCTCAATATCCCAACTTAAACGCAAACTGTTGCGTAGAAATCCAAATCCGTTTTTTCAGTGGCTCTCTCGATGACGTGAAGTTTGCGATTCAGATTTCGGTTTGTCGGCTTTGAAATATCGAAATCTATTACACATTGAGATATGGGATCAATATTATCCTTACTGCTTAGTACGTAAAGTCTATATTGGCTTTGCGAGATTATGCGTTGATGAATTTCTGGTTCAGTGTGCGATCAATATCTGTCTTATTGTTAAGTCGTTTAAGGCTATATTTGCGAGATTGTGTGATGATATATTTTTGTTTTTAGTTAAGTGTTTGCTTACTTAAAATAATTTTTTGTTTTCATGTTGTTATGTTTTAGACTTTAGATGTAAATTTAATCCTGGTGACAACTGACAACTGCTCCCATGCCGGTCAGTCGTAAGTCGTAACAGTGTATTGTATTATATTATTTACTGATATTTATTGCCTCAATACCTTTTTGTTTAGTAAATATATAAAAAAAGTTTATAAAAATATTTAAAAATTAGGAGTGAATTGTGTGAGTGTATGTTTTAAGTGAGTAAGTTATATAACATTTAAATGTTTTTAATTTTGACTATTAAGTTTTTTTTTGTTTAGACTTAGATTTTGTTTTAATTGATTAGACGAGAACTGTATTGATTTTCAAGATTTCGCGTAAACCCAGTGAGGCATGGACTGATTTTGACAAAAAAGAAAACGCTCTTGGAGTTGCAGTGTGTAAATATTGCAGTCAAAACATATCGTATATATCAACAACGGGTAAATTAGGAGCTCATTTAAAACGATCTCACGCTTCAATTTATTTAGCGTAGTTAGATTTGCGTTTGTCGTTTTGTTAACTTATAAAACGAAATCTAAGTACGCAAACGAATTGACGTGGCTAAGCGATACTGAAATCTGAGTTTTAAAAACGGATTCTGAAATCGATTTTGAAATCTGAAATCGGATAAATATCGGTTTGCGTTCAAATCCAAAACCGCCCATGCCTAATATATAGAAATAATTGTGGATTTTCACGCTGCCGACATCCGCTTGGTATGTTTTTTTTTTTTGTTATCAAAATACAATAAAATCTTTTTGTAATGAAGTAAAACCTGACTTTTGTTTAGACCACAGGATAGAGAATTTTGTATAGATTTTATAATGCCAACCTTCTTCATAGAAAGGTAGTGTCTAAACATAAGTTTTAATTGTTTAAAGTGCTGTGGGTGGGTGTGGTCGAATGCGACCGCTCGGGATTTGACTGCATGGGATTTTTATGGGTATTGAAGAGTTAAAATAATGTCGACAATTTCACTATACTAACGTGTCCTCTTTAAGTTTTTTAACTTTACTGCGGAGTACACTGATATAACAATTATATGTAATAATTATTAATTAAACAAACAGTAGAAGCTGCAATAACTTTTACTTTGTCCATATCATACCAATGCTCAATGACGACTAATTAAGCCCAACATGTGGATAGCTATGCAAAAACTCGTGAACATTGGGCCTTGGAATTGGTCACTTTCGAACTCAACAAACGTGTAGACTGTAGCACTCGCCTTGTATCAAATTTGCCTACACCCGCGTTGGCTGAAGCTTGGCCAACATGAATTGCCGGGGTAAACAGGTCCTTAATACTCGTCGAGAGTTTCTTTATAGTCTACCGGTTTGGTGTTCACTAACACGTTCCCAAAATAATCATCTTTAGAACTCTCGTCTGTCGTCTTTAGCGCCTGGGTAAAGTGGGAAACTGTTCCGGAGCTTTGCTCCTCTACAGTGACATGTGGCTGCAGTCTAGGCCTAAAAAGATAAACGTTCGAGTACGCCTAGCTAGCCTGCCTTGAGCGGAACGAGTCAGGTGTTTTTGAAGTCGTAGAGGGTTCAGATTCTGGGTTCTCGGGATTCTTGACTAATAAGCATTCAGGGGAGAGCCTCCCCCTCGGAAGGGCCTGCATTAATAATCGCACGAATGCGTCATCTTTTTCAGGTTTTCCATCTTGAGTTCTCTTTCAATGATGGCATTCCTCAAGTAGTACGGCATGTTGGTTGTGGCCCGCAGTTTGAGGTTTTCTTGGGTTTCTCGTATATTCTTTAGAAGGCGGCGAGGAGTACGTAAGGGGCGATTAATTTTTTAAAAGCCGGTGCACGATTTTAAATTCAATTAACGAATGTCTACCCTTCTTTTATATATTAGTCAATCCAGTTGATTCTAACATTCGCATCTTTTAATGTGAAAATGCTAGAACACTAGCAATTAATAATGTAAGTTTTCTTCTTTTTACTTCGTTTTTGGAACTTTTAGATTTATAGAGGTTGAATTCATTGATATTTTTGCGCTTTAATGCCTGGTACATGGCCACTAGCGCCATCAAGTATCGAATAGCAGAACTGGGAGAGCTTTCTAGAAAATTCCATAGTAGAACTTTCTACGCCCAGTCAGTCGGGACCAGTACGTACTCGAACATTCTAGATTCAGTAGAAGAGGCCTATATAAGGACAGTTAGGATTGCGACCGAGTCAGCATTGAATTGGCAATCCAAGCGAATACTTCGAAGCAATACAACTGCGAATTGTGTTTTACTATTAGTGTGTTTAAAGTTGTAATTGGTGTTCGGTAATTAAAGTATCAATTTTGGTAAAATCGGTTTTTGAGTTTTTATTGTCACGAACTCCAAGCTCGTACTCTCAACAATGTAATAAACGGAAAAATATTCTAAGCACAAAACTTAAAAAATCTTAATGTCATAAAATGTCACTATGTAAACAGTTCAATAAATAATCCCGTGAATAAATAATAGAATTGAAAAATATCTCTATTATAGAAACTTCAAAAATCTTAGAAAAAATATCAATTTTATAGCTCTTTACTGTAATTGCTCTATATTGTAATTAATGTAAATGGTAACTTGAACCCACATTTTGTTACTTTGAATTGTATTTAAAACATTCAAATTCACGTACACATCCATTAAATAGACGACTTCTAGCACTATCCATTTATAAAACATATTATTCTATAAAAAATATTATTGTTTAGTTTAACAATACCAAAATATTTTAATTTGAAACTCATTGAATCTACCGCTATTTCAAGTTAATTAGATTTTGAGTAAATTATTTGTCAAAATAAGAAATACCAAACTATAAGATGTGCGACAGTAATGTCCAGAGGAAATTATAATTTATGGTTAAAGAACTCATGTTATTGATATAGAAAAGTGGTAAGTATGCATGTATAGAAATAAAATTTAAAAACACTTATTTTTTCATCCTTTGGAGTTGATAAAGTTATAAAACATAATGTCTATTAAGAAGCTTAACCAACAGTGCACATTATATTCTTTCATGTTCTCACCTAATGATTCTCGGCACAGATTCTGTTTCCATACTGTCAGTTTGTGGGGCTGGCTGAGACGAGCCGAGAAGTTGGCTTAACCAACTACCCCCTTGCGATTGGGACTTTGCCCTGGAACCAACAGCCGATTAGGTAATGGAGTTTTTAAAATGGGTGATAAATATTTATTTATTTTTATTGGGCTGCTATACCGTTTGTAATAATATATTAAACATTTTCTTAGATAAAATAATCAAAAGCCATTTATATGAGCTACTTTGTTGATAAGCAATTTATAATTGAGAAAATTATTCTCTACTTTTTTTGTTGTAATTTCAAAAAATTCTTAAAAAAATTTAAGAATTTCATTATTGTGTAAATGCAAATTTTAAATATATTTTTTAAATAAAAACAAATTCATTTGAATTTAAAAGCACTAAACATTATTACCATTTACATATAATTTAAGATGTAAGTTTATCCGTGACTTCTCAACCCATGTTTTGTTTTATAGGTAATTGTTTGTACCAAAATCAATCATTTATAAAGCTGATATAAAATTGTATAATTTTGACAAACGTTTCGATAGTTTTACAATAAAAATTATAGCAATATTTTAATCTCACTGTTGGGGAAATTCTTATTTAAGCGGAGGGGGCAGGTTCCGTGCACGGTGATCAAATATGTGATTTTTGCTTTCCTACCATAACAATAGCAGTAAACTATCCCACGTGGTGTTGATAGTCGCGACAAGGGCACACATAAAATTGAAACGGAATCATAAAAAGAATAACATCATTGATTAACACATGTGGTAGTGTTATTACCTGATGATATTTACTACTTACAATGAATATGATTATGAGTTGACAGCGTTAGAGAATTCATCGTGTCATTTTGTCCAGTGAGTGTCGTAAGAGGTGATTATGGAAAATGCCGATAGATACAGCATAAATATTTCGTTCAATCATAGAAGCAATTTGTATGCACTAATTTAAGTTAAATATTAGTTTTGTTTTTGATAAATAGAGCAAACACTTTTTTGTAGTCTGACCTAATAAATAAACTAAAGTACAAAATAAAGTATTATTCCCAGTTCTGTCTTACAAAACATGTAGAAAATGCCAAAATTCAATTTATCAACTTATGTTATATTTATATTGTAATAATAATTATGTTTATGGTACGCTACAATATGTTTAAAGCTTACTTACTGATTAATAAAGACATTAATTAATTCGCAACCATCCGCTTAAAAATACAATGATAGCGGTCAGCCGCCGTATAGTCTAAATCTCCTGAAGATGCCTCGTGTAGAGGCGAAACACGTGTCGTATTGTCGCCGATGGTGTGTCTTTCCTGGGATAGTGGTGTTGGGAGTAGTGGTGCTGAGACTAGTGGCGCTGGGACTAGTGGTGCTGGGACTAGTGGTGACGGGATTAGTGCACGCAATTGAGGAGGGCGGGAGGTGCTCTTCAATCCAGGTAAGACACATTGTATTTTTAAGCGGATGGTTGCAAATTAATTAATGTCTTTATTGTAATGGATTTCCGCAAAGTAACGCCTGATTCTATCAATTACTTTTCTTTTCACTTCTTTATTCTTTTATAATCGATTAGATTTGTGTCTGTCATATTATTGAATGAGGCAATCAATAAATAAAATATTTAATTAGAATGTTTAAGAAAAATCGTAAAAGTAAATTTAATCTCTTTAACATTGTATAGTGTCCAAATTGTTGTTACATAAACCTAAATATAGGTACTATATATTATTTATTGTTACCATTCACAAAGATGCAGCCCAATATAATTCTTGGAGTATAAAGATGTCATTCGTTTTGTATGTTAATATGAGTATTATACTAGTTTATAAACATAAACAGATTTTTTGTTGAGTGTTTAGTCATAAACTTTAACACGCAGTTGAATTCTACTCATTATAATTTGAAATAGCCTCTTAGCTCAGTGGCCAAGACCAAGACCAAGCTGTACTGCAGCAGGATCCAACCAGTATTTGTATGGCCCACAAAAGTTTGTTTGAGTCTAAATATGCAATTTATGTATGTGGAATAACGCCACAAAAGAAAGTCCCGATGTGGGAGTTACACTTCAACTGAAAAACTTAAGAAAATCCAGTGTAAAATATAAATAGTGTATGTTTGATTGTTACCTGATTTGTTTTTGGTTCTGCAGCAATGTGCGGAAGCGCGGCTCCACGTAGCTCCAGGCGCCCATGTTCTTGTGCTCCTCCTGGCTCCACACCAGCTGCGCGTTGGGGTACTTGGCCACTTCAGCCTTGATCAAGTCATACGGGAACGGCGAGATCTGCTCCAGTCTATACAATTATTTGATAAGTGTAAACACATAACCTTGTCAGATATGTATATATATATATATATATATATATATATATATATATATATAGGCTGAAACTTTACTTTGTGTACACAAGTCCTTCTTCTAAGCCTTTTGTAACGTGGCAGAGCGATGCTGCAACTATATTATGGTTTTAGCACGAATGCGTCGGCTCGACTGGGGAATGACCACGCTCTCACAGAAAACCAGTGTAAAATATTAATGTTGTGTTTTATATGGTGCGTGTGTAGAGAGCCGTGGTAGCTCAGTTGGTTAGCGCTCGCTGTAAATATAAGAGAACGCGAGAATCCCGGGTTCAATCCCCGCCGGCACCAATGAAATTGTTAATTGAAATTTTAAGTGCTGATATACCACGTGCTCGGCGGTGAAGGAAGACATCGTGAGGAAATCTGCATGTCTGAGGAATAAGAAAAAAAAATTTTTCGAAGATATGTGAAGTTCGCCAACACGCATTGGGGCAGCGCGGCGGACACTTCCTTACTCTAAAACCCTCTCAGAAATGAGGGGAAGCCTGTGCCCAGCAGTGGGACGTATATTCAGTTTGGTGAATAAGAAATGTAAAAAAAAACAATTATTCAAATAAATATTTATTTTATTTACAATTAGATATTATTATTTTATTTACAATCAATAATAAAAAAAACACAACTCTGCGTACATTTTTTTACACCACAAGCTCGAAAATAATGTGGGCCACTAAAGTTGACCCAAAACAGGCACAAAAAAGGCACATTTTGTAATACAATAGCGACAATTCCATGCCGAGATAAGTAAGTTAATGATATTAAAACAATGTTGTGGGAGTTAGAGGGAGATGCAGATACATTTACTACGGCTGTTTCGTGTCCGAAGTTTGTAAGTAAATTGCAACCTTCTAAAAGTTGTGGACAGAGGCGTACTTTTTAATTGCGACCTTTAGAAGGTTTTGGACAGATGAGAGGATAAAAAGGCTCTTAACATTCCACTAGTGAACATGGGTTTTCAATCGATTCCCTGAAGCTGTTTCAGTGTCGTCACTGTTTTGTATTTGGTAAAGTGAGAGCCGCCATATTTGTTCTAATCTTTACGACTTCAAAATAAATGGATCATAAATCAAAATATTTATGTTACCTGGCAATAGCAATGTCCTTTTCAAGTCCCCGTTCGCGTCTCTCCTTGAGCATATCGTAGTAGACACGTCCAGAGCAGAACGCCAGCTTGCGCACATTTTGAGGGCATTGTGATGCTGGTCCTTCCTCAGGAATCAGTCTGTATATGTACATTTAAATGTTATAGACATATGTTTCTAAGAGATTTTTAATATGTTTAACAGATTTTTATATGTTAAAAATATTAGTATAGTAAAAAATTTATGAACTTCACATTGATTTATTTTTTTTTACACCAATAACTTAAAAACACTAAATAATATCAGTTTTATAAAGATTCTAAAAAACTTCAACTGGTAACGTACAAAAAAAATATAAAATCTTTAGAAAATAAAGAAAACTATTTTATTAATAATTAATAAACTATTGGTTGTATTAAAAAATATAAGACATTAGATTATATAATCAATTTGTGTAGGTAGTCATTTTTTTGACAGATGAATGTTTAAGCCACTTATGAATTCAATTCAAGGCAGGTATGAGCTGTTACAGTCAATATAATGTTCAAACTCAAAGTCGATGATTCAGATTTGGATGTGTTGTAAAAGTTCCACAGTAGTGGTGGAGATTTGATCGTTCAAAAGAGCTTCAAAATTCACGCTTGAATTGAATATAATTTTATTTGAGTAGAGTGGGGGTGCGTGTGCGGACCTTTTGAAGGCGGTGCCGTCCTTCATGTCGTCGAAGGAGGACTTGCACTCGGGGTGGCGCAGCAGCGACTTGGGCGTCATGATGATGAGCGGCTTGCGGAAGGGCAGCGCGATCTGCCGCCGCAGGATGTGGAAGTACGACGCCGGCGTCGAGCAGTTGGCCACGATCCAGTTGCTGTCGTGCAGCTGCCGCACTGCAAACACAACATTCTATCTAGTTACGCGAAAACGATCCAACCTACAGTCGGCTCCAAAATTACTTATATACTTATTAAAAATTAACCCTTGGGGTCTATTCTTTCATAGAATAAACGCTGGCACACGGTTTTTTTATTTAAAAAATGTTACACCCACATTAAGAAACTTCTTCTAGAAGACTTCAAGTCAATATTTCAAAATTAGTCTTTTGTGCGTTAGATCCTTTTTGCGTAACACACTGACCTCTATATGTACAAGTACGCTGGACTCAAACGCTGGACGCTACCATACAAAATGTCTGTGCCGATTTGAAGCACCACCATTTTCCGTACCGGGAACTAAAATTGGCATAATATACCAGTCTTTGGTTATCCCTGTATTTTGAACTTTAAAACTCAAAAACTTAAAGTATTTTATGTAGTTTCCTTGTGTATAATTTTAGTTACATAATAAGAATTATTTTTAATAATAATGAGTGTGCGTAACATGCAAAACTCGTTACCAAACCAAACGTGTTATAACATTCCACAAGTGAATTTACAGCTTATATTGAGCAAATTAAAACTATTTCATAATATAGGTACATAAAAATTTGTTACTGAGTTTTAATAAACAATAAAATTCATAGCGTTGTCAAGTTCCTTGTCTATAATACTTATCGATGGTCTTTCCTACCTATAACTGTTAACAACCAAAATCGCCGACAACAGATAATGAACAAATCGACACCTGCAAGGAAAAACATCGTAAGTCACTTTTTAGCGATTTTGAGTTACGATCATATTCTCAGTAAATAAAAAATTCTCTTTCATTTGCGCTCACCCCTGTATCTAAATTCATTCGCGTTACGATTTTGGCTAGTAGAAAAATGTTGTAAGTCAGTGTCCACTGAAGGTAATAAAAAGGTATATTTAGTTACGCATACTTACTTATGCCTGACATTAATTTATTACATAACAATAATTGCAATACAAGATACTCTCTTGTTCTTGGCAATTATATTTTCGTAATAAAAAAGCTTTCATCGTAAAATTGCTTACGATGTTTTAATCTTTAAACAGAAAATAAAAATATCAGTCCAAAGACTGTAACATAAGTTACAATTATTTTCTCTGCAATAATTTTCGGGTTGTGTTTGTTTAACGATAGATTATTAAACTTACGATGCATAGATTCTTGATCGCTTCCTCAGGCGCCCCTCGCACGTGTTATTGATGTTGTGTACAAGTAACGACGTGTTTTTTGCCGGAACTTGCATACAATATTGGATTGTTTTAATACGAAAACAGTTAAAAAAATGAGTCGCCGTAGTAAGATAATTGCGTTAGCTTTAGCTAAAAGTGAAATTACGGACAGTAACGCAGGTTAGTAAATGATCATTATTTTTAAATATTTACATATCATCCACTTATTGTTATAACATCTTATTTGCAATTTAGAATAAGTACTATAGTATTCACATGAATATTATGATTGACCTCATAAATATCTACATGCAGTAATTTTGAGGTATATTATTAGTTTATGTACAAACTGCAATAGACGATTTTTTTAGAAGACGAACATGTGAACAATCGAAATAATGACGTTGAGAATAATGTACCACTGGAAAGGAGGATGTCACCAAATTTTATCGAGACAGGTACGTATATAATGAAGTCCATTAAAATTACGTATGAACCTGGACTGGAAGTATGTTAGATTTGTGTTAATTACGTTCTACACAGTTAATGTGGATTAATATTATGGTTTTATTTAAAGGAAATGATTTACTAAGTTTTAAATATAACCTGAGACAACGCACTCCGGTAAAAATACAGAATGATCAAACAGTCTCCAATGAATCCGAAGAGATTTACTCACCAGTAGTTTCAGAATATTTACCACCTCAAGAAAACAGTAGGTATATTTTATTACATTAAGTATCGTAAACATTACCAAAGTTCGTGTGTATGGTACAACCAAATTAAGCCTGATCTAGGTTAAATATTGACATATTGTGTAGGTATCAGTATTCGTTGTACTGGCAGCTTAAAATTTAAAATTGATTTTTCGGTCACAAAAAAAACAAGTTATTGGAATTTAATGTCATATGTTTTCAGCTCCATCTGTTTTAACACCTGATGCCGATACAGAATCAATAAATGATGAATTCATAGAAAATTACAATAATGAACAAATAGAGGATATTTTACGTGAAATTGGTAAGTTTACCTACTTGAATACTACGAGTATAACAGCAGTAAAACGATGAAATAAAGATATTTATTTTTAAAAGCGCTTTAATAATGTCCTGTTGTATTTTTAGTGCAAAACCAAGAACTTAGTGATGCAATAGAACCTGGAATACGAACCTCTAAAGAACAAAGTAATGTAATAGGGAATGGAAGTCAAACTAACGCAGAAGAGCCTAGCATTTCATCACACATTAATGTTAAAGAAAAAAAGAAATATCCGAAGAAAGTTAACCCAGGAAGGAAGAGATTTTTGAATAAAGAAAATTGGAAGGCTGAAATATGTAAACGAAAGAAAAATTTGGGCGAGGAATTTATAAATAGAAAAGGGCAGTTAATAGCGAAAAAAATTATGAAACCAGACTGTGGTGCTAATTGTTCACGTAAATGTCGAGAAGCAATCACAGAAAACCAGAGAAGTTTAATATTTAAAAACTTCTGGGAACTGGGGGATCATAATAAACAAATGGATTATATTAGCCGATTTGTTAGAAGAGTCCCAAAAAAGCAAGTTATTGCCGCCTCAGCCTCATCCAGTAGGCGCAAGTGGTCTTTTGAATACAATTTGTTTATAGAAGGTCAAGAAATACGAACCTGTAAGACGATGTTTTTAAACACCCTCTCTATAAGCGACATGTGGTTGCAGACTTTATTTAAAAAAATTGATAAGTCTGCTACAGGTACTATAATAAACGATAAAAGAGGTAGACACGGCACGCGCAAAAATGCCGTTCCAGATCAAGTCAAACAATCTGTTAGAGACCATATTTCACAAATGCCATTAGTAGACTCACACTATGTGAGAAACAGGACATGTAAACAGTATCTGGATGAACAACTAAACTTTCCAATACTCTACAAACTTTATTTGGAATGGATGAATGAAAAACATTCCGATCAGGTCGTTGCGACTTCAAGACAGTATAGGGAGATATTTAAGACAGATTTTAATATTGACTTTAACAAACCGAAAAAAGACCATTGTCCAAGGTGTGATTTATTTAAAAATTCAACTGAGACTGACAAAACTAAGCTAGAGTATGAGTACGCTTTACATATTGCAAACAAAAATGTGGTCAGGTCTTTAAAAGATACTGACAAACACCGAGCTAAACACTCTGATTCTGTCGTAACAGCTTGTTATGATTTACAAAAAATTTTGAATACTCCTCATTCAGAAGTGTCCGTATTTTACTACAAAAGAAAACTTGCTACATATAACTTCACGATCTATGATATGGGTAAACATAAAGGGTATTGCTACTTGTGGGACGAGACGATCGGACGCAAAGGATCTAACGAAATAAGTAGTTTTGTATTCGACTTCATAAAAACTAGGGTTCAGGAAGGATACAAGGAGTTTAATTTTTATTCTGATAGCTGTGGCGGTCAGAATAAAAACAGGACAGTATTCGCAATGTATGCATATGCTAGCAGAATATTTAATATAAATATAAATCATCACTTCTTTGAAGTTGGACATTCGCAATCAGAGGGTGATGCGATGCATGCACTTATTGAGCGAAGGAAAAAACATAAAATTATCTACGTACCTCAGCAATGGGTGACTTTGATAAGATGCGCTAAATCTAGTGGTGAGCCGTATGAAGTCAAGGAAGTAAACCAAGACAATATATTGGATTTTAAACAACTTTTGCCATGTTACAAAAATTGGGAACACGACGTTAACCATGTGAAAGTCTCCTGGAGTAAAATTATGCATATTCATTTTATCAGTAGCTTACCTAATATAATTAAATAAAATTAATAAAGATTTTCCTAATTATTTCACAATGTTTTATTCTTACATTAACTCAAAAACACATAAAAATACATGTTTGGCATTGTATCTCAGACTTACATTGTTTTTCACTTAATGAAGTAAATATTAACACGCAAAATTGAATTGTATGTCTCAGTTACAATGTCATTTTATAAAGTTTATGTCGTGTAATGTCATTGTAACTCATAAAAAATAATAGAATACATATATTAATAACATATTAATGATATGAAAGTGTAGATTTTGATTTGCTAAGTTAAATTTTCACGGTGAGATGGCGCTAGGACTTAACAGAACTATATAAGAATTTTTTGAATCTTTGACGCGCTCTCCTGTAAAGTTGATAAAAATCAGTTACGATCTTTTTCCTTGCATGTGTCGAAATGTTTATTAATTAACAGGTTTACAGCTCAACCTAGACTAAAATAATGGCTTAAAAGCATACATAATAAATATTGTGATCTGATAATTGTTGGCGTCCGAAACAAAATGATCATCTTTGTTTTAAAAATCTCATAGACGACTGTTTTATTAGACATGAAACGCAACACATTGAAAAAGTGCAGTAAGTATACCGACAATATTTTCTGGTGATACCAGTACCTATAAGTATAAAAGTATTAGATTATTATTTTGAATGTTTTTTATTTCTTCTCTTCTCATTTTCCCCCAAAGTTCAGGGCCATAGTAGTAAGCCTAGTGTAGATAGGTCGCCTGATGACGACTTTGTGTTTACAAGACATAAATTTGATAAATCTGTTTAAATATAACCAATTTATTATATCAAGGGAATAAAAATTTGTATTGGGACTGCAAAATTACTAATATCCTTAGTGAGTTTGCGTGAGTTTAGGTAATTAAGCTATTGCTCTTCCCTGAATGTTTTCCCGCCTTGTCATGGGGGAGGGGGGGGGCCGTGTTGGTAGCCGTGGCTTGGTAATCCATGGTAAAAGTAGGGGACTCACATGGCTGGCCCGAGGTGGTCATTCAGAATGGGCTTGGTGTTAGTGGGCTGCGAATAGAGGAGATTCCTCTCCCTGTAACGATGCAGTCGAGGTAGTGTCGCAAGGGAAGAGGAGCGTTGGTATGGCAATTGGCGATGCGCCACTCGACTATCCCTCAGACGTGGTCCTTCACTGCTGGCCGTATGAGGAAGCGCAAAGTCGCTCAGCGAGCTATGGAGAGGGCTACGCTGGGGGGTTTCTCCGTGATAAACTTAGGAATTAGGATATCCGCAGTAGAACCAGAGTTACCAACATCGCCCAACGGATTAGTAAGCTGAAGTGGCAATGGGCCGGCCGAAGCTCGAAGAACCGATAATCGATGAAGAAAGGTTCTCGAGTAGCAGCCTTGTACCAGCAGGTAAAGTGTAGGACGCCTCCCCACTAGATGGAGTGACAACCTGACAAGACTTGCAGGAAGTTGATGGATGCAGGTGGCTCAGGACCGTGCTTAGTGGCATTCCTTGGGGGGAGGCCTGTGTTCAGCAGTGGACTTGTGAAGGGCTGTAATGATAATGACATTATATTAATATGATACATAAATAGAATGAATATTACAGGTAGAGGCCTACCTGTAACATCCATTCTATTTATTTAGGTACAAGTAGGGTATAGAATTTTAATTGATATATTTTGTCACACTGTCTTATCTCTAGTTCCGTGGAAGTTCACTCCTGCTGTCAGCGCCATAATTGCGCACATCAAATCGCTTCATTATCATTATGTCACGGTGTACAGTCAGTACATATATAGAGGTCAGCGGCGTAACAGCATTCAATTAATCCCTCAAGTACATACCACACAGGTGCTTTAGTGTGTTCTTTAACTTGATGATTTGTTTTATTAGCATTAAATCAACATAATAAATACGAGTCATTTTTGTTCTATAAAGAAAATAATTTGTTAATGACTTGACTACATTGCTACCTATCAGTGCCCTGTTTATCAAAACTCACAAGTCTACTTGTTTGTTTGATAAACAGTTGTTGTTTTTTAGTTTTTGCAAGTTCGAGTAAATTACGTTTATCAAAAAAATCTACAGGGCTTGTAAAAATTAACACTTGTAGGTTCTTTTTCTAAGTTCTAAAATCAAAAATGTGTGCCGCATTCTTTTCGCGCCATTTTTTTTGCTTTTTATTGAATCCTTCCTTATTTAAACGCATGGCTGTATGGTATATCGTCTATGCCTAATTTTGATGGGAGATTATAAAAGTAGTAGCACAGGTAGTAGCGACAAAGTATTTCCCCCTTTTATATATAATTTGAAGTGTATTTGCGGCGATATTTTGCGATTTCTTGTAAAACGTCTAGAAATGATAATAAAATAACGATTTTACAACTGATTCGCGACAAAAAGTTCTTTAAGTCGAAACCTTCCATTAAATTCATAGGTCGTCTCCATATGACCGTAGTCAATTCTTGTTCTATATGTTCTTGGATCCATTATTCTAATATTTTCATCATCGCTTGAGTCACTTGACTACATTTTAAAAAGGACCATCAAATTAAAAAAATATTACAGTACTACTTAAAACACTTGTAAGACGGAATGGAGAGTCGCTGGACACTCTTTGGATTTGCTATGATTTTCTACAAATTGTAGCTTACAAGGGATTTTTGATAAACAAAATCACGAATACAAGTGTTAAAATATACTTGTGAAATATATAATGACCCTTGTAACTTGTAATTTACATGTGCAGTTTTGATAAACACATACTTGTAATAATTAATTTTTTACAAGAAATTGTAAATTTTGATAAACAGGGCACAGATCTAGCATAGCCATGAACCACAGTCTCGACAAAACAAATATATGGTGTGATTAAGATCAAATTTTTGGAGTCATCCAGAACTTACAGGTCGCTAACAGATACGCCAACGATAAAGACTATTACGACGCTCAACAGGACACAGTATTTTATAAGTATATAACACAGAATTCTAGAATACACAATAGAATGGCTGTCAACCTTATTTTGTACAAGGATACAAGCAATTACGTCGTATTATCACTACTACAAACCCGATCTACTGTACTATACTGTATTGTACCGTCCGATGTACTGACAGACCGAGCGAATTTAAACATTTTAGACTTTTGATTAATAATTTTGACACATCAATATTTCTTTATTTTTGTTTATAATATTTACAAAATATAAATAGTTTCGACTTACTGGTTGTGGGATATGTCTCCTTTATTAAAATTACATTTCTCGCTGTTATTTCGAAACATAATTATTGCACAATTTGCCATTTTTTAAATAATTTGCATGCAGCGACGCTTGATACGAAAATTAAAAACGATTGTGTTGACATTTATAGGTGTGAATAGAAATGTTAGGGGCTCCGGGCTCCGCCCACTCCCCCGTTATATTATGTATGTATTATAGTATTGTATGGTATATAATATGAAGTAAATATATTTCAGTACTATTATTACCTTCATAGTCTGGGCTTTCTGGGGGCATGTAGTCTGGGTCATCAGAGCTCATCTGCAGGAAACGTTCCAAGCGGGCTGAAGAGTGCTCAGGTCCCTATAAATGTGTAATTGTTAACAAGAACTGTAAAACAGCACATTTTTTTCCTTCAAAACTCGTACAATATGCTTGTAGTTGCCAGTGTACTACAGCATTTTTTGTCAAATTACTAACTACTTTCACTTTTACTCAAAATATAGTCTATATTACATATTAATACTAACCATGCCTTCCATACCATGAGGCTGCAGCAGCACAATGCCAGATTGGCGCACCCACTTGGCCTGTCCGCTGGAGATAAACTGGTCGATAATACACTGCGCTACGTTGTTGAAATCACCGAACTGCGCCTCCCATAGCACTAACGCGTTCGGGTTTGTAACTGAATAGCCTACTTCAAAGCCAAGTACACCTGAGAAACAGAATATACATAAAGTATTATTGTCTCTTACATACTTTTAATTTATAAAAAAAAGTTATAACCTAAATACGTCCCATCGCTGGATACAAGCCGCGCTACTCATGTGCGTGTTTTGGTGGGCTTCACATGGTCTCGCAATTTTTTTATTTTATTTTTGTAGACAAACCTGTTTCCTCAGGATGTTTTGCTACAAAAAATTGTTACAAGCAGTTGTCGAACTCGAGTTATTCACATACCATAAAATTTACAGCGAACTCATATTTGCATCCTAGTATTGTAAACTGGTAACTATACTATAACTATAATTACTACCGTAACTATACTGTAAGCTTTAGATTTAATTCACTTGTAAGTTATATTAACAAAAATACAAGTTCTTTCATTAATACAGTCAAAACTTATAAAAAAAACAGTCGTGGAATTAAACATCAAAAGTAAAAAGTACTTAGCTTAACAAACTTATTAACAAATATTTTTTTGTTTTTAAGAAATGTATTTAAGAAGTATTTTTATTAGAAAGTTTTCATTTATTGCAATTTTATGAAATTGTTCTTTTAAATGTTGAAAACATTACTTATATAAAGGGGGATGCCCATATTAGGCCATGGAACGCCCAACAATGTGCATTTGTTAAAAAAATATATCTTTATTTATGGTTATTAATCGCGGTATTCATTTATCCTAAAACAATGGGAATATTTTTGCACAAATTAAAAGTACCGAAAAGATAAAAATAAAATTAGGTAAATACGTAATTCATTAGTCTGTGAATAAAATAAAAAATGTTGCCAATCACAAAAATCATTAAAAAATCGATTCCCCTTTTCGATCGCTTACTTATGGTGTCATTATTACAATGCTTATATGATCTTTCGATAATTATTACGATGTTATGATATAGGTTTAAAATAACCGTTGACAATGGATATTTATCCAAAGCAGTCGATACGCAACCGTTATTAACCAAATGTTTACCGACTACAGACGAAAAAGGATGGTTATGTTTTTACTGTGTGTGCGGATTAGGCTATGTTGAATCGTTTTTTGCTATGGTGCTTAAAACGTAGGATGCATTTTATTATTGAGGGAGCTACTATCAAAGAATATTTTATTCGCTTAACTCGTAAAGTACTTGACCAACTTTAAGAATTCTTTCACCACTAGATTGTTATGTATAATTTTAGATATCTAATATAGGGTTAATTTTATTATAGAGGGCGCTACTTCCAATGAATACGTTTTTTGGCTAATCTCAAAAATTACTAGACCGATTTTGAAAATTCTTTCACCATTACATTGCTAATGAGGACGTTAGCTGTGTGATAAATTATATTATTACAATAAATAATTGTGAGATTAATATTTTCTAAATAAGTAAAACTAAATACCTACCTAAGATGTTCAAATCCAATTATTATTTTTACAATTTAAGAATCGTATTTATCACACTTTACTTACTCAGATTGATTATTGTAGATAAAGAGGTAATAAACCTAAAGTAAAAGAGCTCCGCTTAAACGAAAAAACTATTTATTAGAATAAAACTAAATGTTGAAAAAAAGTGGTTCAGTGCGAGTCGGACTCGCAGGCCCATGAAGAGTTCAGTAGTAACAAGCATATATTTTAAATCGAGTCAAAATACCACTATCATTATCGCCAGCAACAAATTATTTTGTTTTTCATAGTGTTTGTATAAATAACAAAGTTGTTTTTGCGGTTCCTTAAAATGTGCTACTTGTATCAAAAAAAGGACTATTATACATTAAAGGGGTTTCTGTGGTTTATTCATTACCAAAGAGAAAAAACTTATTGCGCAAAATAGGTTTTTATTAATTTCAAGTCATCAAAAGCGGCAGTCAACCATTAAAAACTAAAACAACCGTTGTTATAGGCTCGGTTGAATTCATTGACAACCTTCACATTTATAGTTATGATAATTAAACAAGCGAATTACTAGCTGATTTACCAAGAATTCTTTAGAGTATAACAAAACGCTACTGCACAAGTTAACTGTTATTCTTATCTGTTTTTAACATCACATTTAAAATGGAATCATGTTATGGTAATTCAAGAAGTTAATTTCCAGCCGATTTACCACGAATTCTCTAAAGCATAACAAAACAATACAGCACAAGCTAACTGTTCTTAAAAATACATTTGAAATAGAGTTTCAATAAATAAAGGAAATTATATTTTAAAAAGCGTGCAGAACTTAAAACGCGTCAAAGATTATTCTTTTTATGATATTATTAATCGAATAAAAATCGATATCATTCCATAGATTTTATGACCGTTAAGTGGCAACATCGTATCCGACAGGTAGGCCGCTGTCACTGTTATGTCACAAGAATTAAATTGCGTGTTATTGTTTTGTTGGAAAATGCAATTGTTGATCTCTCAACAATTGGTTCGAACTAGACGTGGGTCATTACCTCATTTTCAAGAAACGTAACGAAACCAGTGACTTGATCGGCGTCACCTGTTTCGAAACTAGTGATTTTTGTAACTGGCTATTTTTATTCGGCTACTGTGATTGTTTGCATAAATATCACCACCAACTATACAGTTACACACGAAACGAAAATCACAATCCGTGTTTGTAGCTACGAGTATACAGTAACTGTTTTCTGTTAAATCAATAAATTAACTTCCCTTCATACTTTATTCAGGTTTAGGACAGACTGCATTAAATGTATTTATGATTGATTTGCGTTTACTATGACACTAATATTTTCATAAAATTATTAATGCATGCATATTTACAAGTCAATTTGATTGTATATACAATGATTATTGATATTTACAGTTTATTTACACTTTTTCAACGTTTTCACTGTCATTTGTTTTTGCACTTTTATTTACACTGTACAATTAATTTGTTTGTTTGTTTGGCTATTTACACACAGTATTTAAGTTTTATAATATTATAAACATTTAAATTTTTAAATTTTTTATACTCATTTTTAGTTATATTTTAATTTTATGAATAAACGAGTTCATGACTCCGTCAAAAATGTTTTAAAAATTATTTTAGTTAAATTCAATGTGACTCGCTTCCCGGAATCACAAACCGTTAAATATCTACAAACAGAGATTACTCTATTTTATTGTTTATGTCTATAGTCTTACGTATGAAAATTAAACGTACAATAAAACTGTTACTTACGATGGTTTGTTTATTGTTGTATGCCACATGTGCGCTTTGCGCTCGAGCGACCGACAGTCGACTCCCGCAATAATCACGGGTAACAGTAATCATAATCACGCATTTACAAAAATCACTACTTGTAACATGACTCGAAACTAGTGATTCGGTTACATGCCGCGTAGCCAGTTACTGTATCTAGTGACGTGAAATAACGCCCACGTCTAGTTTGAACACATCAGGTAAATAGTTGGTACATATCACGATGTGGCATGTCTTCCTCTGAGAAATGGTTTATAACTGAGTTTACTTGAATAATATCAATATAATAATTGTAGCTTCTTTATTAGGTACAAGTTTCGAGTACAGTGAACGTGTAGTGTGGCACTCGCAAAATGCACCAATAGTTCGTCTTGAACATCTATACATCAGCTGTGGCACTGACACTTATGAGAATAAGATCACACACATTGTTTGTCTTCGATTTTCCACGTGAGGAATTATTTGCGCTACGTGAGGTAAGTGTTTAACATGTTTAACATTTCAATTTATTAAATGTGATCCATATATCTGATAATTATACATGTTTTTACACTGATTGTATATCAACTCAAGAACTTGTTTTATTTTTTCACATCTGCCCTAGCTATATCTGACAAACATACTAGCTTATTTATGAGATTAACCAGTTTTATCAACTACCAAGAAAGGAGACAGTTGATTTTTCATTGTTTTTGGACTGCTGGTAGTCTGTCAGTCCTTAATTATTAAATAATATAGGGCATTAAATCCGTCCTTGTGCAGTAACATTTAACTTGATAAATATTTTATTTATATTTGAGTTTGAAATAAATCTATTTTATTTTTATTTTTTCACTTTGACTTCATTTTTTGTATTTTACATTATTTCAGTTGTCATGCCGTGTATATCATAATTGCTGGCAATGAACTGATAGAACAGCATCATGTTCAACTGCAGAACGGGAACCATCTGAATCATCTAGTCCGTCCTCGTTGCAATCTGAAGTGAGTAATGTATTGCACCCAGAACAACAAAGCTTAGATCATACATCACACAGTGTACTGCTAACTAATTATATAAAAACACAATGTTTTTTACCAGGTTGTAACAGTTCCATCAGCATTGCAAGTATGTCTCTTTTGTGATTAACTACATTTTGCGATAACAAACATACATAGTGACAAGTACTATGTATGTGTGTTATACTTGGTAGAGCCATGCTGCAGTTATATTAGAAGTATAGTTGTAGCATGAATGGGTCGGCTCGACCGGGGAAGGAGCACCCTCTCACAGAATACTAGCGTGAAATAGTAGCTTAATGCTGCTGTGTTTTGTATGGTGAGTGTAGAGAACCGGAGACCCTTTTTACTGGAAACGAGAAAATGATCTTATTCCTCACGGGTGACAACGCATCTGCATTTTGATTTGTAATCGAAGATAGATGTGGATGTCTAAGGGTCGCAGAAATGTCTCCAGCAGATGGTGAATCTCAGTTAATGACAAGATATGCTAATAAATCCAGAGCCGTGACTATGTGTCGATATGGGTAGTAGAGGTGGTGAATGGCATTTTTAAAACTGAATTTAAAATATTTCATCAAAATTACTTTAACAGGGCTTCTACACATTTGATGATAGACTGCTGTGGCTTCTGCTATAGTTAATAAATTCCACACAAAAATAAGGGACAGGGATGATGCGGCTCAAATACTTGAAATAGTTCATCAAAATATGGAGACAAATAATGATTTTTCTGAGTATGCTAGGGAAAACAATCTAAATAGAGCTAGGGCAGGCAGACTTTAGAAATATAAATGTAGACTTTAAAATGTTAGGGAATTTCCTGTTTTAACTTACAGCGACTTAATATTAATTGCTTGTGTCACATACCAATTAAAGCAAGCTCGCTACTATTATGGTGAGCATATAAGATTTAATGGTTGCTACCGGATAGAACTCTGTAATAACCAGAGGAGCAGCATTATGGAAGGAATAAAGTTAAGCCCTAGCTGATCTTTACTTAGGGCTAGAATTGCAAGTCATCACTATTAGTCGTAAAGTGTATTTTATTATATAAATTCTATATAATATCTAATATATAAATTCTTTTTTAGGAAGGATGCTTGGTACTACCACCTGCTTAGGACCCTGTAATTAATGAAATTAAAAACCCAAGCATACCACTGCAAGACTTCTAGACACAGTAAGTTCATTCTGTAGATCGGACAATAAATAAAAATTAAAAATCTGAAAGTACTCCGGGTTAACACTGACATTGGGACGTCGGTCACCTCAGTCTGCCGTAACCATGGGTGCTGGAAAGCACCCGAAATGTCTGGAATTAAAAATCAAAGAAACAAAACGCGATAAAATCGATAAAAATAGTAAAAAACTGCATTTGTGAAAATAAAAACTTCAAATATTTTCAAAACCCCGACTTTTTTTAAAGCAATTCCTTTACCATTTCATTGTTTTAATTGCATATTATCATATCTATATGCTTTTATATGTGGGCACTCATGGCCGAAGTGTCTATGAAGACTGGGCATTCCCCTTTTCATCCATAATTTTAACAATTCTGTCATTATTATCAGCATACTCAAAAACTGATGCTATAGGCATATAGTAACTAATATAAGAAACAAAAAATTTTGATTTAAATCTATGCATATCTTATACATATATACATATGTATCTCAGCGTGACAATCACACGAGTTCAGAGCCACAACCTAATAATGCCCAATGTGCCTAAAGAAGTTTTCACTTCAAAAATAATACATAACGTTGGAAGGGTATCAACATATTACTGCACTTACCATATTCAGACAAGGAGCTGTTACAGACAGTGTAGGGAGCTTGATCCGGATAAAGGTGGGCAAGTGCACAGTAAGTAGCTTTGTCTACCTTCTGATGGTGAAGCACATGATGCCTGTAAAGCAAAATAAAATTTTATTGATAATCATCACGCAAAAAAACTTTTGCAACTACACATTGTATGTTATTATTTGATCTATTTTCTATTTCACCATGGAATTGTTAAACATCATGGATTCAAAATAATTCAAAACGAAACATACTGTTTCATTTCTTGGTACATAAAAAATATAATTTTGTATTTTTTTAATTATTCTACTTCATTGAGCAGTTGGCTCTAGCAGGCACGCATGTTTTAAAAAATTTGCCCACATTTACAAAGCTGCTGCTCTCATAATGGTAACAGTGATTCCCATTAACAGTATTGTTTCAGCAGTTTTTGATAAATTTTCAGTCATCTGTCATTCGCTAGAGCTTCGGGCATCAATAAGCAGGATTTGCCATAAGCACATATGATTGATGTTTGGTCATATTGACATAAATATTTTGTAAAATTTGAATAATTGGCTATCTCTAATTACATGTAAATTTTTTGTATAAAATATTTATTACTTTATTTACCTATGTGAGAATGTGCCTCTCTCAACATCCTCTCCAGATAAGCGAACATGAATGCCTTCTTTTAATAATGATCCAAACGCCATAGCTTCAGCCAAAGCCCAGTCAACAGTGCGGTTTTCCACCATTTCCATACGAGATTTGAGAATACGAAGCAGACCCCTGTGGATCTCGAATTCGGCAGCATTAGGTGGAGGAGATGAGAAACGTTTGCCAATGTGGACGAGAGTTTCCTCAACAACGCCAGTTGGAGACATCTAGAATAACAAAGCATTGTGAGACTATATTCAATATATAATATGACATATTTTGATTTAAACTTCTTATTTTGTAACCACCTTTTAATCAAAATAATAACAATCAAAATATAGAGAAAATAAAATTTGTATTACAAAAAATATTTCATAAAATCAGGATTAAAAAATATTATTTCATTAAACTAAATTTATTTATCAACTATAAGGACTACAATTAAGTAACAAAAAAAAATTTTGTTCCATAATCTTCTTTACTCATTACTTAATCTAAATCAGGTACTCCTAATAGTCACTAAAGCTTACCTTCAATGGGTCTTTGCCCTCAAAGAAGCCAGACCAAGGCGAGTCAAGCCAGTCTTTGTATTTAATATGTGTCTCCTGTTTTGCCTGATTGTAAGCATCCTCACAGATCTTTTCATACTTGTCCTTAACATCTTTCACTTCTTCAGCAGTGACAACTCCCTCAGCAATCAGTTGATCGGCGTATTTTTCCAACACTAAAATTTTATAATCATACACATAATTCCCGATAACAACACAAAATAATAAAAAAATTGCAGTTGTCAACTGGCCTAACGTGGCAACAATGGCAAATATAACACTATAAGGAAATCTGTGAAGAGACATATAATACAGCAGTGTGATGAGTGATGATCATTCATCATCATTATGTTTTTACTAAACTTATGAAAACCGTAATTGATGTAATGTTTGAGTGCGATTTTAAATTTTGTTATACGAAATATATGGCACTTTACACACTCCTCCAAGTTATTCCAACATTTTATGTAAACAATGTAAAATAGTTATTCTTATATCACATTTACCTATATGGAAGAGGTGTTAAATTAAAAGAACCTTATAATATGGGGTGATGGATCATTTTACACAAAAATAATTAAGGAGCTACCTACTATTTTTAGTAAGGTTTAAAAGTTCATTTTTATTGTAATTTTATTTTTATTTTATTTATTTTTAAGGTACACCAACAGCAAAACACATTAAACATTAATAACAACACAATAACAAATGTATATGGTTAAATATGTTTGCCAATTACAGGTATACACAACATTTACCGTAATGTGCAGATCATTACACCACAATGGCACTGAATACAAAACAACTTACATAAAAAAACCAACTAAGGAATGAGTGTGTGCTGAGAGGGTGAAAAGAAATTGGTCAATTTTTTTTGAAGCATCGGACAGAGTCGTTGAAAATGTCAATGTCCGGTATCTTGGTCATAATTTCATTGTATGTGTTACATATTCTGGCTAGGGGATAATGCGCATTCTGGCTAGGGGATAACGCGCTGTTTATTTAAGAAAATGTTTATTTAAGAAATAACATCGATTTTCATAGGCGAATATATCGCTATGCAGATTGTTAAAAAAGAGGTTCGTTGTTACCCTTTCCGTCCAAAAATCTGTTTATGTTGGTATCACCTATCACCCCTCTTACGGTTTATTCCACTTTTTCTTACCAAATATCCTACTGGTGGGACAAAGTGGACTCTTTAAATGTGTTCGTCAACTTTTTTCCACCAATCGATTCTTGGTGGAACAAACTACACTGTTATAATAGCAAGTTATAGGCTGGCATAAGCAAACTTCTTAGAATCTTAATCTTGAAGTGCCTTTCAAACAAGAAAAAATATCATCAAAATGTATTGATATAAATGACAAGATATGGCCGTGCGAACAAAAATTGTTTAGACATAGAATAAATCAGCGCTATCTCTTAAATACTCATGAACTACCAAGGAACTAGTGTCTTCGCTTATGATTTTGGTTTTACCCAAGAACCTAGAAAAACTCCCAAAATTATCGGAAAAAAATCAAAATAGCCTTATTTATTGCACCTAATTTCCAATACTTTAAAGAACATCATCATTGCAAGATTTAAATATCATTTCACGATTAAAAATCTTGTGTTTTGTGATGAAGCAGACATTCTCATTTTCAAATTATAATAACACTTAGTTTCATATGAATAATAAATATATACTAAGTAAGATATACCATTATTCTTCTCTATTTATTATATCATTTATTAAAGAAAAACTTTTTCATTTTACACTTCTCTAGCCCTTTTGACCCTATCCCCTTCGATCTTTAAAAAAATATATTGGGTGGGAAAAGCAGGATTACATGAAGTTCGGTTTTACCCCAAATTATCCAAAACCATGTCAACTTGAAGAAACGCCTAAAGCCCTACCTATATTAGTAGATTTACCCTAAAATAGTGCAAAATATCTAAAAGTGGAAACACTACACAGATGCATGGTACGTACTGGTAAAGAAGTGAAGTAGATAAATTAGGTGTTTTGACAAGTGTTGTAAATTATTAGTTATTAGTATGACCGCGAGCTGCTGCACATGAATAGATAATTCCGTTTATCTACTCATGTGACTGCGGGTCTCGCGGTTTCGGCCTCGCGCGTGTTATGACCCTAGTCAGCTAGATTTTAGGTATTTAAGTTTCACTGCTGGTTTTATGTTTAGGTAATTTCATGATTTTTTGATGAAATTCATTATGAAAACATCGTTGATCCTGGTAACAATCCGGTACGGGCCGTCCCATTTAGCTTGAAGCTTAGGAGATTTCCCTTTGCTGCGGACTGGATTGTGGGAAGGGTTCGACGAAGGTTCAATAGTGTGGTTGCTAGTGAACCTTCGTCAAACCCTTTGTTGTTCATTTTGCGGTCATACCGGGTTTTAATCTTTATGGACATTTGCTGGCCCGATTGTCTGACGTACTAGTCGTTCACTTCAAGAATGCCGTTACCTCCCGCCGCGCCCCCTCATTCCGCGCCTCAAGCGTCGCCCTTTTAGTACCGATAGCAACGTCGAAGTGTACTTACGTCCGTTTTTTATGCTCCCGTACGTTCTCTAGTTTGTTACTGTTTTTGCTGTTGTTTTTGTTACTGTTGATTTTTTGTTTTTGTTTCTGTTGATATTCGTTAATTTGTTCTGTTACAATGAGTAATTTTATTTTTTTCGAATATTTAAAAATGTATATGTGTAAAAATGAAAATTTTATTTTATCGAACACGTTATTTTTTCATCATCATCATCATTCAAAAAATATTTTATTTCATCGAACACGTTATTATTTAACTTTATTGAAAATATGAATACTAAAAAACATAAACATGATGACTTTTTTCGTCTACGGTACCGTCAGCTGTGACGTCGTAACGGTCTACGACGGCAAACTCGAAATGAACGCGTAGTACTCATAAATGTCATTCATTTTGTTCCGCAAGTCATTTGCATAATCGGTTATACAGCGTGGAGCATCAGGTGGTATCCCGGTGATCAGGTCTGCAGGCAGCCGTAATTCTCTTCCAAAGTTTGCGAAAGCTGGTGTCACTGATGTACTTTCGTGAACAGCGCTTCGATATGACAACAAAAACGGTTGTATGTGCTTGTCCCAATCTCGTTGCCGATTGTCTACAAATTTTGCTAGGTACCTCTCCAATGTCTGATTAAATCGTTCTACCATTCCATCAGATTGCGGGTGATAAGAAGTCGATCTTGTTTTATGAGTACCCATAACTCGGCAAGTTTCCTGGAATATTTGAGACTCAAAATTCCTTCCTTGATCGCTGTGAATCTCTAAAGGTACTCCAAAACGAGAGAAGACTTCATGAACTAGTTTATCTGCAACTGTTGAAGCTTCTTGATTTGGAATGGCGAAGACTTCTGGCCACTTAGTGAAGTAATCCATCACAACCATGAAATACTTGTTACCGCTTTCACTCTCCGGAAACGGCCCCGCCACGTCAATGGCTATTCTCTCCCATGGTGCACCAACATTGTACAACTTCAATGCACCTCTACTACGAGTCTGAGGTCCCTTTACAGCCGCACAACTTGTACATTTGCGACACCAGTCCTCGGCATCGTTTCGACAGTGGACCCAGTAAAACCGTTCTCGGATCTTCAGTAGAGTTTGTTAAACTCCCAGATGGCCTCCTGAACAATCATTATGGTACAGCTGTAGAACATTCGGCACTTTAGCTTTAAGGACAACCATTTGCAAACGACAGCTGTCTCCTCGACCATTGTCCCATTTACGGCACAGGACTCCATCCTGAATCAGCAAGCTGTCCCATTGGGCCCAATAGCTTCTAGTGGTCGAATTCATCGCTGTCGTCGCTCCACTTAGGTTTAGTAGCACGGGCCTTCATCCATTCCAGAATCGGCTTGATGTCCAGATCTTCGTGCTGTGCATGTCGTAGGCTGTCCTTCCACTCGTTGCTGAGGTGGTCTGTCCTGAGCATCCTCACGGATACCACTTCCTTACTCTCTTGCCTGGTACAATGTTTGCAATCTTCAGGACAAGGTCTTCTTGACAATGCATCTGCGTTGCCATTTGATTTCCCGCCGCGGTGTTCAATCACAAAGTCGTATTCCTGCTGCTGAGCGGTGCTGTTAGTGGCACAACCCTCTCGGGATCGATCACCTTCCCTTTTTACAGATCGCATAGGGCAGCTGGGTCGACGATGGCCCCTTTTTTATTGTGGTTGCGAACTGTAACTGCTGCAACCTCCCTAATGTGAGGGGAACGGTGATCCTGCCGCCGCCAGGCGGTGCCTTTAACTGCACTACCCTCTCGAGATCGATCAACTTCCCTTTCTACAGTCCGCTTAGGGCAGCTGGATCGAAGATGGCCCCTTTCCCCACAGCCATTGCACCTAGGGCTGTATCTTTTGTTGCGGTCGCGAACTGTAGCTGCTGCAACCTCCCTGACGCGATGGGAACGATGATCCTGCCGCACGGCTTCCACCTCCAGTGCATGGGCCAAGGCGTCCTTAAGCGTCTCGTGGTGCCCGAGCCTCACAGCAGCTCTGACTGCCAGGTCGCGGATGCCGTAGATGAATGTCTGAAATGTTTTCGTTGACGCGCTGCACGCGATCTTTAAGCTGCGCACGAAAGACGTGTTCCAGGTGAGCGTCGCCATATCTCGCCTCCAATGCCTCAAGGAGCTGCTCATAAGTCACTTCCTCGCCGAGAGCGTCCAGAACAGTTAAGGCCTGGTCACCCAGGCCTAGCGTGAGAGCAGTCATGGCCTGACTTTTATTCCAGCCTTTCCCTTTCATGACAGCCTCGAACTGGATTTTGTAGGCCGACCAGGAAGAAGTCCCGTCGAACGGCGGCACTTTGAACCCACGTAGCGAAGGTGTTGTAGCTACTACGGGAGCTGTGACTCCATCCCCCAGTTTGAGGTCGTGCAGCGTTTTCTTTACGTCAGCCATCACGTTGTCTACCCGATTGTTCACTTGGTCGATTTGGGTTTCAGATTTCTCGATTCGGGTTTCAGTTTACGACAGGCGGTTGTCATGTTGAGCAACCTTATCCTTCACCTCCTTCATCTCCTTCCCGAAGGTAGCGTGAGGGTCCTTCATGAGGAGCATCTGCTCTTCCAATCGACGCGCCTGTTCCTCTTGTCCGCCCCGCAGCTGCTCTTCTAATCGGCGTGCCTGTTCTGCCTGCTGGTGGGCCTGTGCCTCCTGCCTCTTTCAATCAACGGGCTTGTTCCTCCTGTCGACGGGCCTGTTCCTCCTGTCGGTGAGCCTGCTCCTGAAGCATCACCATCAGAGCACCTAAGTCAGGTGCTGCAGATGTAGGAGCTACTGCAGCCGGTGGCTGGCCCTCCGACGTCTGCGGCGTTGCACCACCAAACCTTCTTTGGTGTGGTTCAATTACCAAAATTAACACTTTAATTCACTTTACACTAATTAAAACTTAAAACACTAATAATTAACCACACTGATTCACTTTATTTCCCTCCGAAGCTTCGCTTGTCTCGCCAAATTCAATACTGCCCCGACCGCGTCTTGCAGCGCCTTTAAATACACATTTTTCACTGAAACGTCCAGAATATTCAAGTAAATACGCGCGCCAACCGTCCAGGCGCAGAAAGTTCGAGTGTGGGGCTTCCAGAAAGCTTAATTCTTCTGTTCGATACTAGATGGCGCTGTTTGTCGAAAGATTAGTCATGTCATTTTCTGGAAAGCTCTCCTCGCTTTG
This sequence comes from Parnassius smintheus behrii, assembly GCA_036936625.1. NCBI lineage: Eukaryota > Metazoa > Arthropoda > Insecta > Lepidoptera > Papilionidae > Parnassius > Parnassius smintheus. The sequence goes on from JAUPFT010000007.1 coordinate 23,797,197, forward strand.
TTACCCGACACTAGATGGCGCTAGGGCCAGACGTCAACTTAGGCGCGCAACAATTAGTTTATAACACTTAACACACGAAATGACGCTTCCTTTACGAAAATGCCGGAACTTGGATGGGATCATACATTTTACTATACATTACTTCAGTCCAAAAATGACCTGAATTACCCACAAATTGCGCCTAAAGGAGTTCTACTTCAAAAGACATACCAGGCTTAGTCTTCCTGATCTTCTGGTACATGAGCGGCTGCGTGAACATGGGCTCGTCGACCTCGTTGTGCCCGTTGCGGCGGTAGCAGACGATGTCGATGACGACGTCCTTGTGGAAGGTGGCGCGCCACTCGGCCGCCACGTTGCACACGTACATCACGGCCTCCGGGTTGTCGCTGTTCACGTGGAAGATCGGCGCGTTCACCACGCGGGCCACGTCTGCGGGACAAATCATTCATGTAAACAATACCACTTCGAAGCAGGAGCTGCCAAACGATAGCTCCGTGGTGCCTTGCCTTACCAGTGAGTTGCGGTAGTGAGGACCGCGGGTTCAAATCCCACACGGAGCAAACATTTGTATGGCCTACACATAATTGTTCCAGGTCTGGATGTTTGTCTTTGTGAAATTCACGTATGTAAACTGCCTCCACGATACAGAAGAAAATCCTAGTGTGGAGGCAATGTTTTTATAAAGAAAAGGAAACAAAACCATAATACTTGAGAAACCTTTGATGTTATTTGTAGACCTCGAGGAGTAAATTATAAATACTATTTAATTGATTTTTGATTAAAAAATCTTCTCGGATTACTTTTTCTCTCCAGTTTGTTGCAGTTACTTCATACAAATTGTTATAATAATTTAGTTGCCAACTAAAATTTACTTCGTGTAACTCAATCAAGGCATGTTTACTATTTAGTGTTGACGTAATAAATCTCTAGCATAGATATTGCACAATCCTGCTGTGAAGTTTTAAAACTGCACAAGTTGAAGGTTCCAAACATTAAGGATCACTTTGTATATCGGTACTATATAGGATATTAAATTTGTATGGAATTAAAAAATATATATTTAACGATTGATTGCTGTCGTGCTGTGCCCGAACGACCAAGCGATTAAACCTATAAAAAAATTAATCATCATGTTACTATGATCCCTTCTTTCTTCCTGTAAAGTATGGCAGATTGTATTCAAAATAAGGAGGATTGTGTCTGTAAGTTGTTACGGGTGGCGCGACCCACCAAGATGTCCGCATCAGCAGAATATTGATTGCAGACCACAGGCATATGCTGAGTGGGCAAACAGAAACTGCCGAGCTCCTGTGTGGGTTCTCATCCATTTTGTTTTAAGGATAGAATTTTAAGTTAGTCTTAAGCGAGTTCTTGTAGCTTTCAAACATCATTAATTAATAAAATTTGTATTTTTAAAACGTCCTCCGGCCCCTGCTTAACTTGACTAAGTTTACGCGTGAATCGCTATTATTTTCTAAGCAACATCTTATAGTTTCCTATTATTAGAAAGTTTTAGGCGTGGGTGATAATCGCAATCTGGAAGACTTGAATATTAAAGGGTACTAGGTCATAGGACTGCTCTTCCGTCTAGGAGTTCATCTTGGTGAGCACAACCCGTAAACGTATCTTGTTTGAAGATAGCTGCAGATGTCCATGGTCTGCAGTGGCCACTTACCATTAGGTGAACCGTAAGTCAATATTCATCATCATTACAGCCCTTCACAAGTCCACTGCTGAACATAAACCTCCCCCAAGTAATGCCACAAAGCATGGTCCTGAGCCACCTGCATCCATCGACTTCCTGCATATCTTACTAGGTCGTCACTCCATCTAGTGGGTGGTCGTCCTACACTACGACTACCGCTACGAGGCTGCCACTCGAGAACCTTTCTTCCCCATCGGTTATCGATTCTTCGAGCTATATGGCCGGCCCACTGCCACTTCAGCCTACAATCACTCCCCATGAAGTTCGTTTGTCACTTCAATTTAATTAAAAAAAAAGTACGACATGCAAACTCTCTGTATTAAGCGTATGTACACTAGTGCCGCGAGAACACCCGTACATTACGCGGAGAAAATCCAACGTGTGTACAGTGAGCGTGCGTTATAACCGCAACAACGCCCGTGCAGTATACGGACGAGCAGTAACGTGTACAGTGCGTGTACGTTAGTGCCGCGAGAGCATCTATGCGTTATGCGGAGACGGTGAACCACTAGAACACCTGAGCAGTACGCGGAGGAGGTCCTACAAGATGCTTGTACTATGCGTGCGTGACGCGAGAACACCTGTAGAGTATGCGGATTAAGTTTGTCGTGTATGGTTGCCGGCACGAAAGGTGAGCACAGATGAACTACAGTAGGGGTTGAGCCAGCGTAGGTACACTGTCGGCCAAAATTATTAGGTACTGTTGTCATTTCAATTCATAATTAAATATTTTCGCTGACTTTTTTTCGAAATTCTAAGTCGTTAACTCCTTTAACTATGCGACGTACAGTAGCTACGTAGACATTAGTCGCCTTAGCAGTCTGTTTATAAACGTCTATCATGTTTTTCGCAATACCTAATTATTTCATGTAACAAAACACTGAATAGACCATTTGCCGGGATGTCTATTTAACACTGAATTCTTTCTTCTCTGCATATTTAGCCCAAAATCCGAATGCTCAAATTATAATAAAAAAAATTGACAACAAGAAATGTCAAAAACAATTAAAAACAAGAAATACACAAACAACAATTAACAACGACGTAACACTACAATTAACAAAAATAAACTAATTAAAAAGTTGTCACTAAAATTGCTCTCAAGTGTACGGTAGTCGAATGATACGTGCGAACCCAATACACGACGAGAATCGGCTGACGAACCAATCACGTTGAACGTCAGCGTGGTCAACGTCATATCGACCAATAGTGTGCTCACGACTCGTTGCGGAAATTATACACAGTGGGTGCGTTTGAAGTTTGAAGTGCAGAAAAAAGCGCTAGCAAGCGCTTGTAAGCGGTAAGCGCTGTCAAATCGTAAGCAGCTATTTTCCTCTAGGACACGAAGTTAGTTTTAACCGGGGAACCTAACCTAATTTAAATGTATGTTTGTATTCATATTAAAAACTTACCAATCATGTATATGTCTATTCATGTCATATTACTTAAAACTAATATTGCACAAAACAACTTATAAACTCTACTTCAAAACAAACAAGTTAAATAAGCAAAGTGGCGCATTGTGTCAGCGCTACTGAAGTAAGCAAACGTGTCCTGGCCGAAAACTGTTTAGTTTGGCCATTTTGCTTACAAGCGCTTTTTTCTGCCAAACGCACCCAAAGGGTGGACGTTAGTGCCGTGAACACACCTGTGCAGTAGGCGGAGGAGCGCGAGTGGCGCGGGTCGGTGGTGAAGCCGATCTGGTTGTTGACGACGATGTGCACGGTGCCGTGCGTCGTGTAGGCCGGCAGGTCCGCCAGGTGCATCGTCTCGAACACTACGCCCTGACCAGCAAAGGCCGCGTCACCGTGGAGCAGGATCGACATAACCTGTAGTAGAAAAAATCATATCAATAACACACACTACTTTCCACCCATTGACTTCTATATTACTAGCGTAAGGACCGGGCCGACCGAACAACTAAAACGGACCAGTGCGCTGGCCCTAAAATTACAGTATAGGGCGAACGCGAATCGGTCGTCAGTAGTGCGCGCGCAGGACAGATTTGCCTGCCACAAATATGTCTAGTTGCGTGGTAAAAGAATGCAAAAATTACGATACAAATATTTAAAAAAAATCATGAGATATCGTATCATCGGTAAATAACCTTATATTAATTTTGTTACAATTAAATTATTATATAAATTCATTTTTAAAGTTTTATTTTACGGTTAGTTTAGTTACGTTAACAAGATTAGGCCAGGGTTGGATTCAGACCCTCAAAAATTGTACGTGGAAAATAAAGTTATACTATTTTAAAAAAAATTATATCACGTTTGACGTTTTATGTTTCTTTTTTTGCGTTGGATTTTGGCGTCACGCATCTAGTTTATCTATACGTTACGTTTTTTGACGGTTTTATTTTTATTAATGTTTAATTTTTGTCTAAAGAACTTAGTTTAAGTTAAATTTTGAATATTGGTACTTTATATTTTATACTCAATGAGGGTAAAATGAAAAGAGTACAAAAGAAACCATATCCGCTTAATTGAATCTGAAAATCTGATTCATAAAATATTTTGAAATTCTGTATTCAAACCGATTGCCTCTGAAGCATAGAGTTTTTATAGTGGTAGCCCCTCATTGTAGTCGTCAAGGATGCAACATAAATGCACCGATCACCGATCTGAAATGCAAGCATCAATTGACCAGAAAGGGAGCTAATTCTAATTTTATTAAAAAACGCGATGCTCATGTACAATACAGAAATTCGCGATATCGTAAGGTTAATATAAAATGTAAAAAGACCCAATAATAATACAAGTCGACCTTCAGGTAAAATGATGGTATTTTCGTATTATTACGATACTATGTTCTACAAACTATGAAATAATGGTACATTTAGGATAATTATACTACGAAATCCGACCCTGGTTACGTCGCGTTTTGATATGACGTTTGTATTAAGACAGATGCGCTACTTTTTCTTGTATGTAAAAAATTATGAGTAAAATATTTAGATGGGCCTATCCTTCTTTTTGAAATCATTGTTTCCACCAGAGTTTGCAACTACACAGTTGCTAACTCTAGTTAGCAACGGTATCATACTTGTATTACCTACTATTATTTATCTATACATATTGTGTCCCTCGGTAAAACGCAACCTCGAAAGGGGTGAAACTAGACCATAAATTATCAACCAAAAATAATATATGTATATATATTACTTTTTATTGACGAATATATATATATATATATATATATATATATATATATATATATATATATATATATATATATATATATATATATATATATATATATATATTACTTTTTATTGACGAATTAAGTTTTTATACCTTATGTAGACTCTATGTACCAAAAATAACGATTTCTTCCAAAGTATTGGGTAGATTACTTTAAAATAAAAATAAACATATATTTTGCCACGTACTTGGCGGTAAGGATAAAATAACAATTACCTCGCAAAAAATGTGGCATCATGACTTTGACTTTGCTTTTTTTGAAAAAAAAACCATTTTTATAAGTGGTTTTTCTTCAATTGTGTCTTTTCTCAGAATTATGCCCCCAATACAAGGAAACTTTATATTTTTTTATTATTCTCGCCCATATTACACACCCTCTTACACACACTCATGCTTTCAACGTATTATACACAAAGAGACACATATTAATACACATTATACCATTTTTCTTTATATCAAAATACATTTTGTTATGTTTAAGATTCACATTTCATTTGTTGTATACCTTCTATTTAAGTTATCTTATGTTAGTCTGTTAATATATAATAGGGAAGAGCACTGTGATCTGAAATACAGATATATATTTATCTAGTTCAGACACAGATGTTCCATCATTTTTTGTGAACTAGGTATAGATCATAGAATAGTTATTTATAAATGTGATAGTTATGCAAGTTTTGAAAATAAAGTATTATTATATTTGGGGTATCTATACAGTTTTCTCATCTGGTTGGGATGTATACATATATAATTATAAATGAAAATGAAAAGATAAATATACATAAATATCAATAAAATAAAATAAATACAAAAATATTATTATTATTATTATTATTGGCTTTCAAATTCAAAAGTCTACATTGTACATTGGAAGAATTTTTTTTCACATAAGATATAAAAATCTTAAATCGTCAATAAAAGTAAGATATATTTTTTTGTCTATTTTTGTCGATATTTTATGGTCTAGTTTCACCCTCTTTCGGGGTTACACTTTACCGAAGGACACTATATAATAAATCTGTGGAAAAGGTGTGTCTGTAATTCTACTATTTTCTGAAAAAAAAAAACACACAAATCCAGGAGACTAAATATAGGGCACTGAAGACAAACTAGTGGATTTTAGAATTTTTGGCGGTCTGTCTATTCATGATTCACGCATAAACTACTGAACAGATTTCTATGAAATTTTGTATGTAGGTAGTTATGGACTCAGGGCAATTTATAAGCTATTTTTATCCGGATTACGGAACTTCAAAAAAGGAGGATTAAGCATTTTTCTTTCTTTCGATGTTAATTTCTATTTTATATCATTAATGTATTTATTTAAATAAATACAATATTTACAAATAAAGCCTAAAGTTAGTTTAACCATTGCGTAATAAATTGAACTAAGTCGACAATCTACGTGTCACTTTTATAATTTAGTTAAAACTATATCAAATTTAATTATGAATATTATGTATATAACGCATTTCTGATTCCAGGGCAATTTTCCCTTCATCACATCGGAAGACAAGCCCGATAAAAAAGGCGTTGCTAGACATATGATATGAATGCAATTTTTTAAACTGGCTTGTGTTTCTGTAGCACATTGCCATATTTCAATTATTTCCTACGTCCAATATAGACACAGATTTCGAGGTGTCTCTACAAGTGATCCATATTTACTAATTATAGCATGAAATAGTATTATTGGTGTTTCTTAATTTAAGCATACGCGAGCGAAGCCACGGGAAAAAAGCTAGTTACTAAATATGATTAGAAAAAATTATAAAACAAAATATCTCGAACACCCGATTTGAGTCATAATAGGTATTACTGATATAAAATTGAGCCAGGATGATCAGTGAGGACATACATTTCTACCTCTTTCGTCTAGCTGAAAAATAAGTAAACATTTCAAGTTCACATATTAGACAATGAGCTCTATCGCGGAAACATTCTTGCTATTGTTTAGTGTCAATAAAATCAATAAGCAATTAAATCATTAACATTGGTTTACAATCAGTAGACGATACTTAGTACTGTAATCATTCCGCAACATACAATTACGGAAATTGTTTTGTAAATAAAAACAATTTCAATGCTGAAGCACAAATCCGACTGATAGTGTCATCTGACCGTAGACAGAGAAACCTATAGACTAATGATTAGCGTGGCCTCGAGTCAGAAAGGACGATAACATAGTTATAGGTTATACAATAATCTTTATGACTTTTAAACATATTTAGATAAAATTTTTAATTGTTCTAAGAACTGAACTGAACAAGATTCACCAATCTTAAGCTCACAAAACACTTTTTTCTCACTTAAACCAACTTGTAAACTCCTTAGATCACTACGAACTGTCAAAGTTGTTTAGCAAAGTGTAGTTTGCTAAACAAAAAAGGGACAAACAATCACACCGCTCTGTCTCATTTCTATGCAAGATGTATGCATAAATCTATCTGTTTCGTGTGCGAATGCAAAAGAAGGCGTCAATTTGTCTATAGGTTTCTCTGTCTACGCATCTGACGATAACTAATGACTAATAGTCATTAGTTATCGTCAGTTGTCACTAAAGGTCAATTGAAATATTTTTACGAGCTACAAAAATATAGCCTTGTAATGAAATTGTATGAGATTTTTACACTAGTAAGGATGACTAGTGAGCACACACCTTCCACCTGACGATAAGGTGATGCTATGGCTTATAGGCACCTACATTGTCACCACTTGACATTTGTATTATAGCGACAATCTGCCTCGTTGATCTAGCGGTTGTAGTAGTGCGACTGCTGATCATGGGGTCCTGGGTTCGAATCCCGGGTGAGGTCAAAAATATCAATTATTGAGTTTTTATGTCAATAAATTCTCAGTAGCTGCCCGGAGTCAGGAAGTTGGCGGTGTCTCACCCTCGTGCCTCAGGCGAAATTCGGTCTGGAGGACATTATTATTATTATTATTATAGCAACAATGGAACACCTAGTAACTACTACAAAATGTTAACCGGTCCTAGTAACTCAACACACAAAACACATTATGCTGCTATGTTACTCTAGTATTCTGTGAGAGCTGTTGATCGAACTGACTTGTTACGTCTACAGCAGTAGCCGTTGCACGCTAGAGCTAAATCGGCCCTACCTAATATCTACCGAAATAAAAATCTTATTTGTTCTTGCCACAAGCGTCTCATTTTTGTTAAAGTAGGTAACGGAAATACCAGTTTAATAAAAGTAGTTATAGTGGTCAGAAACGAGACAAAATTTGCGTCACAATTATTGTTATTAATTGTGCAAACTACACCTGTATTAATTTTTTCTCATATTCAGTGACAAATTAACCAACAGTTAACCTAACCTGATGGTGTGCTAAAATGGTTGTATTTGTCAAATGTAAATACAAATGCAACCATTTTCAGATAATAAAGGCAATAAATACTTTGTTACTGAAGACTAATAGGATAAGTTTTACGCCTGTAATTTAGTGGCGATCTCTCACTCTCTCTCTCTTCAAACCGAAACAAAGAAATGAGTATGTTTCGGATATGCGGCACAAATAAATAAATCAGACCACCAACTCAGACCAGAAAAGGAAGAAAAGGAAACCACCTTAACCAAATAATGCCAATAATTAATTCAAATCATACCTTCTTGCCCTCATTGTCTCCTCTGTAGAACTGCTCGGCTCGGGTCTTGCCCTGCACCACGGGATCGACAGCTTCCAAATGAGAAGGATTAGCGCAGACGGCCAGCCGGATGTTCTTGTTCGTGACACGGTTCAAACGCTCAATGTACGTTCCCAAATGGTATTTTACATCACCGGAGCCCTAAAAGTTCAACAATAAGCAAATGAGAACTTTTATTCCACTTTTGCATTTCACTACAGTGGCAAAGCCTCCATAGAAGCCCAAAGTCAGGCTTGCCCTTTCAATCTTTCAAACTGCTCAAGCAATAATATCAACTATAAAAATAACTCGTAAACTGTTTCAAACTATTTCAAATTTCCCGCGCGCTCCTCTGTTCTACACAGGCCATGACCTCGTAGCTTTATTATGTAACGTCAACACTTGGCAGTTTGCTTTCAATTCGAAATACATTGATTTGTGTTCTCTCTGTCTCAAAGCGAACACGCAATAGACTGTCAAAATTAATGAAAGCAAGGAGTTGATTTGAGCGATTAGTCGTCTCTCTCGCACGCGTGGGCTTTTTACCAGGCTTTCGAGAAGACGATCGCTCCCTTTCTAACCTGTGGCAAAATATTATATAATGAAATATAGCTACGAAATATTCATATAGCAATTACTATGTAACCAAAAGCCGGGCTTTGCAATGACGTTGTTTCCGAGTGCAGGGGCGCGTGGGCGATCGTTTGCAAGTTCACTTCACATTTCAATGTTTACCTACTCTGTTTGTTTTTATTGTGTCTGTAGAAAACCTATGCTTATTCAAAGATTTTTAGTGAAAATGGAGAATAACATTGTTCCTTGTGATAAATTGAAGTGTGTTAAAGCGCTAATCGGCCAGGAAAAGGTAAAATCTTTATATAAATAAATATAAATAATTTGGTATTTTAATTTTGTACATTGTTTGTACTTTGTTCATGTATAGTATTGTATGTAAATATCTTTTTCTTTCGTTCAATAAAACCCAAATGGTTTTTTTTTTCAAAGCTACCGAAGGTATGCAAATGGTGATATATCATACAATCTATCTAGCAGTAGTATGCCTTCTCTGTGCTTTGTTAAACACGTCCTCGACAGTATTGATTATGAAATTGAAGAGTGGAGACAGATCAAGACTGGTGTATTTTTATAAAACTGCTAAAACAACAAAACCATATCCTGGGCTCGCCCTAGTTTGGAGCCTTAGCTTCGCCACTGTCACTAAAACTACAATATAATACAAACTGTTTTTAACAAAATCCTGTTTATAACATGTTTTTGTCTTTTTTTTTTAATTAAAGATAAACTTTTATTAAAATAAAAACTTACATCATCCTCAGCTTCAAGACTAGCAAACTGTGTGAACAACTGATGAAGAGGTTTACGACAAACATTGGCCAAGACGTTGAGACGACCTAGTAACAAAAAGAGCATTTGGCATCAGCTGAGAGTAATAAACAAATGTCATGTAAAATATTAAATGCTATGTGTCCATACCTAATGTAAAGTTTTATAATGCAAGGAATCTGTTCATTTGTGAAAAATAGGCGGTGAGACACATAAAAGAGTCGTTAACTACAAGTTTTTATGAGCCATTGTTTGCAAGGCAACTAACTACACAGTTCTCATGTATAAACTTTCCGGTAGCTTATGCTACCCCCAATTGAGGTATAAATAATAAATAGAGAAGAAAACTAAACCAGAAAATGGGCAGCAAAAATAAGAAAAAAAATAAAAAATCAGAAAAAACTGCGGGTACCCACTCACCATGTGTAGCAACTATAACAAATACCACCCTATAAGGCAATTTTGGAGAGGGTCTGTGTTCACATGTGGTCTCTAAATAGGCTGAAATGTTTAAATAAAACTAGTTTTAACGGATTTTATGTTCATACTGTATAGATAGAACATAAATCAGAACAAAAATTAATAATTTTAATCTGGAGATAGCGTGGTTAACTGTGATATTTTGACGTCGAACACCTGCCTCCCCCGTGGCCATGGATGCTGTAAAATGCTCGAAAACTAGGGCTTATAAAATAAGTTAATACACGCGATAAAAACCGTAAAAACTAGTTTTTATTTAATGTGTTTGCGTAAGTATAAGAAATCATTAGGCTGTATGGTCACAGCAATAACAACATACCTCTGTGAGGCATGCCCATAATGATGGATTCCACGCCGAGTTTTGTAGAGACGTCGATAACTTGCTTCATTGCGGGGATGAGTATCTCGCAGCCTTCCAAGCCGAAACGCTTTTCTGAAGACCATTTTTTCGCCAAGAAGTTCTCAAATCTAAAGGAAATATTAAATAGGAATCCTTTAAAGTTGTCAGTAAAATCTTAAACGTAAAAATATCGCTAAGCTGTTATTAAATCTCAACCTCACTGGGTGAACTAACTTTTGTAAAATGTTGAAAAGAATATTACTTATGGAGAAGTTAGATAAAATTCACAGTTGACTTAATTGAGCTTGGTAGACCTGTGTTCCGTTTACATCGTATATATGATTACATTCTAAACTTGCGACCCGCCGCCGCATCGCCTAGAAACGATCGATCGAACGCTGTTATTTAGATTTAATCAAAGACCATTTTAATCTTATAATTTTCGTTTTTTTATAAAATAGCTCCAATATTTTTCGATAAAATATAGCCTACATCACGATTGGCATTACTCTCTACAACTAATCTATTCAGACAGACAGACAGAAATTTTAAAATGTTTATTCATGTCTTAATATCTTTTAAATAACACTAAGTCTAAAAGAAGTATATTAGTAGTATTTAAATATTACAGACAGACAGTTTAATTTTATTTATAAGTGTAGATAAAAGTTTGTTTGTATAGCATAAGGTTGACAAACCAGCACACAGTCCACCTGATGGAGGATGCTGTGGCCTATAGACATCCACATCTAACTTCGATTAAGAATCTAAATGAAGATGGGTATCACCCGTGAGGACTAAGATGTAATGCCTCAATTCCAGTAAAACGGGTCTCCGGTTCTCTTCACTCACCATACGAAACACAGCAGCATTAAGCTGCTATTTTATGCTGGTATTCTTGAGAACGTGGTCCTTCCCGGGCAAGCCGACCCATTCGTGCTACAACCATAATATAGCTGCAGCGTTGCTCTGCCGTGTTTAAAAGTATTCTAGTTTTCACCAAACCGACGGTTCAGTCAAGTAAATGAAGAGAAATAACAATTATTGCCTCCTCTGTCACTATCTTTTTTAAATAATAGCGAACATTATTTCGATAAAGTATGACAACCTGTATTGCACCCATAACATCCCACTCCAAATCCAATACTGAACATGGACCTCCCTCATAAATTGCGTAATAGTGGGGATGATTGCCAGGCTTGCCAGGCTGGTTGGCAGTATTTTTTATTAATATTGAGTTATCATCCGGAAGACAGTGCTGCTCATCTCCTGTTACAGTTTCCCTTTGGCAACGTCCATTAATCACGTGAGGCTCGATACGTGGAGAGGGGCGTACGAAAAAATCACAAAACATCTCCAGGGGGAGGGAAGGTGTAGTGAGATATTACGTGTATTTATTTTTTCGTTGAACGCACCATTTCTAAACTGAAAAGCAGCGCGTGATTTTAACTCGCCGTTACCAGGCATCCCCCGTCGGATACTTCCTCCATACCCGATTTTGCAGTCATCCAGTGGCCTATATTTTCTGAAACCTCAACAGCATGATGGCAAGACCCTTGCTACATTTCTTGGCGTCAGTCTCTTGGAATTATCCCAACACAAGAGGGCTTTGACAAATTTCATTATGACCTGTATTGCCCTACCCTGAAGAAGGATCGTCAGCAGCTTAGGAAAGGATGTGCCAGTCAGAGTTCCCCGTAGGCGAAAAAGACACAACAGTTAAACAATCGAAATATTAACATATGGTTCATGGGACAGGAAAAGGGTAAAATATATTCATTTACATTATGTTTTTCACACGATGACCTTTAAAATTCTTTTGCCAGTCGAAAACAATCTGCAACCTTAACGTCAGTCTGGACATTTTTATCACGGTTCTTAATATAACAGAATTAAATTACATTATACCTGTACATGATTAAAACTACTTTTACGGATTTTATCGCGTTTATTTTTACTTTTTATTTTTAATTCCCGACTTTTCGGGCGCTTTCCAGCGCCCATGGTCACGGGGGACTGAGATGACTGACGTCCCGATGTCATTGTTAAACCCGGAGTACCTTCAGCTTTTTTAATTATTGTTTATGGTATATTATAAAAAAGCTGAAGGTACTTCGGGTTTAACAATGACATCGGGACGTCAGTCATCTCAGTCCCCCGTGACCATGGGTGCTGGAAAGCGCCCGAAACGTCGGGAATTAAAAATAAAAAGTAAAAATAAACGCGATAAAATCCGTAAAAGTAGTTTTAATCATGTGTAGTGTTCGCGTAAATATAAAAAATCATTATTATACCTGTATTTACGAATAATATTCCGAAAATTTGTAATGTACTTGGTACCAAAAAATACACGTGATTTTGGATAGGGGAGTGGGGTTAGCCGAAAACCTCACCATGTATCAACCATAGGGAAAAAGGGGGTTAAAAGTTGTTAAAAAAACATCACGTTATTAATGGACGACCCCTTTGTCGCTTCTTACTATATCTACAGAGTAATTTGGGGTTAGTAGATGCCTTTATACCGCCCACTACTACTAAAATGTATTTAAATTAAAAAAAGTATGTGAAACCCGCCACGACGCCATGCGGCTACGCAGTAGAACAGAAACATATAAAGATTTTACAAGATGATTTCTTATATTTACGCGATCACTACACATTGAATAAAACTATTTTTACGGATTTTATCACATTCGATTTACTAATTTTTATCCCAACGGTTCGGGTGCTTTAAACACCCATCGTCACGGGGGAAACTGAGATGAGATAGATGACTGAAATGTTTGACACCCCGATGTCATAGTTAGCCCGACTACCTTCAGTTTTTGAAAATTAATTTTCATCTGATGTACGCAGAACGAGCTTACAGTGTCTAGAAGTCTTGCAGTGGTATGCTTGGGTTTAATTTTGTTAATTATAGGATCTCAAGCAGATGGCATCACCCATACATCTTCTCTTTTTTTTATAGGATAGGGTGACAAACGAGCACACAGTCCACCTGATGGTAAGTGGTTGCTGTGGCCCATAGACATCTACATCTATCCTCGATTACGAATCAAAATGCAGATGCGTTGTCACCCGTGAGGACTAAGATGGAATGCCTCGTTTCCAGCAAAAAGGGTCTCCGGTTCTCTACACTCACCATACGAAATACAGCAGCATTAAGCTACTATTTTACGCTGGTATTCTGTGAGAGCGTGGTCCTTCCCCGGTCCAGCCGACCCATTCGTGCTACAACTATACTATTAATATAACTGCAGCATGGCTCTACCACGTAAATCTCTATTGAAATTAGGATGTTTTTTTTTAATTCAATAACCTCGCGTCCTTATAATTAACCTGGGTGAGTCGGTGTTCTTCGGGAATTAAAAATAAGTAAATTAAACGCGATAAAATCCGTAAAAATAGGTTATTATTTTACTTTTATCCGAAGTTGTGTTGGAGAATGGAATCAACGGGTTATTTATCATCCGGCAGCGAAACACAAAATATCATATCATAAAGTCATTGATCACCAGTGTCAGAGTGACCCAGATGAAGTTAGTTATCAAGTCTTACCATGACATTGTAAAAATATAGAAAATCTGATCAGAACTATCTTATCCAACATAATACACACAACTGATAAAAATTCACAAGATATTAAGTGTCATCACATCAGTTTATAGATGTGGTTATAGTTCTATTGCCCAAATGAAGTCAAAGACTTTGATTAACTGGTAATTTCGGTGGGGAGAAATTATTGCTTACTAAACCTAGCAATTGGATAGATGGTCACGCAACACAGATGTCGCACCTATAACACATATTCCCGTCGTCAGTCTAAATATTTTAAGTTTTGTACAAAATATAATGATACCGCAATTAAACTGCGGTTGCCAACCCGCGAGCCAAGGGTGCCAATTATGGCAAACATCCACATGAGGCAATCCTTGATGAAGCCTGAAAGCCTATGAGCAGCACCGCCATCTATCGGAGGATATGAGATTCTTCAAGTATTTTTCTAAGACTTCTTACGGTATCCATGTGAGTTAGATATGGGGTGACGGATCCTTTGGCATCACCACCAGGCGCGATTATGATTTTAAGTGTTTGAATTTTTTATAGGATAGGGTGACAAACGAGCACACAGTCTACCTAATGGTAAGTGGTTATTGTGGCCCATAGACATCTACATCTATCTTCGATTACGAATCAAAATGCAGATGCGTTGTCATCCGTGAGGACTTAGGTGGAATGCCCCGTTTCCAGTAAAAAGGATCTCCGGTTCTCTACACTCACCATACGAAACAGCAGCATTAAGCTACTATTTGACGCTGGTATTCTGCGAGAGCGCGGTCCTCCCCCGATCGAGCCGACCCATTCGTGCTACAACTATTATATATATACTACTAATATAACTGCAGCATGGCTCTACCACGTAAATTAAAGAGTGTAAGACAATAAAAAAAAATAAAGGTGAGAAAGAAGACCCCACTCCAAAAACATACACTAAGTATTACTATTATTGGCTATTATTTTTTTAAAAAAAATAGTACCGGCAGTAGGAGAAATGGAGTCACAGTTAAAAATATATTAAATATATTTTACCCAGTTGATCTGGTAAGGCGGGCAAGGACGAGCCTCTTCTGGTCGGAACTCATCTTGGTGACGTTGGGCGGCTCCATTCGCTGTCTGATCCAATTACACTGCTCTAGTGAGTTAATGAACATGAACTCTATGCCAATGTTATTGCAGTATGCTTGCTCGAGACGGTTCAAGATTTCCCTAAAAAATAAATTTATACTTTGATAATATATGATGATGATTTCTGTAAACACAAAATCCTTAGCAGATTTATGATTTAACGACATGTTTTGAAATTTTTTTTCACCATTAATAAACAATTCAAAAAATATATAAGCTTTATAGTATCAGAATGACAAACATGCTAATAGTCCACCTGGCAGCAGTGGTTAATGTGAGCCCATAAACACTTGCAGGTAACAAGAGGGCTACAGACACGTCGTTGTCGCTGGGAAATAAGATGAAATATCTCATGGCCAACTCTCTGTCTCTCTTATCCTTCAAATCGCAATACAGCAGAAATATATAAGAAGGTATTCCCACCCAGACAGGGTTATAGGCAGTAAACCTAACCCAATGCAACAAGCATAATACGTGTAATGATGTAATGAGGGAGACTATGGGTATGTTCCAAAATAGAACCCAGTGTACTGTCCAATGCAAATGACGTCATGAATCGACGCTATACTGTTTTTTTTTTATATAGAAGAGGGGGCAAACGAGCACGCGGCTCACCTGATGTTAAGTGACTACCGCCGCCCATGATCAACAGCAACACCAGGAGAATTGCGGGTGCGTTGCCGGCCCTTTAGAAAGGAGTAAGTACTGGTGATTCGTTTCAAAACATAGGACAATATAATATGACGTCATACATTTACGCCATATTGGAAAAGTGTTGGCGATTATTTTGCCATTTTGTGCTCCAAAAATCATTACATCTTCCTAATGGAGATACCAGCAATTATTGAATAATTTTTTGTATTTGAATAAATAACAACAAATTCTGGCATGCTTCATTCAGCGCACACACAATTAAAAATTGTTTTATTGTGGCCGGATATCCGACGCAATATGGCGGCGGCACGCCAGTACAATATAGTGTCTTTTGATGACGTCATTTGCATTTGCCAGTGTACTGGATTGTATTGAGGAACATACCCTAAATTCCTTAATATGCATTCCTTTCTGAAAACCAGCATTGTAAGCTTTAAAAGAATTACTTCAGGCTAAAACTTACACAAGAACCCCATCGATTTATTTTCAAATTTAGATGTATAATAAATATAACAGTCTATACAAAAAAATATACCTTAACGGTAAAGCTTTTTCTTTTTCTCCAATAAAAGTCGTTGAAGGGAGTTTGAAAACTCTGTCCATGTCGGCTTCATCTAAAACATATAGTGCTTTATAAGAGTATGAAGATCTTTTCTTTAAATCAAAATACAATAAACAAAGAAATTATAGAAATGCAGCATAAATAGAAACAAGCACATAAAAAGCAGCAGATTAAAAGTATACGTCTATCATATCCCTTTACTAGCTCTTACAAATTATTAAAATGTGTTTTTAACAACCCTAGTCACATTCCTAGTCACCCCCTAAATCCCATCCAATTTAACAACCAAGAATTAATTACACAAAAACCACCTTTATCAGAAATAATGCATCAATCGTTATTATACAAAGTCCAACGGTGTGGAAATAAAAAGACTGCACGATAACATTGATACTGTGACGAAACCATTCTCTGGCCGCGGCCCAAGATCACCCGAAAGATTCGCGTCAAGGTTGCAGACTGTTAAAATGTTCTCTACCCGATCCATAACAAAATGATAAATATGATTGATATTTGGTATTAACAATTAACATACATAATAATTATTAATATCCTAGTATTAATATCATTCTATAATGCAATATTTACAATCGTATGAATAATAGATATTATATTATATTATATAATACATTGTAGCCATGCAATCAGTCATTAAACGTTAAGTCATCTCATGCACACACTGGGAGTAATAGTGATACCAAACATATACGCAATGATAGCATGCAGTTGAATATTTCAAAATAAACAACCATAAAAATGTCAAATGGCGTGCGAGCCGAGGGTGTTGTGCATTGCATTACGTTACTGATACACCGTAGTTATGGCGTAAGTAAATAATGAAATAAATGTACTAAATATAAAAGACGACTCAATAAGGCTGCCAACATTTCTACACTATGTTATGTTGCTGTGATTCTATACGATTCTTAATGTTAATTTTTACTAAAATAGATTTTTTTATGGTAAAATATACGAATCATACTTAATAGTATTTGTAGTTACAAAAGCGTCATAAATTACGAGGGTACCTAATTATATTTTGCATAAAACATTAAGAAACTTATTTACGCTCGGTAACTTTACCGGTCTTAAAAGCATTAGACTATATTACAATATTTTTTTATAAAAATTAATAAGTATATAATAGGAAATTTATGCGTTGGTTTTTCTGTTATATAAATTATATCTTCCTAATAAATCGTGATTTCAATGCATGCAATTTGATAACGTTAAACCCACGATCAAACTAAAAAATAGCACGGTAGTCCATTTGGCAGCCGTATTTATGTACTATGTAATATTTTTTAATATTATTTAATATTTTTTTGCATTGAACTACTAAACCATAACTACGTGTAATTATGCCAGGTTCTCTAGTCTCCTTACCAAACCTGTAGCTGTAGTGAATCACCTCCCTCGGGTTTTTACCAGCCAATTCGTGGTTTGCTATTTCCAATGGGTCGAGTTTCGCTACATGATGTCCTCGGATCTGTTTTTTTTAGTTTTTACTTGTTAAGTAAGCGGTAATACTCCAAGATCGTGTTAGGTATTCTGTTATAACCTCAAATAATAAAAAGCGCAAAATAAAAGAATAAAAAAATTATATGCGATGATTAAAACAAAGTTTAAATTATAAACAATCACACACAACTCACAAATTTACTGCGAATATAAGTTATAATTAGCTTGTTCATAAAAAAATATAGTGGAAGTGTTATAATATGCGTAACCAATGCGGATAAAGATTCGCTTAGTATTATTACGATACTATGTACTATAAACTATGAAATAGTGGTACAATAGATAATTGTATTGCTTTCAACATTGATGATGTAATCAAATTCAAAAAGAGAAAATATTTGTAACGGAAATGAACTATTAATTTATTATGATTACAATATCATAAATTAATATTAGTTTATTGTTCTATTAGCTGCAGGGTTATATGTAGACATCCTAATATCTTATATGTCAACAAATCGATACATTTACAGTGTTAGTATACTTGAACATGTAATTTATTCAATACACATATAAAAGAAGCGCTAAGTAATAGTATTGTTTAACGGACAGTTCAAGAAGCTTTATTTATATATATTGTTAGTTGTTACTAATAAATCAGTTCTGACATGCGGTTCTTGATATCATGTTTTTATATTGTATCTTATCAGAGTCTACCTCCTGTTCAAGTGGTTTGTCGACTTACAATAGTAGTTTAAACAGTATAATATACTATTATGACGTATTCTAGCTTCGGTAAGAAAACTACCAATTGCTAAATGTATACAAAAACCTGTATGCATAAAAAATAAGAGAAATCAAAATAAAATAATTCATTTTGTGATAACAATAAAAATAATGTGCCATCGTAAACAACGGGTAGTCCTACCTTTATCTATCATATTGGAAATATTTATAATGAGTTATTGTCACTGAAAAATTATTAAGTATCCCCCTATTATTTTACTTTTATTAACATTAGAATACATTTGCCTAGATTCTAGATAGTCTGTACCCTTCTACTGTCTCTATCCGTCTAGATTTAAAAACTAGTAAAGGAATATGATCAATTTAGCTTTAGTTGTAATTTTTATGGTTAAAATTAAATGCAAGCTACTTAAAATGATGTGTTAATGGAATTAATAACTTAAAATAGATAATGATTATGTATTTTAAATTTTAATAATTAGTATGTTTATGTTTATAATAATTTTAATCAAATGTAAGTAATAACCGATAATATCAAAAAGCTAGTCTCAAATTTAAAACCAATTACAGATACCGTCAAGCATATTCGTGTGACACATTAAGTTTCCTTGCGTGAAATTAATTGTAGTAATTTAAGATAATAAATTTTAATTTTGACCAAACCGCGTCTAAATCTTACAAAAGTTATTCCCCAAAGTACCTGTTAATACGATTACAAAAAAATTACAACATTCAATTATTAAATTCAATATACGACCAAACACCCATAGTAGAAGCTACACCCCAATAGTGTACTCAGTCATAAGCGAATTCTCACAAGGTAGAAGACGAAATTCCCTCAACCGCTAGAAAAAAAATCAAACATACATACATGGCGTGTGCAACTAAAGCTAAAACCTTTATCTACCAATTTGGAAAAGACGTATTGCTCATTGAAAATTCGTGGCATGGACTTTTATGTAGTTAAAGAGCTGTCTAGAAATAGACCTTATATCCTACAAATGGCCGATTGACAATATTAGAGGGTCTTAAGTCTTTTACAATATTGATAACTGAAGCACATCAGCGGACTTTGCTACAACCTCTAACGCTAATAGGAAACTATAAAAATGAATGAAATCAACATGGATATAAATGATACATGACGTTGAAATACGTTATCCCCGTTCATTTTTACAGTTTTATATATTATCGTTTCATCATATCGCCGAGTAGTGGCGGCGTCAGAGATTCCACTATAACCTATATCATTCCGTAGATGTCGGTAAAAGGCGGTATATCTTCCTGATAACGGTACATATCCTCCCTGGGGACAATATGGGAGAGGCCTCTGTTCAGCAGTGGATTTAGATAGGTTGTAATATCGATAATAATGATGACTGGCGTTAACGATTACATGTCAAATTCGCTCTCACAGCTGTAATCCGTTTATGAACTTTATCACAACTTGGAAAGAATGAATATTACTAAAAAGCTCTTTAACTTTGGTAGTCCAGCTGCCACAAGGTAACCCTCAATCGCAATACGTGGTGGGTCATACCGAATCGCACGTGTTGTCTAATAACGGCCTCGCTAGCGAAGGCGCGGAGGCCCCCGTGCCACTCGCCGCTCGAGGCCGGGTCCCCGGTGGCTATGCCCAGCGGATCGAGACGCGCCACCAGGTGGCCCCGAGACTGAACCGCGGAAACAATCCAAAAACTTTACGAAAAACCACTTCCAAATAGGTTTTTTTTTAATAAAAACCAATAGTAAATTATTCATTTCGTATATATATAAAAGAAGAACAAATAATTGAGACTAGCATTTTTTTTTAAATCGGTCCGTTAGTAACGAATCGTGGTAATATGATGATTAGAATTCGTTATATGCTGCCTGAAAGTGATGCATTTTTATAATTAACGAATAAATTTATCCACTACTCTAATTTAAACAACTACTGCAAACAAATAAGTCCATTTTTACGGCAATATTATCACATACATGCCATATTTAGACACACCTGCTTAATTCCCAATATTTGATCAAATATTAATAAGCGTGAGGGACATCACAGGGACAATATTAACAATACTTATTTATCAATCACCAGACTTGATCACTGTTTAATCGAATGTATGTAACAATATCGTTTATCAAATGCAACACGAAACACGCAACGTAACAGTTAAGGACAGCGCACACAACATCGTAATGCGTCATGACCGTAAAATTCGAATGAAAAAATGGTTAAATTCACAGATTTATAACCAGTACCTCTTAGAAACCACAAAAGAAATAAGTCTTTTTAAAAAAGCCTTTTTGGTTTAATAATATTAATGATAAAAATAAGTATTTTTAATACAAATCAGGAAAATCGTTAAAATTGCTTCAAGTTGTTTTAGTATCTATATCGAATATCGCCAAATTTTATCGCATGAAATTGATATTACAAGTTCGACGACGGAAATGATTTATTCGATCATGACGCAAAGCGATTGATGTATCTAACGAATGCATATATATTTTCGTTAATCGATATAGTGATTGATCCCAGCGGTCGGTAGCGGAACCCCGTGGGGCGTACCGAAGTTGAAATATTTCCTCATGATGAGCTCGGAGCCGAGCGCGCGCATGCCCAGTGCGGGCAGGTCGGCCGTCGTGATGCCGAGCGGGTCCACGTCGGCCGCCAAGTGACCGCGAGCCTGCCACGCACCCGCCACCACATTGTTTAGGCCCGTCTACTCATGAATCATACGACCCAGCGACTTGACAACATTACGAACGCAATCTCAAAAATGTCAATCGTTTTAAAAACACGCAGCTTCCAAAACCAGTTGACGTCGTCAATCTAACTGCGTTCCATTTAATTTAATCATGAATTCTAGTGAACTGTGGACTAGTGTGTTATACAGGTAAACATGTTTACGACCATTTAGAATTTTGATCATTGATGACTTGATATTTTTTATAACAAGCAACCTTTTTTAATATAATACATAAATTGTTTTCCTATTGAAATGTCGCCAGGTCGCATGTCCCTTTGTTATTCCAATGTCAGTAATACAATCGCAATGACTTAATTCACCTTACCATGTTAATTCTTTCACGTTTCAACTTAGACTTTTATTATGTTTCTATAAAGAAAACGCCAAAATTTTCTACTTTACATCTATTTTTGTGATTTGCTTCACTAAATGTGTTAAAAAGGTCCATTATCAGTATCACCTTAAAAGTGTACCCTTATCAGTTAGTGCGTATTGGAAATCGTGGATGTGGATTGTTAGATTTAAAATTTTCCATAAAATATACGTTTTAATGTAACTGTATTAATTAAGACAGATATGCACACTAATGAAGTTCTCAATCATATTGTCGACAACGATACGTCATATTAGAAACAACAACACTAAAAAAGTAAACAATAAAACTCAGAAAACTCATCATCTTGTGTATGAAATTCTCGAAGGGGTATAAATGCATTTTTTTTATAATTTCAAGAACAACCATACAGAGCACAAGCTTTCAAATTTTTCTACACAATGTTGTAAATATTATAAAATTATAATATAACTACAATGACTCCATTTGTGACGGGGTCTGATTCAAAAGACTAAACAAACTGTGCAAACAATAAATAATTGTATACCTAGCGACTTATTTATTTGGTTTAAAACAACAATACAGCAAAGTTTTCACCTGGTAGCTCCTGATAATGGCCTGTACTGCCAGGTGATCGTCGATGATCTTCTCGTTAATTGGAGAACCTGTGGAATTAGATAGTTTAATATATGATGCCGGCGTGCCCGCTTAAGAGAATCAATCACACTCATTCTCGTGCCGTGGTTGTCACAAGATTAAGAAGAACGCTAAAAATCGTATGGCTTCATAATATTGACCTTCTTCCATATCAGTCAGTAATAGTCCCCGGCATAGACCCTTCATTGTATTTACATAGAAAGAAGTATTTGCAAACATCGTAACTATTATAAATCGCAATATCAGATGTATCGCAATTTTGATGCCACTGTTCGTCGCCTCTAGTTAATTTAAGCCTCTCTTAATACTAGACTTGGCACCGTCATTTATTGGAAGTATTTCTGGTCCTTTCCATAGTCACCTTTTACAACACATTTAGAAAAAAGTTACAATTATTGTACTTACTAGATTATTGTATGTAAGACCATAAAAGTTACAATTATTGTACTTACTAGATTATTGTTTGTAAGACCATAAAAGTTACAATTATTGTACTTACTAGATTATTGTATGTAAGACCATAAAAGTTACAATTATTGTACTTACTAGATTATTGTATGTAAGACCATAAAATGCGCAGATCGACGAGCAGTAGACTGTTTAAAGGCCGGAGGTGAAGAATGTTAAAGGTTTTACATACTGCAGAACACTATTGTGATACAACAAATATCGACTTTGTATGATTGCAACATTGAAAGAAATGTAAAAATTGTATATTTAATTGAATCAGGACGAAATAATAACTATAATAGTAAACATAAATCAATTTTCCATGTTACCTGAAGCAATCGAAGGCATTCCAGCAGAAGCAGGCACAAGCGACGAAAGTGGCACTTCATTTTTAGAAAAAGGCGCCAAATTTGGTGGCGGAGTGTAGGCAAAACCGGGATGCGCTCCGTTTGTCGCATTGCGGAAGAATGCGTCCCACGACTATGTATTAAGAAATATATTTTGCTCAAAACATGACGTTGATAAACAATTACACCGACGCTTAGTCTAATTAAATGCAAATATTTCTCCAGAGCCGTGAGAATGACGGCGATAAAGCGATAAGAAATGCTAAAATATCAAATTTTCTTATACGGTATACGCGCGAATGCTTAATAAAGGGTGCTCCAATTAATCAGTTCCATACTACTATGACGAAGGTACATTTCTCATACTCTTGATTAAATGCCTTCTCATTGGTATCAACTATCACAAATAAACGGAATACTTTCAACATTGGCGCAGTAACAACTACGTTATCTACGACAGTAATGAAGATAATATTATAATATAAGAGACTTCTAATTACTCCCATTTTCTACTCAAAGCTTCACGCCAGTTAGACTACTGGCAGTCGACTGGCAGATTCGAAGCCATTCAATTCAAGTTTTTAAATTTTAACTAATGGTTTTAGATCGAAGGGGAAGTCCCTTTATAATACAAATTTACTAAAATTTTCTTGTACCATTGAGCATTTTTTTCAACGTTTTTCTTTTTATTAACACGTCAATCTTCACCTACGATTACGTTTCATAACAAACATATTTGTTGATGTACTTTCATTACTAATATTAAAATAATTTAAGAGTATAGTAAACGGAATCCCAATACAAGTAACTATAGCTAAAGGCCTACTTTATTTTGTACCCTGACCCTGAGTGACAAAATCTTACTGACCTGGTTCACTTGACTACAAATTTAAATTAAAAAATCATAAAAGCATTTTTGTTATTCCTAAGCTTATGCACCAACTTTATACGTCTTGATAGTCTATAAACTACGTAGCAAATAACGTCATTATGTCAACGTATTTGTTAACCACTTATTAGCGGATTAGGTAGGTTTATGAAACTCGCACGAAGTCGCTACAGGGAATAACTAGATAAAGTTAGAATTCACCCGCGAATTGGCCTTGCACGGTTGAACGATTTCAATTACTGACCTTTTTCAATAACCAACGTAACATTTGTTCATTCCATTCCATTCCAGCCTATAAAAATGCACTGTTGATAGATTACCTCAAAGAGAGGAATTTACCATAGTTGCCACATTTGGTGGGCGGGTTGGCAACCGCAGCATGTTGCATAATTCCCCCCCGAACGGGTTCCCGCCTTGTCGTGGCGGGGGGGCTTAGTAGCCGTGGCTTGGTCTCCCGCGGTGAACAAAGAGGAACCCAAATGGCTGGTCCGAGGTGGAGGGCCGGCCCGAGGTGGCCACTCCGAGTGGGCTTGGGAAGCCCGCTTCGGATGTGTGTTGGTGGACTGCGGTGAGAGGTGTGTCCTCCCCACCTACTGCTGCAGCCGAGGTGGAGTCGCGGAGGAAGAGGAGTGTTGGTATGGCGATGCGCCACTCGCCCTATCCTCCGCGACTCAAACGGGGCCGCACCGTTGATGCGGTGGTGGTGGGGCTGCGGGGGGAGAGGATTGTCGGTATTGCGAGGCGCCGCTCTCCCTACCCTCCGCAGCCGAATCTTGGTTGGCGGCGGAGCCACAGACCAGATCCGCCGCTGGGGTCGGGAAGACTAGTACTTCTAAGTGCTCGTTTTTCCTGGCCCCATGGCCTTCTTGCATTGGACGCGGGGGCGTCCGTTGCGCAGATGAAATTGGAGGCCGTGGAGGAAGGCGCGCCATGTGTTCTGGTGCGCCTTACCTGTGAAGGAGAACGGGGAGGAATATTCCTCTCCCGAGGAGGTGCTGCCATGAGGCGGCAGGCGCTGGTGGGGCTGCGGATGTGTGCGAAAGCGTTCCCGTGGCCCTGCCAATAAGCGACAAAGGTGGAACACTATGGGGTTTTAGTCGGTGCGAGTCCGACATAACCCGTCCATGCCCCCGCGAGGCGGGTATGCGTAGGCATTTCCCCATGTTATAAAAAAAAAAAAGCATGTTGCATAATTAAAATCATATCATTTCAGATTATTATATTTTAACGAAACACAATTTTTAACTTCTTACGATTATGTTTACTTACACAATACGTCTTTCGTCAACGATAAAGCGCGTTGATAAGATTAACAATTCACTTAGAGTTTTTACCGACTCAAAAAAGAGGAGGTAATCACTTTCGACTGTATGTTCTTATTTTATTTGTGTTACCTCATAAATTTTCTCTGGGTGAACCGATTTTGATGATTCTTTTTTTATCTAAATGCTCGTGCTTTTCATGTAGTGCCATATAAATTTAATCAAGATCCGACCAGTAGTTTTTGAGTGGTCTTTAATAATGAGTATTTTATTGACTTTGAATACATTGATTCGGTTGTATTGAAGTCGGTTATAATTTTTTTTACTTATACCACTTGACTATTATCCAGTGTTAACTTTCGGCACTTAACTTAGAAATATTTTCAGTAAATAGACAATTGATTTTTGGTTAACACGTGCATAGATAGAGAAGAGTGTATAAATAGAAAAGAAATACTTAATTCATTAATTACTTAGCACTTATCGTCAGTACTCACCAAACAGCCATTCATTGATAATACATATAATATTTATAGAAATTGTTTTCTTCAAAATATAATCGCTTTGCCTCTAAGTCCGCTTTTAACGTTCAAATGAATTATTAAAAAATATTGCCTCATTAAAAATCGAATTCAATATTTTATACAGAAATCATGTCATATATATATATATATATATATATATATATATATATATATATATATATATATATATGTATATATATATATATATATATATATATATATATATATATATATGTATATATATATATATATATATATATATATATATGTAACAGTAAAATTTACTTTTTGTTTGCATCATACATATGACACCGTGTTGATGAATTTATTTTACGTTACAATCTCTTTCATGTTATACCAAATGGGTTTACAAACGCATTTATTACGCTCAGTCTGTGTAAGGTGGCACCTCTAAGCATTGTTTGCTCCTCGGCTATGTAAGTTTTTTAAAAGTACCCTATTATATTGTATTTAGTTTGTTCTTAGAAATAAAAATTGCTAAAAAATGTATAATTACAACTGAATGTATTTGAGCGAAATTGATTCGATATATAAGTGAATGCCTAAGATAAGATTATTATTTGTTTGTATACATATGTTTAAACTTTCTCAAGTAAGTGAATTGTTGTAAATTCTTATGGGAAATAAAGATATCTCAAACCTTAAACTTACGACCACCTTCAATTAAGCAATTTTATCAAGTTTTCTTAAGTTTCGGAAGCATGTTTTTTACTTACTTAACTAATTCTATAAGTTAATTTTTTACCATCTAAGACAGTTTGATACCTGGGTGTACAACTATATGAATAATCCTAATTATCATTTAAATAAATCCACATACCGCATGAACAGAGTTTGGGTCTGATAGCCAGGCATTGTACATTGTCTCCACATAGGCAGAACTGGAGCCATTGAGGAAGGGTTCTGCCGCTGTAGAACTCTTCAGCCTTTGGGCATTTACTGTCACAGCGGCAGTCTGTATGAGTAAAGAAACTATTAGAAATTTTTTAAGATTTTTTTTTACATAATAACTTTTATATCAAAAAACAAATAACATTCTTCTGGTTTTACTTTTAACAAGAGTCCGACCGAAGCTTCCGTTTCAGCCAGCTGTGGTTAAAAATAGTATTTTCGATCTGCGGATAAAATCAAAGCCAAAGCTCCTACACATTCTTCGAGATCGAATTATAGTTGAGATCTTGCGTCTCCTGATTTATAAATCGGGACAATACGTGCCTGTTTCCAGACCGAAGGGAAAGTATCCGTTTTTAAAGACATATTGAAAGTGGTGGCGAAAGGCAAGATTGATTTGATTGATTGAGATGAAGATTGTATATGTTCCCATGAAACTGAATTTATATGTGTAATGATTTTATGGTAGTCCACCTTGAGAAAGTTATATCTTTGGTTTTGAGCGTTAGGCTATAAACTTGGCTGATCACAACACGAAAATGTTAGAACTAAGGGAGGGTGGTGAGAGTCAGGGTTACTCGAAGAAAGGTTTTAAAAAAAAAATCGAAACTGAGAATCCCTGCATTAAAACTGAGTAAACCACATGGTTCAAAGGATATATAAGATTAAGCAACTGACCTTGGTTTAAGACAGACAAGCATGGCTTATACTCAGTAGTGGATTAAAGATGACTCTAATGTTAACAATAAAACTGGTTTGGTGTCTACTGTCTACACTATTACCGTTATATGTCACTTGGCCAGCCAACAGCATATCATGGATGTGATTTATTTGTGTCAATACCTAAATTAATGATGGTTGGAGGATTTAGCATTTTGCCGAAATATAAGACAAAGAGGGCTTCAGATGTGATGTCACATCTGAGGACTACTAAAATGGAATGCCAGCCTGTAATTATACTGGCTATCTTCACCCCTCAGACCGGAACACAGCAGTGCAAGCACTGCTATATCGAAACAGAAATAGGTAAAAGGCTAGTACCTATCTAGATGGAGTACTAAGCATAAGCAGAAAAAGTGTCTCACCACCTAGTAATGTTGGATAGCATCGAGCCCCTTAAATCATGACGTGACATTTATTTAAAGTAATCATAAATATGAAGACAACCTACTTGACACATTTGAATTAATTTTGCTTCTTATAGATAAAAAATGAGATGAAAGAGGGAAATGATTACCATCTTCCTGTTAAGAAGTCAAAAAATAAACAACTGTAGTTGATGTATACGCTCTATGAAGCAATCAATGGGAAGAGAGGAAAATAAAAGAAAGTTTTAAGGAAGTTCCAAGATCAGTTATTGGGTTTTTCTGTCAAGAAATTTTCAGTAGCAGCCTGGGATCAGAAAATTGGCAGTGTAAAACACGTAGAGGCATTAGTTCTACGCCTGATTGTGTTGATGAATAACTGTCCCACCAAGTTATGAAAGTGAAGGATTAGAGAGTACACTTGTCACAGGCTCTATAATCCTGTCCTGCGCAGATAGCAAGTCTCCATTGAGACTGGCCGCCATGACGGAAAGTATAAAATAAACATCAAATATTTATCATATCTATAATAAATGTCTGGAGGATATCATTATTATAGATTTATAGGAAATATGAAAAATATTTTATATTATAAATATTTCATCAGAATAGAATAGAATGGAATCACTTCAACTAAACATTATTCAAAGTGAATAAAATACTAATTATAGATTACAAAAATATTCATTGTTTTTTTTTTACCACTGGTAGGGAAAACCTCTTTCTTATGGGTTCCAATCTCAGACACCCCAGACCACCCCAGTCCCTAACGGCGAAATTTTTGGTTATGTATTTAATAAATGGCACTTTAATAAATAAGGCAGTATCACTATTTATTTACACCAACCTGGGATTTGTTTAAAAGCCATGATGCAAATCTCTCACAATTCCCAATTTTGTTTGAGCCTTGTAGGACAATCCTTGCTCGATGCATGGTGAAATTTAACTATGAACTTTAAATTATAAACTTTAACTTTTGATGATCTGTAACAAAATATTTATTGGTTAACAAAATATTTATGATGACGATGTTTTTCAAAAACCTAATTAATTTGAAATTGAATATCTCAAGGTCAAAGAACAAAAATAATACTTCACAAACTTTTGTTGGTAAACTTTATTATTAAAACTACTTCAATTTTGATTGATAGTAATAATAATAAAAATATTTATTACCACACAATAATTAATTTACATTTAAAAATAAGTACACATATAAATATTAGGTCCTTACATATGAAATTAGCGTTTTGTCATACTGACCACTTTGATCTGAAATATGTCCTCTTTGGTTAAGAATTCCAAATTCAAATTTATATATTCATTTAGCTGGTACATTTGAGTTTTGAAAACAGTTATTCATTTGCGTTTTTCCTATTATTTTTTTCTTAGGCGTCGCTTATTACAGCACAATGAACATGAAATATCGGTATATTTACGAGTACCAGTTCTACCGCACCAAAGCTGCAGAAACAGCTCGAAGGATTAATGATGTGTACGGCGATAGTGGCGCAAAAGAAAGCACGGTACGTTTTCGGTTTTAACGTTTTCGTTCTAGAAATTTCGACCTTCAGAACCAACCCCGTGGATGGCCCGAGATCAAAGTGGAAAATGAAGAATTAAAGGCTATTGTGGAAGCGGATCCATCACAAAGCACTTCAGAGATAGCTGCAGCCTTCGGGGTAATTGATAAAACTGTATTAATCCACTTGAAGCAAATCGGGAAAGTGAAAAAACTTGAACGATGGGTAGCTCATGAATTGAGTGAATCTCGAACTTGCAAACATGCATCGACCCCTTTGTTAATTTGCTCAACTGACACAAATATGAAGGGATTTTAAATCAAATCATTACTTGTGATGAAAAGTGGATACTGTACGATAATCAGAAGCGCTCGTCGCAATGGCTTAACCCCTAAGTTAGATGAGCTACAATTGGAATGTCAGTTACATCCACCGTATTCCCCGGAACTTGCTCCAGCAGATTACCATTTTATCCGACAACTCTTACAAGGAAAAGAATTCAACTCCGATGAGGCAGTCCAAACCGCCTTCAAAGAGTTTATCGATTCTCGCCCCCATGGTTTTTTTTAGTAAAGGGATCAATGAACTACCTATGAGATGGCAAAAGTGCAAAGATAACAACAGTATATACTTTGATTATTTAATATATTTTACAAAAAAAATTGACCTTATATTCCTCCCGTACAAAATGCTAATTTCATATGTAATGTACCTAATATATACTTAAAAAAATTAAAAATCAACATGTAAAACGATTTCCAACATAGATTAGATTTAATATGATGAAAGGTCATTCCAGCCTATTACGAATCTCCCATACACTGACCAGAAGGCATTGTAATCTATTACAACATATCAAAAGTCCACTTCTTAACATAGTCCACTTTCATAGGTGTGATATTTGTCATAATTGCCACACTTTACAACTGCATTTTTAATCTGAGTTGTTATTAGCTTAAGATGTAAGGAAACAGACATCACCATTTCTTGTTAATATCATCCGAAATTGTCATAAAAGTTTACAGAGGAAAACTTTTTACTGGAAATGAGTCATTCCATCTTAGTCCTCACAGGTGACAAAACATCTGCATTTTGATTTGTAATTGTGGATAGATGTAGATGTAATATGATGTAGATGTAGATGTAGAATGTAGATAGAACGCAGCAACTACTTATCGTCAGGTGGACTGTGTGCTCGTTTGTCACCCTATCCTATAAAGAAAAAGAGAAGAAAGTAAAATGATATATGAAATGAGATTATAGGGGAGTTGCTTGAGCAAGTGGAGGAGTTTGTGCATACAGAAAATGTGTTTAGCAGGGATAGTAGAAATGACAAGGATATAGAACAAGGAGTGAATATAGGAGACTAAGTAAAACTCTTTAATCTATTATGGGAAGTCAGAATTTGAGAAAAAAGGCAAGTGTGGTATTACTCAATACCGTGTTAGTCTTTATTGTAGTGAAAGTATGGTGTGGCAGAGAATCACGAGACTAAAATGAATGCTGTAGAAATTTGGTCACTAAGAAGAATATTAGAGATGACTGACTGTGACATCTGTGTGAATGATAAGGTAAGAAATTGTGTAATAAGAGAAATCATCATCATTATTACAGCACTTCACAAGTTCACTGCTGAACATAGGTCTCCCCCAAGTAATGCCACAAATAAGAGAAATAGTGCTTTGCAATAAGATGTAAGTGTAAGTGTGACCAAGATTAAGAAAGAAATGCTTCAATAGTTTGTACACATAGAAAGAATAAATCAGGAAAGAGTGGGAAAGCAAATATATACTGTAAAAACGAGAAGCAGAGTTGGCAAGGGACAACTTATATGGAATTTTATAGACTAAATTGGCTATATATTAAAGATAAACAAAATGAAGAGTACCCATAACTGATGATTGTGTTTAAATAGATGTGAACAAAAACAAGGTGGTTCGAGATTGTGGAAAATGGAAGTCTATAGTCTCTGCCCACCCCTCTGGGAGACAGAGATGTATTTCTTTTAGATATTGCATGAAAGGTTTGAGGCATTTCCTTCATGCTGTGTAACACAAGTAAAACATGCAGTGGGTGCAGATTGTTGTTGTGTAACAGGGAGGTAATATGGTAGGCTCAAAAATAAATCAACATTGACAAGTCACACACACAAGTGTACGCACGGTTGGCTGTGAGAATCGTAGTCAAATGAAATTATTTTGATAATTTGAAAGATTGAATTTGTTTTTTATTTCTTATACCTCAGAAATATACATAGATACGAAATACGAATACCTGCTCCAGAGACTGCTTGGCACTGGAAGCCCTCTACTGGTAGTGGGATGTTAGCTCTGGACTTTGAACTGGTTTTGTCAGTTATAATAAGACCTTACCTACCTGCGGACTTGATGGAGTGACCTGAAGGTGTAATTCGGTGATTACAAGTGGAACTCCTAGACTAGTAGAACTAGGTGTGCCGAGTTTGGGTTCGTTTTGTTAGTTACAATGAGACCTTACCACCGGTCTTGATGGAGTGACCTGAAGGTGTAATTCTGTGATTACAACTGGAACTACTAGACTAGTAGAACTAGGTGTGCCGAGTTTGGGTTCGTTTTGTTAGTTACAATGAGACCTTACCACCGGTCTTGTTGGAGTGACCTGAAGGTGTAATTCAGTGATTACAACTGGAACTACCAGACTAGTAGAACTAGGTGTGCCGAGTTTGGATTCGTTTTGTAGGTTATGATGAGACCTTACCACCGGACTTGATGGAGTGACCTGAAGGTGTAATTCGGTAATTACAAATGGAACTCCTAGAGTTGTAGAACTAGGTGTGCCGAGTTTGGGTTCGTTTTGTTAGTTATGATGAGACCTTACCACCAGACTTGATGGAGTGACCTGAAGGGGTAATTCAGTAACTACTGCTGGAATTTCTGAACGAGTAGTTATTACCACCTAATTACACCTTCAGGTCACACCATCAAGTCCGGAGGTAAGGTCTCATCATAACCAACAAAACGAGCCCAAACTCGGCACACTTAGTTCCACTCGTCCAGGAATTGCAGTAGTAGTTACCTTCAGGTCACTCTATCAAGTCCAGAGGTAAGTTTATATATCCTACTTATTTTTAGCTAAATAAAAAACTGTGAGTATAAAAATAATAATTTTATCATTTGTCAAGTACCTACTATGTTTCCAATTTGTTTTTTTCTAATACTTTATGTATGTACAGCGATCTTTTCAGAATGAGCCGCTGCAAACAGGTGATACAGTGTACACTCACGACGGCAGCCGAGCGCAGACTGTGGTTTCATCGAAATCTTTGTACAATAAATCAAAGCAGGCACCAACAATAAAATAGCCCTTATTGCAATAGATTATGATTCATCCATATTAGCAAAATATGTGAAAAAATGTGTATCAGTTTTTATTTTTTCTACGACTATTTGTGACATTTTGATAAAAAATAAACACAGATTTTTTTAATTGAATATGTCTGTCATCTTATAGTATTTTTTAATTTTTTTAAATATGTTGATAATAGACCAAAACATGTACCGAAACTCAAGCCGGTATCGTTAATTTTGTCGAAAATGGCAACGAAAGTTCGTTTTTACAATATAAAAAACTACTAATTTCAACAAAAGAGTTAAATACTTTTGCAGATAAAGAACCAATCTATACATGGTAGTTTTTACTTATATTTGATTTTGGTTTAGTTTTGTCACAAAACATACCAAAAAACACCCTAATTTTGGTTGATTTGCAAACGCATCCTTAAATTGATTTGACTCCTATTAAACAACTGAATTTCTGTCTAGATAATTGATATCATATTCGTTGATTATTTATATGAATTATATCATATTAAAGTTTCAGATAAGTATACTAAAATGGTTTCAAAATATATATTTTTTATTATTTAAATTATATTTGGTGCAATAACAGTACCAATAGTATTGTCTGGCAACTTTAATGTTGCATGCATTAAAAGCTACAAAAATTAAAATTCTCATTGTCAAACCAATTAGTACATTTTACGATTTAATAATAAAGAGAATATTTTCAAATAATACAACAGAAAAATTCTAAATGCTAAAAATCGGTCCAAGTAAGCCGAGGTTGTAAAATAAAATCCAATGGCAATAGCGGAATATAGGTCAGCCATAACATCAATTAAACTGGCACATTGACAACTGTTTTATTGTATAACCTTAAAAATTATATATTTTTCTTTAAAATATTAATAAGATAAAATCAATCATTTAAAGTACCTATGTTAAAATAATTATTATATTATATTATAATAATATGTCTTATAATTTAAAATCTTTACTATGATTACACATTAGGTAATAAAAAACATTCATTAAAATGCTACTGCTTTCATATCCCTAACAACCAAAGATTCTTTCAATTTTTTTAAACGCTAATTATTTATATTTTAAAATTAAATAAGTAGTATGCAATTATAATTTATTGGGATTAATGTACTAACACTCAAGATTTGTCAATATAATTTAAACATTCTAAGTCTTGAATAGTTGAATAAATTTATTACTAACATATGCATGTTTTATAATGCTATTATTAATGTATGCACACTTTTTAATATATAATAACATGTTTTATGATAATAAATTTTCTGTGGCATGCAATGTGAAATGAAAAAAAAATTCTACGTAAATTAAGAAAAGCATGAAAATTGTCTTCAATACTGTTGAAGAATATCGTTCATAATTAAAATAAAATATTATTTTATTTAATAAAGTAAGAAAACTTAACAGTGACCTATGCTTTAGGATAGTCAAGGTTACAAATCTAATTTTATCATTAGGTTCCTAACGGGGCACTATATTTTATTGACACAAATATACACTTTAACGTACATACATAAGTTTTTTTTTAAAAATATGTAAAGAAAATTGATTCAAACTGCTTTTTGTGATATCACTGATTTTTTTAAGTGCAACCAATATGTATACCGCCAGCGCCTTTGACAATAAGATTTATAATAAAATCGTAATTACATACCTGTAATCTGCTAATAGATAATTGGGATATTAAAATGAATGATCAATACTAAGATCCCGTGATTCAAGGTTATATAACTCACTGAATTCGTACGTAATGAATAATGTTAGCAGAATTTAAATCAATGAATTGCAGCAATTTTACAGTCTATATTAACTATCTACACTTCGGTAACATTGTACATTTACCTTATCACTACCGAAATGTGGTCTCTCGCAAGCCAAAAGTCAATCAATTTTAAAAAAATTGAAAGAAATTATCAAACATCTTTTTCGGTCGTTTCGTGCTTCATAATTTTTTTCCCAGGTATATATAGAATGTACTCTCTAGTATATATACAGTAATCTATGATGTACTCTATATACAGTAATCTATGATGGACACCGTAGTCTGTAGGCATGCCGATCTCAAATCGATTAATAAAAAAAATCGATTATATAGAGTGAAATAAACGATTTTTTGATCGATTTGGAACACCGCATCGATTCAATGAATCGATCCAAAAACCTCTCGAATTGGACTGATTCATCTGATTCAAGAACCAGTGATAAAATTCTCACACTGGCTAGGGTAAGATACCGCAGATTTAAAGATTTTGCTGTTGGCGGACACAAAAACAACCGATCATACTTGGTTGATAATATTTTTTTTTTTTTTTTTAATCTTTTATTTACAGCAATCTGTCGCCTTTGAGGGACATTCAGCAGTATGTTTGTTGGTGCTATCGCTGGCGTGCTCGGTATGTGACCTGTGTCACATCCTCATTATTAAACAGTAACTGGGTTTACTGTGTTTGTGTTTATATTAAGTCTTGTGGTATCTTGCGCTTTAAGCGTCGCGCTTTGTTGTGGTTTGCCATGAGTGGCCGGGCCAGAATATTTGGATGACGTTCGATGCGCTCTTTATAAGTTCTAGTATGGCGTAGGATTTCCTGTTTCACAGTAGGCAGGCGTAGATCATGATGTAGTAATTCGTTGGGCACATACCAGGGTGCATTAGTTATCATTCGGAGTGCTTTATTTTGAAACCTTTGTAAGATTTCGATGTTTGAATGGGATGCAGTACCCCACAGTTGGATTCCATACGTCCAAATAGGTTTCAGTATTGCCTTGTAGAGAAGTATTTTGTTTTCTAGAGACAATTGAGACTTTCGTCCTATGAGCCAGTAGAGTTTTCGCGTTTGAATACCGAGTTGCTTTCTCTTAGTGAAAATATGTTTTTGCCAGGTAAGTCTTTTGTCCAAGTACAATCCAAGGTATCTCACATGATCTGCCTGTGGAACTACAATGTTGTTAAGTGTGACTGGGGGGCAAGAGCCCCTTCTTAGGGTGAACGTTACGTTGACTGATTTGGTTTCATTTGCTTTTATCCGCCACTTTTTGAGCCAGTGGGATATGTCATTTAGCCCTTTTTGAAGTATTTGTGAGGCTATTTTTGGGTCACTATGAGTAGCCAGTATAGCGGTGTCGTCAGCAAAGGTTCCAGTGATTAATGATTCAGATGTCGGCAGGTCCGCAGTGAAAAGTAAATAGAGTATGGGACCCAGTACACTGCCCTGCGGGACTCCTGCTTTTATAGGGCAGAGATCTGACAGAGCTTCCCCTTGTTGTACTATGAAATGGCGCTGCTGGAGAAATGATTTTAATATCCCGTAAAGGTGATCTGGTAGTGCAATTTTCAATTTAAATAACAATCCCTCATGCCACACGCGGTCAAACGCTTGAGATATGTCCAGGAATGCACTGGCGCAGTAAGATTTACCTTCCAGCGATTCCATGATGTATTTTGTTAGCCTGTGCACTTGGTCGATAGTGGCATGCTTACTGCGGAATCCAAACTGGTGGTCAGGGATTAGCTCCTTCTCTTTGAGTATAGGCAAGATTCGTTGTAGTAGTAGGGATTCATATATTTTGGATGGGATGGGTAGCAGACTTATGGGCCTGTACGATTTTGTTTCTTCAGGTTGTCTCTCTGGCTTTAGCAGCATTACAATTTGTGCGACCTTCCACTCCAGGGGAAAAAACTGCAGTCTGGTCATGGCATTAAATAGTGAAGTAAGGAAAGTTATGCCAGATTCAGGTAGTTCTTGTAATATCCGGTTTGTAATGAGGTCGTATCCTGGAGCCTTTTTTGGGTCTGATTTTCTAATAATTCGAGCAACTTCTGTTTTTGTAAATTTAAGAGGCATTTCCTGCGTATCTTTTGGGTTATTTGAATGGTTAGTGATTTCTGCTGCATCTTCTGGTGAGCCGTCATATGGGTGAGGGGTAAAGACGTTGGAGAGGTGTTCTGAGAAGGTTCTGGCTTTCTCCTGGTCTGTCCGCGCCCAGGTACCATCTGGTTTTCTTATAGGAGGAGAGACGTTGACAGGCCGTTTTAGTCTTCTGGTGGCTTTCCACAAAGAGTAGTCCGAGGAAGCAGTAGTATCCAGGCCGGTGAGGTAATTGTGAAATCCGTCATTACGATCTTTCTCTAGGATGTGTTTTAGCTGTCTGTTGGCGTGATTGAGTTGTTTTTTCGCCACAGGGTCTCTGGTTGTTTGCCAGCGTTTTCGGATCCTCCTTTTTTTGATTATTTTATCGAATATGTGTTTCGGTACGTGGGTATCCAGGTTTCTAGATTGCGATGGTGGGGTCGATGACCAAGCTGCATCTTGCACACTCTTGTTGAAGTATAACACCGCTTCCGTTATTTCGTCTTCCGATTTTAGGCTAACTGGTTCTTGGAATGCTTTGTCTGTGAGCTCACGGAATAGAGACCAGTTAGTTCTATTGTTATGCAGAACACATTTTCTGGTGCGTTCTTGGGGGATAGTATGTAGTTCTACTATGATTGGAGAGTGGTCTGAAGATAAGTCCCAGCAACTCTGGCACGATATGATGTTCTTAGCGATTCCTTTGCTGACACAAAAATCTATAACATCTGGGATTTTTCTTTTGTCTGTTGGCCAGTAAGTTGGTTGACCCGACGATACCACGTTCATATTTCTTTTTTGTATGCATTTAAGGAGTTCACGCCCTCTGGGTAGAACAAGCCTGGAACCCCAGAACGTATGCTTGGCATTATAATCGCCTCCTGCGATAAACCTGCCTCCAAGTGATTGAAAGAAGTTACTGAACTCCGATTCCTTAATAGTGAATCTAGGTGGACAATAGAGGGCCGATATTGTAATATCACTAATCCAGTCTGTTACCACGACATTTGTTGCCTGGATGTAGTTTTTGCAGTAATGTTGTAGTACATGATGCCTGATGTTTGACCTGATAAAAACGGCCGATCCTCCATGTGCTTTGTTATCTGGGTGGTCAGTATGGTACATGTTGTATCCTGGTAGGCTAAAGTGGCTTTTGGATGTGAAGTGGGTTTCTGAGATTAGTAAAACATCTATGCAGTGTATTTTAACGAATATTTTTAACTCTTCCGAGTGGTTTGACACAAAAACAACCGATCATACTTGGTTGATAATATGAACGCAATAAATATTTGAATAAAATAAATTTTATGATTGCATCCAAAGATATCGCAAAGTTGTTAATTCGTTTTTATTTTTAAAATTCTAATTCTACGATTCTAATCTTACCTGTGTGATTTGGGTTATATTGTAATGTTAATATATTGCAATATTATTCTGTGCTGTGAACAAATTATACCTAGCCACCATTGCAGGCATCAGTCCTTTCTTAACAAAATTGCAAAATTCAGTCTACCTTTTTTTAGACGTCCATGTTAACTAACTAATCCAAGATTTCATAAAATTATGCCATCCAGCGTCTAATGTACATACAACCTTGAGAGTAAATAAAAGGATAATGGCGAAAAAATATTGATGGAATCATTACGCATTTACTTATGTTTTATCCAATAGAGCTTATGGCCTATCGAAATCTGCAAAAAAAATCATCTGTAATTATTTATTAACCTTACGTTAAATATAATTATAAAAGTTCAACCTCTTGTTTGAAATTGTTTTGTGAAAATCCTCGATTTAATCGATAATCGATTATAGTATGTTCGATTGCAATCGATTCCGAGATCGATTTTTTTAAGAGTGAATTGACATGCTGTGTGCTTTTTTTATTAACTGGCTTTACGGCTCTGGGTTCTAGCTGTTCTGAGACTATCATTTCTTTCGGAATCTTCATATTTATATTCTTTTTCTTCACAATATGCTGATGCGTCACACAGCGAAGCCCTTGAGAGATTTTGACGACAGCTTAACTCAGCGGACAGTTAATGACGACAGCCACTCAAGTTCATGAGGCGCCGAAGCGGTCAAAATAACTTGAGGTTTATATCGACATCAAAGCACTTGTTTCGTCGTTTTGTCTAATAGTTCACACGCGTGGACACTTAATTCACAAAATCGCA
This sequence comes from Parnassius smintheus behrii, assembly GCA_036936625.1. NCBI lineage: Eukaryota > Metazoa > Arthropoda > Insecta > Lepidoptera > Papilionidae > Parnassius > Parnassius smintheus. The sequence goes on from JAUPFT010000007.1 coordinate 23,836,136, forward strand.
TAACTTTTACGAATCAAAATCCAATTCAAACCAATATTTAAGTGACAAAACAGGTGCGACAATCCGTCTACGGCTACGTTAGTACTCTTATTAGTTTGTGGTCTACGGGCAAATTCCCGCCAAAATTCCGAACTCCGTGCTTTTTACCCGTAGACAGAGAAACCTATAGACAAATTGACGCCTTCTTTCGCATTCGCACACGAAAAAGATAGCTTTATGCATACGTTTTGCATAGAAATGAGATAGAGCGGTGTGATTGATTGTCCCTTTCTCCGTGCCGGTTTTTTTGTTTAGCAAACTCTACAGTTTGCTAAACAACTTTGATAGCGTAACGATTCAAGGAGTTTACAAGTTGGTTTAAGTGAGAAAAAAGTGTTTTGTGAGCTTAAGATTGGTGAATCTTGTTCAGTTCAGTTCTTAGAACAATTAAAATTTTTATTAAAATGTGTTTAAAAGTCATAAAGATTATTGTATAACCTAAAAATGCGTTATCGTCCTTTCTCACTCTAGGCTACGCCAATCATTAGTCTATAGGTTTCTCTGTCTACGTTTTTACCAATTGCCACAGATTAATATATATGAAGCCAGAGAGAAGATAACGTAGACAGAGAAACCTATAGACAAATTGACGCCTACTTTCGCATTCGCACACGAAAAAGATAGATTTATGCATACGTCTTGCATAGAAATGAGATAGCGGTGTTATTTGTTTGTCCTTTTCTCGGTGCCGGTTTTTTGTTTAGCAAACTACACTTTGCTAAATAACTTTGACAATTCGTAGCGATCTAAGGAGTTTACAAGTTGGTTTAAGTGAGAAAAAAATGTTTTGTGAGCTTAAGATTGGTGAACCTTGTTCAGTTCAGTTCTTAGAACAATTAAAAACTTTTGAAATGGTTAGATATAATGTCTTAGGATGTAAAAGTGATAGTGAACGTAAACTCACCAGTATATCATTTCACTCGTAAGTATAGTGCATTTAATCTGGTATTACGTATAAAATTTTACACGTTTAAATTTTATCTAAATATGTTTAAAAGTCATAAAGATTATTGTATAACCTAAAATCGTAGACAGAGAATTTCTCTGTCTACGTTATCGTCCTTTCTCACTCGAGGCCACGCTAATCATTAGTCTATAGGTTTTTTTTTTGTCTATATAACCACTACGTTTAAGAGGCGGGACTTCCTTATCTCCAGTATTATATTTTAGTCTACGCTTCTACGTCTAAACTTTTATTTTTTCAGTTAAAAATGACGGTAAAAGGATAATTAAATAATATGAATTTGTAGATTTTCAAATGCGCAATCAGCACCCGACACTACAATCTTACCAGACACTATTCCGATGATATCCCGGACGTCAGTCTGAGCGAGATTATAATGGCTCTCCAGGACCTTAAAAACAGCAGGGCCCCAGGCGAGGATGGAATTACAGCGGAGCTTCTGAAAGCGGGTGGAACACCGGTACTTGAATTCCTTCAGAAGCTCTTCAATTCCGTCCACCATTGTGGCACTACTCCGGAGGCGTGGAGCAGAAGTGCGATGGACTTGTTCTTTAAGAAAGGCGACAATGCTTTCTTGAAGAACTGCAGACCGATTTCCCTTCTGAGCCGCATCTACGTGCTATTTTCGAGAGTCATTACGAATCGTCTCGCACGCAGACTCGACGACTTCCAGCCTCCCGAACAAGCCGGTTTCCGAAAAGGCTTTAGTACCATAGACCACATACATACCCTACGGCAGATTGTACAGAAAACCGAAGAGTACAATCTGCCACATTGCCTGGCTTATGTGGACTATGAGAAAGCCTTTGATTCCGTCGAAATTTGGGCGGTGCTACAGTCCCTTCAGCGGTGCCAAGTTGACTGTCGGTATATCGAGGTGCTGAAGTGTTTGTACAGTAGGGCTACGATGGCTATCCGAGTACAGAACCAGAGTTCTTCTGCAGAGAGGTGTAAGACAGGGTGACGTTATATCCCCGAAACTCTTCACCGCTGCGTTGGAAGACGTTTTCAAGCTACTGGACTGGAAAGGATACGGTATTAATATCAATGGCGAGTACATCACTCACCTTCGATTTGCCGACGATGTAGTCCTTATGGCAGAATCGCTGGAGGACCTTAGCACTATGCTCAATGACCTCAATGGTGTCTCCCAACGGAGAGGTCTTAAGATGAACATGAACAAAACAAAGATCATGTTCAATGTCCATGTCACACCTATGCCGGTAGTTGTTGGGAGCAGTATGCTCGAAGTTGTTGACGAGTACGTTTACCTGGGACAAATAGTCCGACTAAGTAAGTCCAACTTCGACCGAGAGGTCGATCGACGGATTCAAGTTTTTACGTGGTAGAGCCATGCTGCAGTTATATTAGTAGTATAGTTGTAGCACGAATGGGTCGGCTCGACCGGGGAAGGACCACGCTCTCACAGAATACCAGCGTGAAATAGTAGCTTAATGCTGCTGTATTTCGTATGGTGAGTGTAGAGAACCGGAGACCCTTTTTACTGGAAATGAGGCATTCCATCTCAGTCCTCATGGGTGACAACGCATCTGCATTTTGATTTGCAATGGAAGATAGATGTAGATGTCTATGGGCCGCAGCAACCACTTACCATCAGGTGGACTGTGTGCTCGTTTGTCACCCTATTCTATAAAAAAAAAAAAAAAAAAAAAAAAAACAACTCGGCTGGGCAGCGTTCGGGACATTACGGCTTACGACACATCTTCTCGTCAGGTATACCTCAATCTCTGAAAACTTAAGTGTACAATCAGTGCGTGTTGCCAGTGATGACTTACGGATCAGAGACGTGGTCCTTCACTGCTAGCCGTATGAGGACGCTCAAGGTCACTCAGCGAGCTATGGAGAGAGCTATGCTCGGAGTTTCTCTGCGTGATAGGCTCAGAAATGAGGATATCCGCAGTAAAACCAGAGTGACCGACATAGCCCAACGGGTTTGTAAGCTGAAGTGGCAATGGGCCGGCCATATAGCTCGAAGAACCGATAACCGATGGGGAAGAAAGGTTCTCGAGTGGCAGGCTCGTACCGGTCGGCGTAGTGTAGGACGACCCCTCACTAGATGTAGTGACGACCTGGTAAGACATGCAGGAAGTCGATGGATGCAGGTGGCTCAGGACCGTGCTTTGTGGCGTTACTTGGGGGAGGCCTATGTTCAGCAGTGGACTTGTGAAGGGATGTAATGATGATGATGATGATGAGAAATCAGCACCCAATATCAGTTTATCCATATGTTATTTATTTAAATCTTAAATAAATAATTAAATAATCCCATAACCACAGCCGCAGCGTTCGCTCGAGAGTTCAACTTCCTTAGTATGCTAGCGCTTTTTCTTTAGTTGGCAGCATGCTACGACCGTTCGAGAAGGAGAACAAGCCGGTCATCAGTACAGATGATTATGTTATTGTATATTTATTAAAAGTGATGATAATATTCCAGCAGTTTCAATGATATTTTCCTGATAACTTTATTATACGGTAAGTATTAATTAACCCATACATATATACCAGATTTTTACCTTAAATTTATGCGTTTGTGTTAAAAAAGACAAATAGTATCTCAATCAATCAAGTATAACCATAATGAAAATTTGTCAAATTCATCTTCAAACTTTGTTGGTGAAAATACTTTTTTAAAAGCAGTTAGTTGAAGTGGAATATTTCATGATTATATTGATTGTTGTATATAAACATAATTAAGTCTGACGCTACAGTAGCTTCTTAATTCTTACCCACAGATATAGATGGCAATGTAAAAGTGAAAGTGTAAAAATGTAGATAGTTATATTTTGACAATTTTCAATAAATTAATTTATACGTACGATATAAAGTAAAGTAAAGTAAAGTTACAGCCTATATACGTCCCACTGCTGGGCACAGGCCTCCCCTCTTTTCTGAGAGGGTTTTAGGGCAAGGAAGTGTCCGCCGCGCTGCCCTAATACGTGTTGGCGAACTTCACATGTCTTCGATTTTTTTTTCTTATTTCTCGGACATGCAGGTTTCCTCACGATGTTTTCCTTCGTACGTACGTACGACATAGTTATGAGGAAATTCATTTCTTTTCAAGGAAATATAAAATAAGTAAGAAAATAAAAATGAGTCATAATTTTTTATTTATCTATGCAGGGTATTTTTGTAATGCTCCCGATAACGAAGACAGACTATAGTACTAACAAACTAACAATAGCGTTGATGATGGGACCATGTTAAAATCGATCCCAATGAAAAAAAATCATCTTTTCTACCAGCCAGCCAGGTGCCAGTACCAGCTCATTATAGGATCAATAAACGCGCGGACGCAGAACTCTTTTATTTAGCTCGGTACGAATACGAAACGAAGGAATACACACGCGCTGCCGCCATCCAGCTAACCCGTGTTGCCTCGCAATTTACAAGGCCAACATCTGGAAAATTCGTATTTCCCTCTAACTCGTACAACATTGTTTTAATATCATTAACCTACTTATCTCGGTATGGAATTGTCGTTATTGAAGTACAAAATGTGCCTTTTTTGCGCCTGTTTCGGGTCATCTTAAGTGGCCTACATTATTGTCGAGTTTGTGATATAAAAAAATGTACTAAATGTACTGTGTAAATGTAATTATTGTAAAGTGTATTATCTTGTAAATAAAATAAATATTTATTGAAATAGTTGTTTTTTTTACATTTTTATTCAACAAACTGGAAAAAATCGCTTCTAGCACTTTTGCCACGGAATTTAGAAAATATCAAAAAGGTGAACGTACACATTTACACATCGTAAAATCAGGGTAGTCTAATAACTGACGTCTCTAATTACCACGCCCATCCTTCATTCAGGGCCCTGAATTAGGGTACTGTAATAGGGGCATTAGGGACCCAGTGTAGTGTAATAGGGGTATAAGGGCGGATTAGACCAAATAGCATGTTACTCCTATAATTTTACTCTATGTTCTTACACTCAGATAACTTCATTTGCGTTTTTCCAACACAAACGTAGAGCAGTACGTTTGTGTTTTGATAACGTACTGATATTGTTACTCTAGGGTTGGTAAATGAATAATGAATCAACATGTAAGCCAACTAAAATCAAAAATCGAAATACAATTGTTTATTTTTTTAATTTTACTGTAGATAACTTTTTGTATACCAGCTGACCGTGCTTTAGACGTGTAGTGGCGGTTAAGAATATCCACTACCCCATATCTTCCCGTGGGTGTCATAAAAGGCGACAGAAGGAAACAGGCAGGAGATGGGCTGTAGCATCTTCCTGATAACAGCAACGACAAAAAAAACTGCGGTTGCCAACCCGCTCGCCAAGCGTGGCAATCATGGCAATATACCCCCATGAACAATTACACAAATAGACGGCTCCCAGTCCCCGGCGGCCCCGCTATTCCTGGCTACGGTGGCGACCATGGTAACGGCGGGGCAGGGGGTGCTAAGAATCTCCGGTGGAGGTTCGGTTGCCACCTACGACGACTCGACCTGGCAACATTTAACGCACGCACCCTGAGGACTGACGAGAAGATCCTGGAGCTGAAGGAAGAGATAGACAAGTTGCGCTGGAATATTATAGGATTATCCGAGGTCCGAAGAGAGGGGGAGGACACGGTGATTCTCGAATCCGGCAACTTGTTCTATCACCGGGAGGGCGACCATCTGTCCCAAGGAGGTGTCGGATTTATCGTCCACAGTTCTCTCGTCAACAACGTTGTAAAGATTGGGAGTGTGTCGACGAGGGTCGCGTACCTGATACTCAGAATTACCAAACGGTATTCGCTGAAGGTCATACAGGTTTACGCACCAACCTCGGCACATCCCGATGAGGAGGTGGAGGAAATGTATGAGGATGTTTCCAAAGCCATGCGTTCCTCCAAAACCCACTACACGTTGTTGATGGGGGACTTCAACGCAAAACTAGGCACAAGAGAAAACGGTGAGTTGAAGTTAGGGAAATTTGGAGTAAGGCAACGGAACCGAAGGGGCCAGCAGCTGGCTGACTTTATGAAGAAAGAGGGACTCTTTATGATGAACTCTTTCTTCCAGAAGCGGCCAGAAGTGGACCTGGTCGAGCCCCGACTAAAAATGAGATTAACTTCATTATGACGACCAAACGCCAACTGTTCAGTGATGTCTCAGTGATCGCAAGGGTGAAAACTGGCAGCGATCACCGAATAGTTAGAGGCACACTGAACCTAAACGTTAAGTCTCGTCTAATGAAGTCAACGCTCCGTCCCCCTCGTGCTCTAATCCAGAATCCCGAAAACTTTCAGCTCGAGTTACGTAACCGCTGTCAGTGCCTACAAGATTGCAATGCAGTGGACGTTATGAATGACAAGTTCGTGGAAACTGTCCATACATGTCTCAAACTGAGCTAAGTTCTGCAGAAGAACACTAAAACTCTCCTATCAAACTCTTAATCTCATAGCTGTTAGACGGGAGATGAGACTGCAATCGTCAACAGATTTGAAAGCATACAGGCAACTGAACAGACAGATCTCCAAATGCATGCGGCGAGACTTACGCAACTTTAATACTGCTCGAATTAAAGAAGCGATCGAGTCTTTGCCAGAGATCTGTCTGCCAGTAAGAGCCAACTGTTAAAGCTGAAGACTGATTGTGGCAGCGTCGTTTCCGGGACACCTGAGATTTTGAGTTAGATTGAGAGGTTCTAGACATCCGACACTATTCCGATGATATCCCGGACGTCAGTCTAAGCGAGATTAGAATGGCTCTCCAGCACTTTAAAAACGGCAGGGCCCCAGGCAGGCGAGGATGAAATTACAGGGGAGCTTCTGAAAGCGGGTGGAACACCGGTACTTGAAGTCCTTCAGAAGCTCTTCAATTCCATCCGCCATGGTGGCACTACTCCAGAGGCGTGGAGCAGAAGTTCGGTGGTCTTGTTCTTTAAGAAAGGCGACAACGCTCTCTTGAAGAACTACAGACCGATTTCCCTTCTGAGCAGCGTCTACGTGCTGTTTTCGAGAGTCATTACGAATCGTCTCACACGCAGACTCGATGACTTCCAGCCTCCCGAACAAGCCGGTTTCCGAAAAGGCTTCAGTACCATATGTATGTGGTCATACATACCCTGCGGCAGATTGTACAGAAGACTGAAGAGTACAATCTGCCACTTTGCCTGGCCTATGTGGACTATGATAAAGCCTTTGATTCCGTCGAAATTTGGGTGGTGCTACAGTCCCTTCAGCGGTGCCAAGTTGACTGTCGGTATATCGAAGTGCTGAAGTGTTTGTACAGTAGGGCTACGATGGCTATCCGAGTACAGAACCAGAGCTCGAAACCTATCCAACTGCAGAGAGGTGTAAGACAGGGTGATGTTATATCCCCGAAACTCTTCACCGCTGCATTGGAAGACGTTTTCAAGCTACTGGACTGGAAAGGGTACGGTATTAACATCAATGGCAAGTACACCACTCACCTTCGATTTGCCGACGATATAGTCCTTATGGCAGAATCGCTGGAGGACTTAAGCACTATGCTCAATGACCTCAATAGTGCCTCCCAACGGATAGGTCTTAAGATGAACGGGGACAAAACAAAGATCATGTTTAATGTCCATGTCACACCTATGCCGGTAGTTGTTGGGAGCACTATGCTCGAAGTTGTTGACGAGTACGTTTACCTGGGACATATAGTCCGACTAGGTAAGTCCAACTTCGACCGAGAGGTCAATCGACGGATTGAACTCGGCTGGGCAGCGTTCGGGAAATTACGACATATCTTCTCGTCAGGTATACCTCAATCTCTTAAAACCAGATTGTACAACCAGTGCGTGTTGCCGGTTATGACTTACGGATCTGAGACGTGGTCCTTCACTGCTGGCCGTATGAGGACGCTCAAGGTCGCTCAGTGAGCTATGGAGAGGGCTATGCTCGGAGTTTCTCAGCGTGATAGACTCAGAAATGAGGATATCCGCAGTAAAACCGGAGTGACCGACATAGCCCAACGGATTAGTAAGCTGAAGTGAAAGAAAGAATGAAAAGTTTACTTGGTACATACATTATAACAAAGAAAATAAAAATAAAACATTTTTTTAATATCTTATCAAAAATATTTAAAAAAAGGAATAACAGAATATGCACCAAAATGGTCTCCACTCAGCTTTAAGTCACGAATTGAAGATATAAATACATCAATTCGTAACGCTGATTTTCAGTGGAGCCAGCAGTGTGAGGCGGATGACAAGTAACAGCAAGAGAAAATATGAACTAAACATAAATATAAAATAAAATCAGAAAAAAACTGTCAAAATTCCACGTGTCAGTGCAACTTTGATAGTGTAAAGATGGACGAACGGTGGTATGCATAAAAAAAAAAATAATAAAGTGTGTATGTGTATGTGTGCACGCGTGTTTGAGTGTGTGAGTGCGTTCGTATGTGCATGTACGGTACTAGCATTGAGATTGAATCATACCATTTATGCCTATTTGCTGGATTTTTGTACGGAAATCAGAAACTTTTTTAATAAAGTTTTAAAAGTGGCAACTGTTTTACTATTTCTGATCGGTGGTGGTATATCATTCCAGCACTTCGTGGCAGCAAAACGGAAACTACCACGGAAGGCAGCTGTGTGATGCTTAGGGTATGTGAGTCGTGATGCTGTCCTAACCGCACGCTGCGAGAAAATAAGTTTTTGGTATAAGTATGATGGTTCCCTGGTATTTATAACTCCAAGAAGCAATGATGCAAGGTGGATGGTACGTCGAGCAGCAACGTCGACCTGATGAGGTCGTGTCGATTTAAAAATGGGGTGATGTGTGATCTCTTAGGGACTGTGAAGCAGAAACGTACGCAGGCGTTTTGAACTCTTTGTATTGATTTTTTCGTTCTTGCGAGCAAGCATTCTCCAAATACTGTACCCGCATAAGTTAGCTTCGACAGAATGAGTGATTCACACAACCTAATGCGCATGTCCACCGTCAAATACTCTCTGATCTCGTACAAGACTTTGAGTCTATAGAAACAGTTACGCATGGTTTCTTGTACATGACCCTCAAAACGCAACCTTCCGTCCATAACGAGACCTAAGTTCCGAGCTTCCAACACACGTTCTAAAGGAGTAGTTTTGATGTTAATTTGCGGATTGAAAGTTAGAATATTATTTGTCTGGTTATGCGTTCCCAGTAACATAAACTTCGATTTAATGGGGTTCAATACGAGATTATTTTGATCACACCAATCGGCTATGCGGTCCAAATCTGAGTTGATTTTTTTGTGGTAATGGGTCGGCCATATAGCTCGAAGAACCGATAACCGATGGGGAAGAAATGTTCTCGAGTGGCAGCCTCGTAGCGGTAGGCGTAGTGTAGGGCGACCCCCCACTAGATGGAGTGACGACCTGGTAAGATATGCAGGAAGTCGATGGATGCAGGTGGCTCAGGACCGTGCTTTGTGACATTACTTGGGGGAAGCCTATGTTCAGTAGTGGACTTGTGAAGGGCTGTAATGATGATGTAGATACCAGCTGACTAGCTCTCTGGCGTGTGTCAGTATCCGATACTCATATATTATTTATTACTAAATACTAATTAATTTCCTCTATGGGCGAGAGTAGATTAGTTTATAGTGATCTGTAGGCGAGAGTCTGATTCTTTGATGATAATATTCGTCATAGAGATGATAATACCTATGGAGGCGCCGTATTCTACTATAAAAATAATAGTTATACAAATATCTATAACATCGACACACACTTGTCAAAATACTTTTGTTTCTTTTTAACAAAGCAGTAGCTTCATTAGAAAAGGGAGACAACAACAGTTTGTCAGTTGCTTATTTTGACAACACTTTCGAGTGACGTCATTAGCTCTTCCATGCGTGACTGTGTCGCCATGTTAAGTGCTGAGTTTTCAAACTGTTGAATGCTAAAAGTTTTTTTGTTGTGTAGTGCAGTGCCTTCATCTTATCTTATAGTAGGTGTATCTTCTATTTATATTTTATTATGTTACTAGATAACCACCTAAAGATTTGATTGTAACTCTTAATTGAGAGGCATTTCTGAGTTTTTGCAAAACTACCGTACGGCAATTGATTTTTAAATTAAAATTATTTTGTGAAGCATAATTAAATCACGTCACGTGTTATAAATAATAATAATAATAATATAGTACTTATATAATATTTGTGATGAATTATGTGCAGATAAATTAATAACAAATATGTATTGATTTTTAAAACAGTTTATTTTATTTTTACTCAACTAATCATTATTATTTTACATTAATAATATGAGATCTGGGATCACCATCCCAGTAATACTATAAACACAAAAGAAGGATTTAATTTCTATCTACACAAAAGCCATAAATCTGTCGGTCACATTTATTCGCCAGATAAGTTATTTGAAGATTGAAAATTCAGCCCCGTATCTATGTAAATACCTATAAAATAAAGTAAATTAAGCAACAAATCCAATTATATAAAATGAGAAAAAAATCATATTAGTTAAAATATCGATATCAGCTGCGCATATTGCAGAGTTACAACCCTATAAAAGGCGGCCATTTTATGTGCTAGATTTTTGTAGGTAGTCACGCTAATTTTGCAGGTAGGTATGCCCAGTCCATATATTTCTAAGTCAGTGATATTCGTAGACAGAGAATCCTACATAGATTACTGACTATATACTAGAGAGAATCCTAGATACACCGAGAGGTACATAGGGTGCTTTTGGCAGAAAAAAGCGCTAGCAAGCGCTTGCAAGCGCTGAAATAGTTTTCGGCCAGGACACGATTGCTACTTCAGTAGCGCTGACACAATCCGCCATTTTGCTTATTTAATTTGTTTGTTTTGAAGTAGAGTTTATAAGTTGCTTTGTGCAATATTAGTTAGTTTTAAGTAATATATTGACATGAATAAACATATTATACATTTTATTAAAAATTCATGATTGGTAAGTTTTTAATATGAATACTTTACAAACATATATTTAAATTTGGTTAGGTTCTCCGGTTAAAACTAACATCGTGTCCTGTAGGAAAATAGCTACTTACGATTTGACAGCGCTACCGCTTACGATCGCCATTTTGCTTACAAGTGCTTGCTAGCGCTTTTTTCTGCCAAACGCACCCATAGATTACCATAGATTACTGATGATTAGGATTAGTACAGACCTACATCGAAGGAAGTAACAAAATAAGCAAAATAAAAAAATAAAAATAATAATAATTTTTGAAGTTTACAATTTCGTACCGAAAATAATGTACGGCTTTACATCGCGCTTACTAAAAGTACCAAGAGAAATAGCAGCAATAAGAAAATTTTCGCAAGTTGGAAAAGTGTCAAATGTTGCAGTACCAGTAAATCTCAATCATTGTTGTTATTCCCATAAAAAGTATTTTACAGACACACAACGTCATAATCGTAACATTTTTCAAAGAAATTCATATAAATATTTATTGTATTCCATTCTGTTCAGTACTGCTGCGTATACATCGTATAAAATCTGGTGAGTCAGCGATAGTTAATTTAATCCATTAAAGGAAAATTACGAAAGACCTAAGGTGTGTTGTATGAAATTGTATGTATAAAATTACAATAACAATGTGGGTACGTGGGTATGAACCACAAATTATATAAAATAAGCCCACAAAATGTTTATAATTTTTTAACTAATTAGTAATTACCCAATTCATTTAAATTGGGTAAAAAAAATTATATAAATCGGGTAGTTAGATCCATAACCACTAATAGGAGACATAATATTAAATGCCTAGATGTACATTTTACATCCTGGGATGTAATATACCTTAGCTTGTTCAACATTATGACAGACATTAAATGAAGCCAGCAGGTAATATAAACACTTAGTGCTGATCTTAATCCATGAAGATGTCTCAAGTTGTGAATGCAATTCAAATGTTTTTGTGAACATATAAAAATGATAAATACATATTTGAGTTACATTCTTTAATTTTACATGAATTTACAGTGTTTTGTGTTCCAGTTTAGTCTGTCTTATACAGAAATTACATGACATCCTAGTCTAAAAAGGACGTAATTTGTATTTCTTAATAGATAAAAAATTCTTTATTGCACTAGAAATAATTGATACAAAGGCAAACTTAATGCGGAAATTGTGTTCCCTACCTAGTAATCTTTGGTTAGTCTAAAGAATAGATAATAATAAATATAATAATAAATAAAAAAGATAATAATAAATAGTCTAGAATATAAACACTACAAAAAGTCTAAACTTATTGTAGTGTTTATATTCTAATGTATTTTTACGAGCTTGGGGTTCGTGATAATTAAAACTGCTGATTGAATTACCAAAATTGACACTAATTACCAAACACCAACTACAACTTAAAACACACTAATAATAAAACACGAAACTACACACTAATAATAAAAGTTCGAAGCTTGTATGACTAATTCAATATTGACTCGATCGCTGTCCATACTGACCTTATATAGGACCTCTTCCACTGAAACATGAATGTTCGAGTAAATACCGGTCTCGACTGACTAGGTGTTTTATTTCTTTTTTTTCATTCATTCTAACTTTTGCTACTTGATACTAGATGGCGCTAGTGGTAACTCACCATGTACCAGGATATTAATTATGGCGCACAACACTGACCCCTCCTAAGATACGCTTGTTCCGAGCATTATTGGTCCCATAATAGCATGCCAGTCTATCCACGTCGACAATTTTAGGAGTACCTCATGCACCTTTCTGTATCCATATTCTGTATCTGTATCATTCTAGGGTATGTCATTGTTTTTTTATAGAAGAAGGGGCAAATGAGCATGCGGCTCACCTGATGGTTAGTGACTACCGCCACCAGGGGAATTGCAGATGCATTGCTGGCCTTTTAGAAAGGAGGTAACCTCTTTACTTGAAAGTCCCTAAGTCGTATCAGTCTGGAAAAGTGGCCAATGGTAAACAATTCCACAGAAAAATTTATATGAGGAAGAAAACTCCTAGTGAAACATACAGTAGTGGACCGCCAAGCATCCAGATGATGAGGATGGTATCGGGAAATTTGACGAGATGTGTGTTTGTGAAATTTTCCAGCTGAAACTAATCCGAACAATTCCTTGGAACAAAAATGCAGATGTATTGTCATCAATGAGGACTAAGACGGAGTGCATTGTTTCCAGTAGAAAGGCTCTCTGGGTCGTTACTCACCATACGAAACATAAAGCTACTGTGTTGAGTGTAGAGCTTGTACTCTGTGAGTAGTGTTGCCAGGTCTAGCAAGTAAAATTTCAGGACGGAAGGTAAAAATAATCGGGAATTTGGTCTTCACATCGGGACAGCTACAATGGCTACAAAATACAGGTTTTTTGTAGCTTTTTGTGCTTTATAATTATTATTCGGGTCTGATCTCATGAACGAATGACTTTATCCAAACAATATCGTAAAAACTGCATTTTCTTTGTCTATGTTTTTTCGTTTTAGGCAAATCAAAACATTTTTGAACTATTTGTTTTTTATTTGCAGTCTCAGGATTTTTCAAATCACTCATTCTATAATATAATTATTTGTTATAATTATTTATTATAATTCTGTTTAAAACTTTTGTGTTTTTTTTCTCGACTGGTGAGAAAATGTAAAAATATTTTAATGTAGTAGTAGCTAAAAGATGTAATCATTTTTGCTGTCAACATTATGGATTAAAGTATAGACTAAGAAGGTTAGTGAAAATCAGGATATTTGGCGACCCGATCAAGGGTGAATCGGGATGTCTCACCAGACCCTTGAAAATCGGGATACCGGGCAACACTATCTGTGAGTTTGTGGTCCTTCCCCAGTCGAGCCAACCCATTTGTGCTACAATTATATACTACATCTACTCTATGTACGATTTACATATATGCATATTATAAGAAGGAGTACCAGTACGCCAGGACTCCTTTACTTGCTTACAAATATTTATGATAGTTTACTTTTATTACCTTTTTTTTTTCAACTACTTTGCATTTAGAAAAACAATTAATATTTGATTTTCTTAAAAATACTTTTTGTATTTAATCTCATGGGGCATCAGCAACGGACATTCCATTTCACATGCACAGGAGGTATTGTAATATATACCTCAACTTTGTTTGACTCTTGAGTGTATCTGGCTAGTAGATTGGCTACTAGGTTTAACTGTTATGCAGGTTGTTCAATTTTTAACATTTAATTGTTAGTCAGAAAATGATTTGAGTCAAACAATTAATTCATATTATATCTTCTATATGATTAAATGAATATGTAATGATAGAAAGAAAAATATAAGAAAGAGTGACATAATATTATTAATTTTCACAAATTTTGGTATTTATTTATACACCATAAATGAGGTATATTTTTTTTAACTAATAAAGGTAACAAATGAGTACACAGATGGACTACCATCCACCTGGTAGTAAGTGGATGCTGTGGTCCATAGACATCTACATCTATCTTCAACTAACAAGCAGACTAAGCTCTGCAGCTTATGCTGTAAAAAAGATTAGAGATCTCACTAGTGTTGAGACAGCAAGATTAGTTTATTTCTGTTATTTCCATAGCATAATGTCATATGAGATTTTGCTATGGGGGAATACAGCTGATTTAGAAATTATTTTTGTTTTGCAGAAGAGGGCCATAAAATCTATTTACAACCTTAAACCAAGAGAGTTTCTTAGAGAAAAATTTAAAGAAATAAATATTATATTAACGTTGGTCTCTCAGTATATCTATAAAAATTTGATGTATGTTTGAGTGAAAAATGTGATAAACACTCTGTAAACACTAGGAACAAACACAAGGTAGTGATACTAGTTTCTCCACTCCACAGAATCAGTAATTCATTCTTGGGCCAAATTATACGCTATTACAACAAAATCTCAGAAAGTATACAATGTCTCTCTATTACTAAGGTTAAATATTTAATTAAACAAAAACTTTATAAAAGTGGTTACTATGATATAAATGAATACACGGTTGATAATAACCTCTGGGAATGAGGTGGTCGCTTCCAAGCTGTTTCTAAAATAAGCTTAGTTAATATTTTGTGACCATTGACTATGTAAAATTTATTTTAAAAAAACATCCTGCTGGGTTTCTTGCTGGTTCTTCCCAGTGGTAAATATTGACGATACATATATATATATATATATATATATATATATATATATATATATATATATATATATATATATATATATATATATATATATATTTAAATATATATATATATATTTAAAAAATAAAAGTCTGCGACAGCATATATGTTTCAAGCTATTCCTTTCATGTGGAAGCCATTATATCCAAAATAGTGAGCCATAAATACAATTAAATTTGATACTTTTTTACAATGCACATTTTAAAGTATTTATCAAATTACTATCAAAAGTGATAAATTTTTTCTTTCAATGTTTAATGTAGATGAATTTTCTCTTTTACACAAAGTAATTAAAGTACAGTTTAATACAGTATAATATTAATAGGATGCTTGGCGGTCCACTACTGTATGTTTCACTAGGAGTTTTCTTCCTCATATAACTTTTTCTGTGGAATTGTTTACCATTGGCCACTTTTCCGGACTGATACGACTTAGGGACTTTCAAGTAAAGAGGTTACCTCCTTTCTAAAAGGCCAGCAATGCATCTGCAATTCTCCTGGTGGCGGTAGTCACTAACCATCAGGTGAGCCGCATGCTCATTTGCCCCTTCTATAAAAAAACAATGACATACCCTAGAATGATACAGATACAGAATATGGATACAGAAAGGTGCATGAGGTACTCCTAAAATTGTCGACGTGGATCGACTGGCATGCTATTATGGGACCAATAATGCTCGGAACAAGTGTATCTTAGGAGGGGTCAGTGTTGTGCGCCATAATTAATGCCTGGTACATGGTGAGTTACCACTAGCGCCATCTAGTATCAAGTAGCAGAAGTAAGAATGAATGAAAAAAAAGAAATAAAACACCTAGTCTGTCGAGACCGGTATTTACTCGAACATTCATGTTTCGGTGGAAGAGGTCCTATATAAGGTCAGTATGGACAGCAATCAAGTCAGTATTGAATTATTCATACAAGCTTCGAATTTTTATTATTACTGTGTAAATGTGCAAAAGTGATAAATTTTTTTCTTTCAATATTTAATGTAGATGAATTTTGTCTTTTACACAAAGTGATTAAAGTACAGTTTAATACAGTATAATATTAATAGGATATTATAAACACGAAAGTTTGTAAGTATGGATTAATGGATGGATGGATGTTTGTTGCTCTTTCACTTAAAAACTACTGAATGGATTTTAATGAAACTACAATAATATAGATTATACATCAGAATAATACATAGGATACAATTTATAAAGATATTGTGTCCATCATCCATCCATCCATACTTACAAACTTTCGCGTTTATAATATTAGTAGGATTTCCTTTTAAAAATGATATATTATACTCTTTTATTGAAAAATAAACCCATAAAGCCTGAATTTAATCGAAATTGATTTCATTACATTCAAATGAAACTGCTTTTTCACTCAATGGACGTACCTAAAATTGTAGATGTTTAGGAAACTACGATCTTTTTCTATCGAGCCAAAATGTGTCAATCGTGTTTTGGCCACCATAGTTTACTAAGAAAAATCTTTAACTTTCATAATAAATTTAAAAAAATGTGGACTCGTAGTTTTTAATGACAAACATTGATTTTCTGCCCACCTATAAAGCGTGAAAAATCGCCCACTTCGGGCGCCAAAAGCAGATTTGCATCTTAACAACACAAAACAAATTAGAAATAGCTTTTTAGCGATCACCCTTCCCGGGGATTATTATCATCTATGATTTCATTAATATTATAATAACCCTTTTTATAAAAACTTAGTTTAATAAAGTTTTTGAACTTTGTGTATGAAGAGACCCCTTCCCGGTTAGCCGACCTATTTGTGCTACAACCATAATTAAGCTGCAGAATTGCTCTACCACGAAATGCATCTGAAACATCAAGTATATTTAGGTAAATTAATTTAAACAGCTATGCACTCAAAGAAGTAGATGAAACTATGTTTTTTATTTAAGGTTAAGAAGTCAAGTGTTCGCTGCAGTAACTGCAGCTGAAGAGATAATAGAAACTGACACAGAAAATGAAGTTGATAATAAGAAAAAGAGGTATCGCAAGGAAAAGGTTGGCTTTAGAGATAGAAAGGTATAATTATTTATATAAACTTTTAAGTATAATTACAGTTTTTGTATCATATTTATTTTTGTGTTAAAAATAATTATTAGTTGTTTTATTTTATTTTATTTATCTCAGATTATTGAATATGAAAATCGTATGAGATCTTATTCAACACCTGACAAGATATTTCGCTATTTTGCAACTGTTAAATTATCCATTGGAGAAAACAGTGAAGTGTACATGACACCTGATGATTTCTTAAGAGCAATCACACCAGGCATGAAGCAGCCTGATGGTATTATTTTTTATTTATTTATATTCCTGCTTAATGGGTTTAATGAATATTTTATCTATTTTAGCTTAGCTTTTTAACTTGCATGATAAAATATTGATGATTGTTATGCTAGATGCTAAGATTATTAATTTTATGACTTATAGTAAAATAAATAATATGGTTAACGTATGAAGTTGCCGTTTTAATGGAGTGGCCAATTTGAATTAAAATTAAACTTGCATGGCCAAGTGATGAAAACTTTTAACTTTTTTGTAAAAAAAAGTTTTCATCACATTCTAAACACAAAAAATGTATAACAGTAGTTTGACATTCAATTGTTTTTTATTGTTTTACATTCCCTATTTAAGTTAATCATGGACATTATAAATTTGAGTAATTTCCAAATATGAATTTTGACATTGTTCTAATACAACAGACAGCTCCCCATATCAATGGTACATTTGGAAAAGATACATGTAACGAAGGCACTGTGCGTTTTTGGCTTAGTCACTGAACTGTACTGAATCAACCACACTTATAAGTGGTAGAACCACAATGCAGCTATATTATGGTTCACCATCATCATTGCAGCCATTCACAAGTTCACTGCTAAACATAGGCCTCCCCCAAGGAACGTCACAAAGCACGGTCCTAAGCCACCTGCATCCATCAACTTGCTGCATGTCTTACCAGGTCGTCACTCCATCTAGTGTGGGGTCGCCCTACACTACGCCTACCGGTACGAGGCTGCCACTCGAGAACCTTTTTGAAGCTCGAAGAACCGACAACCCCAACGGTTGTCGGTTCTTCAAGCTATATGGCCGGCCCATTGTCACTTCAGCTTACTAATCCGTTGAGTTCTGTCGGTCACCTGATCCTCATTTCTAAGTTTATCATGCAGAGAAACCCCGAGCATAGTCCTCTCCATAGCTTGCTGAGCGACTTTGAGCGTCCACATACAGCCACGTCTCAGATCCGTAAGTCATCACTGGCAACAGGCACTGGTTGTACAATCTAGTTTTCAGGTTTTGAGGTATACCTGACGAGATGTGTCGTAATTTTCCGAACGCTGCCCCGCCGAGTTCAATCCGTCGATTGACCTCTTGGTCGAAGTTGGACTTACCTAGTCGGACTATTTGTCCCAGGTAAACGTACTCGTCGACAATTTCGAGCTATAATGCTCGAAGAATGGAAGGAATGCTATAATGCTCCCAACAACTACCGGCATAGGTGTGACATGGACATTAAACATGATCTTTGTTTTGTCCATGTTCCTCTTAAGACTTATCCATTGTGAGACACTATTGAGGTC
Organism: Parnassius smintheus behrii; assembly: GCA_036936625.1. Taxonomy (NCBI): domain Eukaryota; kingdom Metazoa; phylum Arthropoda; class Insecta; order Lepidoptera; family Papilionidae; genus Parnassius; species Parnassius smintheus. The sequence continues at coordinate 23,854,860 of JAUPFT010000007.1, forward strand.
ATTGAGCATAGTGCTTAAGCCCTCCAGCGATTCTGCCCTTAGGGACTATATCGTCGGCAAATCGAATGTGAGTGATGTACTCGCCATTGATGTTAATAACGTATCCTTTCCAGTCCAGTAGCTTGAAGACGTCTTCCAATGCAGCGGTGAAGAGTTTCGGGGATATGACGTCACCCTGTCTTACACCTTTCTGCAATTGGATAGGTTTCGAACTCTGGTTCTGTACGCGGATAGACATCGTAGCCCTGCTGTATAAACACTTCAGCACTTCGATAAACCGACAGTTAACTTGGCACCGTTGTAGGGACTGTTGCACCGCCCAAATTTCGACGGAATCAAAGGCTTTATCATAGTCCACATAGGCCAGGCAAAGTGGCAGATTGTACTCTTCTGTCTTCTGTACAATCTGCCGCAGAGTATGTATGTGGTCTATGGTACTGAAGCCTTTTCGGAAACCGGCTTGTTAGGAATTAATGATTCTCGAAACCAACACATAGAGGTTCAGAAGGGAAATCGGTAGGTATGTAGTTCTTCAAGAGAGCGTTGTCGCCTTTCTTGAAAAACAAGACCACCGCACTTCTGCTCCACGGCTTCCGGAGTAATGTCACCATGGAGGACGGAATTGAAGAGCTCTGAAGGACTTTAAGTACTGTTGTTCCACCCGCTTTCAGAAGCTCCGCTGTAATTCCATCCTCGCCTGGGGCCTTGTCGTTCGTAAGGTGCTGGAGCGCCATTCTAATCTCGCTCAGACTGACGTCCGGGATATCATCGGAATAGTGTCGGATACGACTTGCTCTTGGATTGTTACTCACACTTGCGTGTGGCTCCAACGATGATGTGTACAGCTGTCCAAAGAACCTCTTCAATCTCACTCGAAATCTCAGGTGTCCCGGAAACGATGGTGCCACACTCAGTCTTCAGCAGTTGTAACACGAATAATTTGGGTCGACGTTGGAGGACCACACTCTCACAAAACACTAGAATAAAATAACAGGTCGATGCTACTGTGTTTCATATGGTGAGTGTAGAGAACCGGAGACCCTTTATACTGGAAACGACGCATTCCATCTTAGTCGTCAGGGGTGACAATTCATAGCTGAATTTTGATTCTTGATCGAGGGTAAATGTAGATGTTTATGGATCGCAACATCCACTTACCATCAGGCGGACTGTGTGCTTGTTTTTTACCCTTATAGAATAAGAAAACAAAAACGAAGACCGGATACTACGGTAAATAAATATGGATTAAAAATAATGGTGGAGGCTGAACCTTACCAAACCTTATCAAAGAAACAAGGTATTAACGTCATTGGTTTCACGGTAGTTTTTCAACATTATTGACTCATTTGCACCAAAGTAGTAAAATAGGTAAAAAAATGAATTAACTGATTTGCACTACATGTACCAGAACAATGCTTTAAAGCAAAGTTCACCTATAGAAAAGGAACTGCTTGGTGGTCTGGACCTAGCCCCAATTAATTACCACTTTTTACGAAATTTGGACAATTTTTTTTGCAAGAAAATAATTTTGTTAGCTGGAAGCGGTTACTACAGGCCTTCATATTCTTGCTAGAGTCCGGATTCCCAAAGGTTTTTTTGCAAAGGCATTATTAATCATGTGACCTTGAGATGGCTGAAATTAATAGATAATGATTAAATAAAAATACTTTATAATTTTAATTAAATAAAAATACTTTTCTCAAAAAAAAACAATATGTTTGAATTTTCCAAACGGCAATTTCATACTTTATATTAATTAGAGTTCCATACCTGAAGGGTAACCAACAGGACCTATTACTAAGCCTGCGCTGTCTGCCTGTCCGTCCGTCTGTGTGTCAGATCCGTAATAGTTAGACAGTTAAAGTTTTCCCAGAATGTGTATTTTTGTTGCCGCTATAACAGCAAATAATAAAAATAAATTAAAAATTAAAGGGGGCTTTTCTACTAGAAGCGTGTTTTGTTTCTTACTTTTTTGCTCCATTTTAATAATGGCAACAAGTAGACGCTTTAAATTTTCACAGAGTTTTTATTGCTATATTTTACCTACATAGTATTAAATATTTCGTACGGAACTTGGCGAATTTTATTATACTTAGTTCAATATTTATTTATAATTAGAAAGGAGTTATTTTTGTATTTTCAATTGCATAACAATTATAAAATCAATATTATTTTTTACTTTAAGTAAAGCAAATTTACAACTAACATGTGCGTTACTGCTGGGCACATATATTCTCTTTTCTTTGAAGTTTATTTATAAAGAAATGAGTGCGTGTTGTTAGACTTAACATATCCTCCAAATTAAAGTTGTTCAAAACGACTATAAATCAATAGCACGCTACAGACTATAAACTATAAATTTCTAGCGCGCTATTAAATACGCTATGTTATACGTGTTGTTTATAAGAAAGCGTGTAGGAGGCCAGTAAACGCGTTAAGTTTTACAGTACGTTATATCTGTTAGCACGTTACATTACATGTGGTTCATTGGATAGATCGCGTGCTTTATGAGAACATTATTTCGTAATAAGTCGCATTTTAGACTGAAATAAAATAAAGCGGTAAAGAAAAAACAATGCACGCGTTTTCATACTTTTCAGGCTTACTAATTTCTATAATCCTAAAAATATTTTTAAGTTATGTACTATTTAAAATAGAATTAATTTTATTTTTAGAATCGGAATAAAATTAATTATTATTTATTATAATTGATGTAAACATTATTTTATCCTTAATATAAATTATAAATCAAATAAAGGTGTATTTAAAAGTTTATTTATTGTATTTATAAAAATCAATTATTTACATACACTATTATACACACTTTTGTATCTATATTTTATTCACATTTAAAAACATTAGTTAGGCTTCTTTTATCACAACTTTGTCCTTTTGTTTGGACCCCAGGGTAGAGAACTTTGTATAGATTTTATAATCTCAAACGTCTTCATAGAAAAGTAGTCTCTAAATACAAGCTTTAATGGTTTAAAGTGCTGTGGGTGGGTGCAGTTGCATGCGACCGCTCGGGATTTGACGGACGCATGCGACTGCATGGGATTTTTATGGGGATTGAAGGGTCTGACAATGTTGTCATGTTAGTTTTCCCATTTAAATAAATTATATTTTATATTTTGTGGGTTAAATAGATTTATTTATTTTCTGTCAATGATTACATGAACAGAATCATATTGCAACGCCTAGCACTCGACGGATCGGACAGCTTTTGTTTACATATAGTGTACATTATGTAATTAATGTAATTTATTGTCTTGGTTCTTTTGTTACTAACTTTCTACTCTCTTTTCACATTTGGATTGCTGCTGGATTAGATAATCGAGTATGAAAATCGAATGCGCCAATACTCAACACCTGATAAGGTATTTCGTTACTTTGCTACCCTCCAGGCTCAACACAATGATCAACATGAGGTGTTCATGACGCCTGATGATTTTTTACGTTCAATGACACCTGGAGTCAAACAGCCTGATGGTAAATGCTGGAAGAAAATAAAATTTCATTTAAATTATTATATTATTTTTAACTTATATTGGAAATTAAACGTGTAATGGCGATGTAGGAACATCCACTACCCAATAGCGTCCCGAGGGTGTCGGGCGACGAGAGAGAGGGAGAATGAGACAGGAGATGAGCAGCAGCAGCTTCCTGATAATATCTCAAAATAATAAAAAACTTGTCAACCCGCTTGCCAAGCGTGGCAACTATGGAAATATCCCCTTTTTTTCGCCCGAAGCAAATAAGGGCAACCCTCCGGTAACGGGGACGGGAGGTGGTGAATGCTCATAGCATACAACACAGCTGGCTGTGAGGTTCTGTGGAGACTTTTACCCACTAAACACCAAATTTTGGAATTGGCTTAACGATCTGACGAGAGATCTTTAAGCCGTAAACGGACGCGACCCTCCTTGAGAGAAAGGAGGGCGCAAGAATATCCCCTTATGAGCAGTGGACTTTTATAGGCTGTAATGGACAAAAAATACAAATTTGATTTACATTAATATAATACTGCTATTTAAATATTTATTATTTTTATAGCTAATATAATATTGCAATTAAAAATGTTTATTTTCACTATACATAAATAACTAACATTACTAATTTTGTATTTTAACATAATATAGTTTTAACACCGTATTGAAAATTATTTTTGCTTAAATTAATAATATTTCCAGGTTTGGGTTTGGACCAATATAGAAGATATGATCCTAAGGTAAGGGCAAGGTACATTTATTTATGATTTTATGTTATGAGATAACCTAATTCAATGCCATTAATATCTGATATTTTTAAATGTCCTCTTGGATACTCAATGTGTTATGTAATTCAGATTTCATATAGATTTAGTAAGTGTTATTGCTGCTTAAATTTAACATAGTTATTAGAAATTTTCGTTTTATGGAAAATAAAGAAAAAGCATTCTATAGAATAGTCATAGTTATTTGAATTTATTTTCAATTTACCTTCATTTATTATAACTATATAAATGAATAGAGTTGCATTCAATCTTAAACGCACGCTTACATGTAAATAACCACAAAAATAAGTTGTTCTCCTTGGGTAACTTGTATTGACTAACATACACAAAAGTACATAAAACAATTCTGAGACTTCTCTATAAAATTTTCAAAACTATTGCACTGGCACCATCTTGTAAGCCACTCACACCACTTTCTTGTTTTTTCAGAACATCGATGAGGTACTGTCCTTTCTCTTCTCTATGCCAGTACTGCTCACATTTCTATACATTTTTCTAGTATTTGCACACACATTGTACCTTTTCTCTCCGTGCTATTGATTTTGATTATTTCTTTCTGTTACTTTACACATAGAACTAGTTAATAAAATATTATTTATTCACAAGATTACGGTAGATTGATTACACTATTAACAAGCTTGATTAACATTGGCCTGATTATTTAAGGGTGCAGCCAAGTAATTTTAAAGATATATAAAACAATATAACTTTCTGATATAGTTCATTGTATTTAACTGTAGAATACTGTTTTAAATGAAGAATTAAGGTATTTACTTTCATAATAATGAAATTGAATAATACATAAATATATGAATTATACAATAACATAACTGTATTATGTTTACATTTATAAGTTATGATAATGTGATATCTCCTTGGCTTATCCTTTAATTGACAGGATAATGACCCAAATAGTATAAGCTAAGTAGCTTATTATTCTAGAAACAGCAAAGACTAGTATACCCTTAGATTACTTTGTGGCATGATACCTACTTAGTTTTTAAAATAATTTCGCCTTTTATACACTGTAACATTTTTAAAGTATGTATTTTTACACAAAATTTTGCTTTATAGCTCGAACAATAAGTGATTATATGGATTTATATTTTATTTGTATGCAAGAAAAGAGCACATTAGTTTGAAGTATCTCAATAAACATAGCCAAAATAGAGAATATAAAAGAGAAGTTACAAATTACTATATAATATTTATAAAAATATTTATGTAGCTGATATAAGTCGAGTAGGACAATAGAAAATTATATTAGTATGCTTGTATATATAATTAGAATTCCATTTAAAAGTTATCAAACATTTGAATGTTTTTATATTTTAATGCAGAGTATCAGCCAACGACTTAACCTAGATCTAGACGAAGATTCAATTTTCTACAAGCTTGGCTCATCGGGATTGATCACTTTTAGTGATTACATCTTTTTACTAACTGTTTTGTCAAGTAAGTGCCCTTGTTTTTTTTTATTCATAACTTTTTAATGTCAAAGACATGCACAGAAATACGAGGATTTCATTTTCTTACATAACGATTATATACTTTTGCATTATATCCAAACATTTCGAAATCTATACCGTATATACGTAATAAATCATTGAGCATACACTTATCAAGTTGACTAAAGTAATGTTTGACCAGCGCGGACGTATTTTTTCCATCCCGAGATTTATTCATCACCGTACGGAGTCTCGTCCTACGATCTCGAACTTTTCTATCCAAAACGTGACCGAGTCCAAGTTGCTGAATCACATATGCCGAATCTCTGGACAAAGTCTCCACCTTGGCAATTACACTGAAATTTACGGCGCACGGCGAACAAAACTGGTAATATGGCGTCCAGTGTTCATCAAAATTCATGTTTGGACCTTGCGAATTATACTTTGCTATCAAATAGGCAACGAATTCATAAAATGTTGGCCCGTAACTTTTAATCGTGCCTAGAACTTTAGTCGCTTTTTCCCTATGTTCTTCCACTATGGTTTTTGCTAATTTTCTATAATAGGGGGGTGATATATACTCTAATTTGTCACGGTAAGCCGATAACAGTCTCACAAATGGATCTCTAACAACAAGAAGGGATATAACGCCTGGTGTGTTGATAGTATCACGCAGCTCCTCTTCGCTAGGTCGAGGGAATTTCCTTCTGGCTAATGTTAACGGTGTATGTCGAGTTCGGGCTAGAAATTTTTTATCATAACCACCTGAAATATATTATTATTAATTAAATAATTGGAACGGCGGTAAAGAAATTTAACATTTTAAAAGTTTCTTGGAAATTATATTTACCTAAAATGTTGAAATTATATAACCAGGACGAGCTAGCTGCTTTAAAAATATTGCACCACACGAGATTATGGGCGTGGTCTACAAAGAATTCCTTGCTGTTTACTGACTGCGATTGAAGAGATCTAAGATTACAAACTTCATTAACTTTCGCTACTCGTCTTTCTAATTCAGCAACAGTCGCATTGTCCGGTTCAGATAAGTTATCATTGCTTACATCTGAATCCTCGTCGCCTAAAACTGGACCCTGCAACTAAATAAAAACTAACAATAAGTTTTTCAAATGATGTCTTATACCATATAAGATTATTATAACATATAAGAGATATGTTAAGGATTTTACAATGCACATGTTAGTTTTTGATTTATTAGTTTTTAAAATTCTATGGCAATATTAAATTTAAAGCTTTTTGAATAATAATAGGTTTCTTGTTATTCAGTTAAAATTAAATTTGATCAGTTATTGTTATGATACTTTACTATCGTAAGAAATTGCATATTACTTGATTGAACATTTTATTAGAATATTGATTGACAATGAAATAATATTATCTTTAATATAATTATTTTACCAGCCATTTAGTGTAATTGTCAGGTACAGGAGACCAGTCCTTCACTTGATTGCTTTCGCCGCTCTTGAATACAGTCATTTTCATTACGACCATGTACAGTGTAGCCCAAAATAAGAAGGCGGCAGTCTTCGCACTGCATTTTAAGCAGTAAAATGCTTTTGTTTTGATTCTCGATTGACACCGTTTTACAGAGAATATCATTATTTAGCGTCATGTGCTATCGGAAGAAAAAAATAGTGCGTCTTTACAGATTTTTCGACACTGGTACCTAATATCGGCTTTAATTAATTAACGACACAATAAATTACGTTAAATTAATGAAAAAGATAATGACAAAAGTATTGTTTTGCTAGGGATCACTTGCACAGCATCCCTTAATTCGGGACGCGCACGGAGCATGAGCAGACTTAACGATTTTTTGATCTCGCTGGTCACATTTTATATTCATCTCCAGATGAATAATTTTTAAACAAGTAATGAAGGATGTATTTTTAGTATGTTTATATCGATACTTGTAAGCTAGCCTAGATTTAAAACTATTTTTAAATCTTCAAAGTTCACTGAATAAGAATATCGATGATATTTTTAACAATTTATAGGACATACAATTGAGACGACATGAAAAGTTACTGCAAGGGCAGTAATATTTCTTCATTCTTCATTGGCTCGTGAATTTCCATTGCTGGACCTACGCCTTTCCTTGGAGGGGGGGGGGGGGGGGGATTTGCTTCAATCGTCTAGGTTGGCCGGTGGATTGACGATCGCAGAACTATACGTTCCGCTTTTTAGATGCTGCTGCCTATAGGTGTGAGATTTTTACGACTGGTATAAACGGTATGGTTATACTACTACGGAATCGTAAGCTGAAGTGACACCTCACACCGGTAGGCGAAGAGTGGGGCGGTTCCCCACTAGGTGGAGTGACGATCTGGTAAGACAGACATGCAGTAGGTCGATGGATTCAGGTGTTTCAAGACCATGCTTTGTAGCATTCTTCGGGAGGCCCATGTTGTTGACTTGTAAATGACTGGTAATGATGATGGTAATGGTGATGATATACTATCATTTATCGAAAGCAATAATATTTTACTGACGTTTCTCACCTTTTACGACAGCCTACAGACGAAGTATGTTGATGGATTCTCAATCGCCATTACGCGGCAGTACCATACATCAGCAATGATACCATCCCAGTCCTCAGAGGTGAAATCACACCTGAATTCTTTTTTTTTTTGATGTTTTATATTCAGCAAAGCGAAACACATGTATCTAACTACCTTGTCTAGTTTGTCTGTCGGTGTCGATGTTTGTCTAACCTTTTGTCTGCTACAGAGCTTTTTTATGAGAGCCCCCTTTTTAAAATTCCAAATACATGATTTACGAAAACATCCAAATACAGATTTTACATGGTACAGCTACGCTACAGCTATATTATAGTTGTAGCACGAATGGGTCGTCCTCGCCTCGACCGAGGTGGGACCAATGCTTCTGTGTTTCGTATGGTGAGTGTAGACAACTGGAGAGACCCTTTTTACTGGAATCGAGGCATTCCATCTTAGTCCTCAAGGGTGACAACGCATCTGCATTTTGATTCTTAAGCGAGGTTAAATGTAGATGTCTATGAGCCACAGCGTCTTCTTACCATCAGGTGGATTATGTGCTCGTTTGTCACCCAATGTTATAAATAAATGTGTATTATTACGCTGTCTACATATTAATTGCCTATTAATTTTCAATTCATCGAGTTGTATGACTGAACATTGCTACAGATCTTATAAGTAAGTCTACATCATTAATTCGCCCACATACTAATATACATTATGGAATAACTTTTTCATGTCCATGTCATGTCATGGTAGAGCCATGCTGCAGCTATATTATGGTTGTAGCACAAATGGATTGGCTCGACCGGGGCAGGACAACGCTCTCAGAGAATGCCAGCGTAAAATAGCAGCTTAATGCTGCTGTGTTTCGTCGGGTGAAGGAACAGAACTGGTGGTTATTTTTACTGCTAACGAGGCATTTTGTATTGGTCATCAGAAGGGAATGGGTGGATTTAACCAGGAAAGAAATACCAAAGTGAAATAGCATCGTAATGCTGCTTGTTCTTGCTTGTCGTTGTGGCGGCGCAGTCGTCGCGCCACAAGCGAAACACACCCAAGCCTAAATCGCGCTATCAAAATTCCGAATCATAAACAGTATATATATAGAACATCTCCGAGCTATCACACGGAACGTTGGCCGCTCCCCGGGCAGAATACCTTGCCCGGCGGGAGATCTCCCCTTTTCCTTCCACGGCCACAGTCGTTGCTGCTTGCTGTGGTGTTTCGGATGTTGAGTGACGGTGATGAAGTGGTCGAACGTGGCATATCATCTTAAACCTCAAGAAAGACAACCCATCTCTTCTTGATTCTTAATCGAGAATAGATGTATGTGCCACAGCTTCCACTTACTATGTGGGCCTTTTTGTAACACTTATTAAAAAAATCTTCATAAGTAGGTATGTATAGATCTAATAAAAATAGGATAATTACAAAACTTTCATGCATTTCGTTCTTAGACATCGTAAATACAAGCATAACTTTTTTTCTTTTGAAACAACTGCCGTCAAATATTTCTATGCTATATGTGTACAGCCAAAATTTTTTTGATTACAGATAAAAATCATTATGATGACTGAAAAACTGACCAAATTTGGACCTCAGCGAATAAAAAGTCATTCAATGTACACTTTTATCATACATTAATTTCATAGGAATATTAAAAATTTACGCAAATACTTTGTTTTAGCTTCGCATCGCCACTTCGAAATAGCGTTCCGCATGTTCGATCTGAATGGCGACGGTGACGTGGACTGCGAAGAATTTGAAAAGGTAGCAGCGCTTATTCGACAACAGAGCAGCATCGGCTCCCGGCATCGGGACCACGCAAATACTGGCAATACTTTTAAGGTTATTAAAAGTGTTTTTTTTGTTTATCGTCTATACTGCTGCGAATCTACTGCACAGGTGCAAATGTACACGGCCTAACCCAGCAACCACCAACACATGAGTTAAGATAATTCGTTGCCATATGCTAATGTAGTTTACGTCGTTATTATATGCTAATATAGTTTACTTAAAGTTGTTGTATGTTCTATGGGCATTATATCGTCAACGTTTAAAAACTAATTTCGTTACTTTTGACGGATGCTTTATACAGCAAGTGGCGTTTATGAGATCTGTACGTGCTTATATATTTTTATATAACTGGATTGAGAATTGCGTAAGGGCAGTAGAAATAATAATATAATAATAATAATAATACTCCCATCTGGTTGGATCTTATTTATTTATGTAGTTTTTGTATTTATTTTATTTTATTGATATTTATGTATATTTATCTTTTCATTTTAATTAATAATTATATATTTATAGAACCCAACCAGGTGAGAAAATTATATAGATACCGCAATAATAATAATAATAATATTCCACAACCATCACACAACGCCATCTAGTCCCAAGCTAAGCAGAGCTTGTGTTATGGTTACTAGACAACTGATAAACATACTTATATATTTCTAAATACATAAATATTATAGATAAATTACCCCCAGACACAGAACAAATGATCGTGCTCATCACACAAACATTTGACCTGGGTGGGAATCGAACCCACGACCTCCGGCATAGCAGTCAGGGTCACTAACCACTAGACCAACAGGCCTGTCGAATGATATGTTTTTTTGGACAGACCACACACATCGATAGCCTTCTTAGGTTAACTGTTGGACGTAGGCCTTGCCAAGGAAGTGCAAATAGGCATGTTTTACTTAGTAAACTGCCCCTTTACCCACCAAACTGGATAAAAAGTTGACATATTTCTTTCATTTCCTCTTTATAAATGCATTGAATTAACGCGTACAGGAATGACGAGAAGACTATAACTGATTTTGACTGATTTTTCAATCGTCTGATAAAAGCTATACATAGGATAAAATACAATGTGAACAAATTAAAAATTACATGCGAATAAAAAAGCTCAATTGTTTTACTTATACATTAGATCAGATTATAATATAGTTAAAATATAAATTTTATATACTTAAAAGTGAAGTTAAATTATTCTAATATAATTAAGAAAAGGGGCCAAATTAAGAGTACCCTTAACCGACGAGCATGTATGCGTAAATATATGGATGTGGAAGACTCGAGAGAGGTGTGTCAGGATCGAGCCAAGTGGAAGTCTGTAGTCTCTGCCTACTTATCTCATTGGGGGGGGGGGGGGGGATATTTGCCAAGCGTGGTGGCAAGCGGGTTGGCAACCGAAGGAATTATTAGGAAGATGCTCCTGCCCATTTCCTGATTTGTTTTTTCCTGTCGCCTCTTGCGACACGCACGGGATGGGATGGGGCAGTGGATCATTCTTACACCTTATTGTCCTTGTCCTTGTCCCGTTATTTTAAAACAAAAATATATTTATAAAATTATTTAAATAATTATTTGCCTTATATAATAACTAAATTTGGTGTTAACGTTTTGCGATCATAATATCCAGAAGAAAACCTATGTGTAGAGCAGTATCTCTAGAGTATTTATTCTATTTCTTAGTTTGATGTTGGTTGGGGATCCTCGGGCAACAGTAGTCACTTACCATCAAATGATGTTAACTCTTTTGCAAGTTTGATATTATGAAAAGAATTAGAAATATATAAAACTTTAATTTAATTTTCAGGGAATTAATTCGGCGTTAACCACGTATTTCTTCGGTCCAAAACTGAACGAGAAACTGACAATTGAAAAGTTTTTGGACTTTCAACAACAACTACAAAAAGAAATATTGTCTTTAGAATTCCAGAGAAAACAACCAGGTAAGTGTAGTTTTTCCTACATTACTGCAGGTTTACACCAAGGTATGAACTATGTATTGTACATATTGTATCCCATATGTAAAATTGTTGTGAGAATAGTTGTATACAAAACTCGCAGAAAATTTGATGACATTGACAGCTCAAAAATATTTTCCTGTTTGAACCAGGCTTGTCATGTGTGTTTTGATGTTGTTTTTTTCGTTTGTATTATAGTAAAATGTGTCTGCTGTGCACAGATACAGTTAAAATACGTGTAAGACTAGTCTGATACACAATTTGCATTGAAATACTTGCAACTGTCTCTCACATGATGGTGTCGCTGTGTGATACAAGAACATAACATGTCACAAACTAAATATGATTTAAGTGTTAACCCAAATAAAACGGTTTCAATAATGTTTACACAAAAACAATCGGTGATCAACTATCACCTTCAAAGTCTTTTCAGCACAAAACTCCAGCTATCCTCTGAGGTAAAATATTTAAGGCTAACCTTGGACTGTAAGCTCAACTGGAACACATATAAAACAAAATCAACGAGGCTAGTATGGATTTCTGGCAATGCAGAAACATGATTGACAAACGATGGTGTTCGTCGCCAAAAATCACACTGTGTATCATATGTTTATACGGCATCCTGATATGGTGGACCAAACCAAATGAAGCCATTACTATAGAGAAACTTCAGCATAAGTACTACACCAAAAGTAGCATTAGAAGCAATCTGGAACTAACCCCGCTTCACCTACACATACTAAAAGAAACAACTTTAGCTACCATCAGATTCAAGGCCTCGAAGATCCTTTTAACCCTCTGAAAGAGAAATCTTTGGAGTAAAAGTAGTTCCCCATGCAGGTATAATTGATAGAATTCACACCAACATACCTACCCTTCAAACCAAATACGCCAAGATCACCAAACAATTTGTATTTTGTTGTGTTATTTGTTGTGACAGAAACTAGCCGGAAGGATTAAACCCAGAACTTGGAATTTTCAATGATAATACTAAAAATAAAATGCAAGTGCACGTTCTGGAACTTTTTCTAATACCTCGACATCTTCAATATTTACACCGCTGGGTACCCACAACACAGTCTTTCAGGCTGAATGTATGTGAAATTAATGTACATATATAATATTCAAGCGGCCATAGCAATAGATGCCAGGTAGACTTCTCCATCAGAATACTGACCGAATGCATGGCAGTACTACAGGCTCTGAGTTTCAATGTGGTGAACTTCGAGGCTAATATATGAAGTCCCCAGTTCACCACATTGAAACTCAGAGCCTGTAGTAGATCGACTCTGGTCGCCATACGGCTGGAACCGATCATATTCTTTTGGTAACGTACGTTCACTGGTACTTAAAAACAACAACTAATCAACACGCTGAGTTCTGGAAAAACCTAGAAGACTAGGCAAGCTAGGGAGGCTCTGCCAGCAATAAACAGTCGTTTAACCCAGGTCTTAATAAGATAAAGCAAACCACAGCTCATTGTAGCAACACTTCTGCTACAGATCCTTTGACTCTCAGAATACATATGGCCGCCGAGTTTTCAGCACGTGAAGCCGTCTACAATCGAGTTTGTGTCTTCTCTGTTTTACCATATGTCATAGGAGTCACAGACAAAATTGTCTACATCTTGAAGCGAGCTTCCATTGAAACGTACTACAAGCCAAGAAAATTAATAAATGTTTACCATCTGTCAAGTATAATATCCCTCTACAAGATGCAGGAGTGTGAAGAAGCTTGAATGTAAATGTGGTCTCTCTTACATAGGACCAACAAAAATATCTATAAAAACCAGCGTAAAACAACATATAGTTGACGTGAAGGACTGACGCTCCGGGTCACAGTCTGTGAACATGTTCATCTCCTTGCCATTACATCAGATTTGAAATTAGAGACACCCTAATTTCAATAGAGAAGATGGATGGGTGCTGCATATTACTGCAAGCCTTCAAGATACTGTAAGCTCTTTCTGCGTAGATCGGACCAAAAATTAATATTAAAAATTGGAAGGTAGCCTAAGAAAGACTAACTATGACAGGACGTCAAACACTTCAGTAAAGCACCCGAAAAATCGGTGATTAAAAAGTTAAAATTAAATCCGTAAAATTAGTTTAATTTAACATTTTTTTTAGTTTAGTAACTCAAGGCCATGTTTAGTGACAGTGTTTTCGGCAGCTTTATTTGTTATGACGGACTGAGATGATCTGATGAGTCCAATCCCTAACTTGTGAGTGATTGCCAAACAGTAAAATGAATTCTCTCCGCTTTAAGTCATAAATCTATATAACATAAAATACTTATTGCTGAGTTATGATGGTTCAAGAATAGGGAACTCGCCCTTAAATTTTGTATTATCAAGCGACAAATTCGATCACTATTCACTCCGTTAAAGTTGTTTATCGAATTCATCTCATGGACACTAAGAGACACGTGATTCTTTTCTACCATGAAACCCTCTCGGATATTAGACGAGAATTGCTCCTACATTAATATATGTGTTGGACTTCTACAATTCTACTTTATTTTATATTTTCCTACTTATAAAATTATTAAATGAATTCACTGATCTACATGATTTCTTTCATGTTCTCCAGATGAAAATGGACGTATAACTGAAGCAGACTTTGCCGAACTTTTGCTCGCCTACGCAGGCTACCCAGCGAAGAAAAAGGCAAGAATGCTTAAACGCGTGAAAAAGATGTAAGTTAAATCGTGCTTGCTACTACTTATAAGCGTTTAGGCAACCAGTTGTATCAGACTGTGGCGGCGCTGTCGTCGCGCCGCAAGCGAAACACACTGAAGCCTAAATCACACTATCAAAATTCCGAATCATAAACAGTATATATAGAACATAGTGTGGGCCGCTCCCCGGGCAGAACACCTTGCCCGGTGGGAGATCTCCCATTCTCCTTCCACGGTTACAGTGGTGACCCCGACGTGATCTGAACACGCAACTAACTACGTTCGGAAACTTCAAGCTTCATCATCGTCGTAGAGTACCCCACTCATTCGCTCCCGTGCAGATATCGTCAGCAGTCTTCATATCCTGCAAGCCATCTAGCTTCACAAGGTTCATCGCAGCACTAGAATAATAATGCTTCCTGTTCCTTCAAGCTACTCTCTGCGCTATACAGTGTTCGGTACGGTTCTGAGCCTTACTGCTCGCCTCTGCTTCACAGCATTCTCGCAGATTACTTGCCTTCTTCTCGACTCACCGCGGACTACAAGGCACTCTACTGGCACTTGAACATTCGTCGGCAACGAGGCTGCACTATCGACCTCCGGTGTGAGCAAGGGGTTGATGTGGTGGCGCTGTCGTCGCGCTGCAAGTGAAACACACCGAAGCCTAAATCACACTATCAAAATTCCGAATCATAAACAGTATACTGGGTGGCGATTAGGTTATCGCATTTTATAGCACAGCAGTTAATGCAAGTTGATATACGTCTGTCGAAATAATAAAATAAACCATAATACCCAAAGACAAAATGTGCATCTTTCAAACAAAATAAATAGCGTAAAAAAGTACACGGAATAAATCATCCTGGATAATATTAGTTTACTGACCTGTATAAGCGGCAACATCGCGGCGACACGGCGGCATTGACAAAGGTTACCTACACTTGCCCATACATAGGCAACTAGGCACGTGTAAGACGATGCTCATGCGATGTTATAAACAAATCACAGACTTTATGGTATTGTTTTTATCCAAACAATCACTCTTATCGGTCACTATAGTTTAATAAATAAATCAAATTAAACTTTTAGATTTTCAAAATGTCCGCCGTGTGCCTGAATGCATAACTGACATCGTCTCACGATATTATTTCGGACCTTGCGAAGAAGGTCACCATTGGCGGCAAATTTTTTTATTTTGTCGAAAGCCCGAAAAATCCTTATTTTTATGTCCTCGACAGTCGTTACTTCCGTGGAGTACACCTCATTTTTCAAATAACCCCATAAGAAAAAATCTAACGGTGTTAGATCCGGTGACCTTGCTGGCCACAGAGAAGGTCCGTATCGGCCAATCCACTGCTCTCCGAACATTTCAGTGAGGTGCTGACTGGCAGCCACCACTGAATGAGCAGGTGCTCCGTCAAGCTGATACCATAACCGGCTATTTTCCCCTAACGGTAATCCTTGATGGATTACCGTTAGGGGAAAATAGCCGGTTATGGTATCGTAATCCGCCACTGGGCCGTCGAACAGTTCCAAAAACTTAGGCCCACTAAGGTTTCCTTCGATAAACACGGGACCAATAATTTGATCTCCGTGTTGGCTGGAATCCCAAGCATTAACGGCAAATCTGTATTGGTGCATAGACTCTCGACACAGTTGCGGATTTTCTTCACTCCAGTACCGTAAGTTCTGCCGATTCCATATTCCGTTGCGCGTGAATGTGCTCTCGTCAGTCCACATTATGTTAGCTAAAAAGTTAGTCATTAGCTACTCTGCTCAAAATCCATTGGCAGTAGGCTTCCCTGACTGGCTTATCTCTATCCAATAAAGCCTTTACCTTTACATATTTGAACGACCGTTGCTTGTTTTTTCTTAATATTTTGTGAACAGTCTTGTGGTGTACACGGAATTGGCGAGCTGCTCTACGGAGACTTGAAGTTGGATTACGAGCAAAATAATTCAATATTTGTTCTTCCTGAGCCACGGCTACTCGCGGAGGAATTTCAACCTGACGCGGGATCAAATATTGACCGTCGCGTAACCTTTGGACTGCCCGTATAAAAATACGTGGGTCTCTAGGACATACACGTGTGGTATGATACCTCTCTCGATATGTTCGTAATGACAAAGCCGCGTTTTGGTGGCACTCTCCGTAAATCAAAATCATGTCGGTGTATTCCGGCGTCGTGAAATTGACACGAGGCATCTTAAAACTTATAAAAGTTAAAACGTTAAAAAGAAAAAGCGTACAATTTTAAGCAAGCTGTTACACCACTTCACTAAGTTATTAAATATGATTTTTTTATCTAGCGTATTAAACGTGTCCTATTACAAATAAAAAATATAAAACAGTAAAAGTAAGCGTCCAATTTCGCATAAAATGTCACACCACCTTATCAAAACTATTATTATCCTATTAAAGTGTCCTATAACAAACAAATCAAAAAACTTATCAAAATGTCCACAAAACTAAAAAAACAACAATTAAAACTCAAAGGAAGCCTACGCGAAAATTAGGTCAAGTGACTCATGAACCATCCAAGGGTACCGGCGTCGGACTAAGTCATAGATAAATAAATATGTAGCAAGCTAGAGTAAGTGACTTAAATCATCGTCCCATGCGGCAGAGAAATTCGAATATAAACAACACGCGTCTTCACACCACTCCCTTCCATTTCTTATCACTTCACACATAGCGAATTATGCCTTCGGACATCTATTATAAGTAAATATTTTTGCGTGGAATTTGTTTTCACACACTCGCATCACGCGGTCCCTTTGTTTTTAATTTCGTGCATAAGAATTATGCCTTATATCGTTAGTCTTAAGTATATTTTTGATTGATTTTTCCTTTATTTTTGTCATTCGGAATGGCAACGTTTGAACTAGGTATCTTCGCCTTTGCTCGCCTTGGGTCTTTGACCCTTTAGTATTCGTCAGGTGATAAATATATGCATTTACATGATGTTGTTTAATATTAAATCGAAAAAAGAGGCTACTGGGACTAGGATGTTAATTTTTACATTTCTTTTAGTTATGTATGTGAAAAGAACGTTATGTAGGATATGTCTTTTCATTTAATGTGATAACTTCAAATTCACTCTGTATATAGAACATCTCCGAACTATCACACGGAGTGTTGGCCGCTGCCCGAGCAGAACACCTTGCCGGGTGGGAGATCTCGCATTCTCCTTCCACGGCCACAAGACCATATGCCAAAGCAAAGTCATAAACAGATTTACCCGCATGATCCATTAAACAGGAAACAAGCCATTCAGCGGGGAAATCTAAGCACCCATGTTCAGGAAGAGTAGGGTCACTACCCTACTCCTCCTGAACATGGGTGCGTGCGTAAGCGTGGATGCTCAGCGAAGAATTCTTTGTCACCAGGGGTGATGCTACCCTCCTGGGATACCATTTTACCTCGCTATCATTTTAGGGGGGGGGGGCAATTGGGCCTCCAGCCACCTGCACGCCTACCTACCTACCACCTACACAATAACACGTTAGTCCAGGGAAACTCACGCAAACAAGTCCAGTAAACGAAGCCAAAGTAGAACACAAGATATCACCATAACCGAATATGAAAAGATGCGTAGTAAACGAAGTAGCGTTGCGTACTGATTTCTTAGCGTTGAGTACTTGACTGGTTTGTAGTGCGTGTACCCTACCTGTTTTGCTCACACTTAGCATGGCTCTCTGTCTTGTTCAGTCATTTGCGTCTGTGTCTCATAAGCGTCACTATCTGTCTCGCTCACACTTTATGGAATGTCTCTCTCTATCTCATTTAAACCACGCTGTGGTCATTAGGAACGCTTTGGTTGTACTAGAATCGTTGTAATGTAAGTTCTAAAAAATTGTTAAAAACTGACAGTTTAACAAAAATTTTTTTATGGCTGATCTAAGAAATAATGGAGTATGTATTATACCACGTTAGAATCCTTATTAAATGCGCTAACTTTTAAAGCTACTTGCCAAACTGGCGTAGTACAATTTTTTCCAGGACGGTCAGTTGAAGTAGTGCGAAAAACTAATTCTGAAAACTTGGTTCGGTATAAAATTACATTTTCTTTCAAGCTGGAGTGATCGGCACAGGGTTTAGGATTACAGGTTACAGAAGCACTATTCAGGATGACGTAAGAGAAAAAAAATTGGCAAAAAGTAAATATTTGTAGCAACAGGAATGAAAAAACTGTCTCATGGTGTACATTTTACCGAAAAAAAATTAATATAATTTCTGAAATACATAACTTAGATTTTTTTTATATTTTTCTGGTAACTAGTATGGCCTCGTCTATCAGAAAGTTTCGGCTTGCCATCGACTTCTGGGACACTCTGTATAAGTATACTACGGTGCGGACTGCGAACTCGTAGTTTCGAGTCTGCCGTTAGACTACTGTGGTAAACCACTCTTAACACACGTGTTTTTTTTATAGGACAGGGTGACAAACGAGCACACAGTCCACCTGATGGTAAGTGGTTGCTGTGGCCCATAGACGTCATGGCCATCTTCGATTACAAATGAAAAATGCAGATGCGTTGTCACCCGTGAGGACTAAGATGGAATGCCTCGTTTCCAGTAAAAGGGGTCTCCGGTTCTCTACACTCACCATACGAAACACAGCAGCATTACGCCGCTACTATTTTACGCTGCTCTTCTGTGAGAGCGTAGTCCTTCCCCGGTCGAGCCGACCCATTCGTGCTACAACTATACTTCTAATATAACTGCAGCATGTCTCTACCACGTATAAAATAGTTAATAAGTAAAATAGTTTATTTGTTTACTTAAAGTGTTATATTGCAACAGAAAGGTAGTAGAATTTTTTATCCTATAAAAATGAAGCATAAAGTCGCTGCTATTATCGGTAGCGCTGATATTTTTTGTACATAATATGAGGGAGTGTATTGTGACGTTAGGTTTCGCGACCATGGCGTGGGCATCACAAAGAACGACTACCTAAAGTTCTTCCACCTGCTCAACAACATTAACGACGTGGACACGGCGCTGACGTTCTACCACATCGCGGGCGCGTCCATCGACCAGCCCACGCTGCGCCACGTGGCTCGCACCGTGGCGCACGTCGACCTGCACCCGCACGTCATCAACGTCGTCTTCACTATATTCGACGAGAACAGTTAGTGCACGCTTCTTACTTTTATAAATGCCTACTCACGACCAGATTTTTCATAAACAAAACAAAATATTTTGTATCGGCTAACTACTTAGTATTATATACGTAATATAGAATATGACCTACGGCTTCCAGGTGCTATAGAATATAGAACAGAGTTCCCAAAACTTTTCAGTTCACGGTGTGATATAGTATTTTGTCGCGGCGTCCTTGTTAAAATATGACAGACTAAAATTAAAATACAAAAGGTGAAAACTTTATGACAAGTCAGTCAATCGTGTAATCTTGATGATCTCCACAAGTTTTACGAAAATGTGGAATAAAACTTGATACTGTTATTACTCTTATTTCTTCCTCCACATTGACTTGTGAGTGATATTCACTCTTAATTATAGCTTAATATCGCATAAATAGGACGTTGCAAATGGATGGAAATTTTTAAAGCTTTTGAGCTTAAGAGTTGAGCATATATATAAATTACGTGTCACGTTGTTTGTCCGCGATGGACTCACTAGTAACGGAGTTTAATCTAATTTGCACACCGCGTTGTGCAGTTTGGTCCTACTTGAGAGATAGGATAGTTTTTTTGCCCATGAGTGAGCCACAATTTTCACAAAAAAAAAAAACAACTTACAAAACAAATTTTATTTATCACTGACTGGCCCTTCTTAGATTTTTATGTACTTACATAAATTGGATTAGGTATATGAGGATATTAGATTCCTATAAGTAAGCACGATTGTCGAAAATCTAAAAATTACCTATTCTAATTAAATTGATAGATAATTTTAATATTTTCGTTAATCGTGCTTATTCTAGATGTTTTCGTTAGTTGGCAAATTAATGTAGTTACCTAATGTACTACCTGTATCGAAAGTTCGTTATTATGTACCTACCTGTTTTCAATTTTAACTAAATGTGCTTTAACAAACTTGGGTACATTTTAGCAGCTATATTCGGCCCGGCTTCAGCAGTGGACACAAACAAAAAGAAACAATTTTTCTAAATAAAGATTTTGATATGTATAACTCGTACGAATTAACTTGAGACCTGGGCCGATGACGTAATTGTCAATGTACGGTGTGCAAAATAATGCGTCGTAATATTTTTTTATTTGAAATTTTTGAGATTTGCATGAGATTATTAATAAAAACAAAATAAAATGTTCTGGCAAGGGGTGAAGTAATAAGTGATATACTGTTGCCATTTTTATATATTTTAAATATTTATTTTTTATAATATATATATATATATATATATATATATATATATATATATATATATATACAGGGTGGCCCAAAAGTCGTGGATCAAACGCAACTAGGGGTTAGATGGGGTCATCAGCTGCAAAAAGTTGTTCTACGGGAGGTCCTTAAAGTCAACCCCTGCAGAGTTATAATTTATTTTGTGTTTTTATGAGAAAATTGACTTTTTTTAACTAATTCTTATTAGAATGCCAAAAACTAAACATCCTCTATCTTTTTTATAATTTTCACTAGATTGGTACTGATGAGTCCTTGCGTTAGACATGCTATTTATGGTTGTTTATTGGGTGTGTTGAAGATAATGTTAAGTTTTACGATTATTATTTTTCTCAAATCATAACTTTTTATTTACTTCGGACCCCACTGTGAAAAAAAAATACTCTACCGAAAAGTGACCCTGTATTACAAGTTTTGGCGCATTTAATAGGGATTCTGAAAAGGTATTACACATGGCCATGAGTGGCTCTAATATCTTTCTAGGACGAAAAAACAAAGCAACGATTGTGAAATAATTGTTTTATTAAGCAAAACATTTTACAATAAATGCTCAAAATTCCTGCCTCTGACCATAATACATAATCTGCACCGTCTAATAAAATTCCTACGTAACCTACGGAATGCACTTCTGTTGTTAGTTACTTGTACTCTAGCAAACTCGAGCTTTTGTCGTAGTTCTTATTCGCTATTGTTCTCTCCTTGGTAAACTATTTCTTTAAAATAGCCCCAAAGAAAAAAATCTAATGGATTTAAATCGGGCGACCGGGGTGGCCACGCAACATGTCCGCCTCGACCAATCCACCGGTTGGGGAAGCGCTCGTTCAAATGATCTCTGCTCTCTGCTCGAGCGTAGTGAGGCGGGGCGCCATCATGTTGCAGCCACATTTCTGCTATTCTTTCTTCTGGAACTTCAGCTTCGTTAAGAATATGGTTTAAATTATTTTGCAAAAAATTTAAATACTGAGCACCATTCAGCCTTGCTGGCGTTTCATGCAGCACCAACTGCTGGCCAATTATACCAGCCCACATGTTAATATCAAACAGATTCTGGAATCGATCATTTCTTATGATATGGGGGTTTACTCTGGAGTAAAAATGTAAATTGTGGATATTGAATACTCCCATTCTTCTAAAAGTTGACTCATCCGTCCATAAAACCTTGTTAAAGAACTGCGGATCTTCTCTGTGATATCTTAGCATCTCTCTACAAAACCGCACTCTAGGTTCATAGTCACCGGGCAGCAAAGCTTGCACCCTTTGCACGTGGTAGGCGTGATATTTTTTTCTGTTAATGACACGTTGCACCGTCGATCTTGGAATCCCGATATTACTGGATCTTTGGCGTTGACTTATACTAGGAACCAATCTTAATTCTCTCAGCACTTCATCTTCATTTTCAAATTGCATCACTGGTCTGCCTGCTCTCATAGCATGCTGACCGTGTAAGACTCCCTCCATGTACGAATTATGTACGCGCATAAAGACCCTGTAATCCGGAAAACGATCACGGTTAGGGTAGCGTTGACGATATTCCCTGGCAGCAGCCCGGGCATTACCGTCGCAAAAGCCATACAGGTAATGCATTTCTGCATACTCCCGTTGGGTGTATTCTCTCCTCGCAGCAGCCATCTGTCCACTTTTGTAGCCAATCCGTCCGATTCACACAGCACTGGTCACAGGTAGGCAATCTATCACAAGTCCGAAAAACAAAGCGTAGGTCAAAGGAAAGAAACTGGTCACAAGTCGTCGTAAAACCGAGAAAAAGAACACGTGCGTACCCACAGGCAGGAAGCGAGTTACTAAAGAACACTAAACATTCTAAAGAAACATGCTCACGCGCATCCCCCAGCCCCCGCCCCTGCCGGCCCAGCCTTTTGTTTCCTAGAAAAGATATCGCTACCTGAACTGACGGGCCAACCGGCCTTTTACTGACAAAGGATTAAATAGTTAGTGTAAAAGAGAGGCAGAGAGTCTTTGTCATTAATTGTATTAATTCTAGTTTATTTTTAAATAAGCCTAACCGAGTTTTATGGTTGGGTTAACTTTGGCCTTGCCATGAATAATCGTCCTAAAAAGATATCAAAGCCACGCATAACCATGTGTAATACCTTTTCAGAATCCCTATTAAATGCGCCAAAACTTGTAATACAGGGTCACTTTTCGGTAGAGTATTTTTTTTTCACAGTGGGGTCCGAAGAAATAAAAAGTTATGATTTGAGAAAAATAATAATCGTAAAACTTAACATTATCTTCAACACACCCAATAAACAACCATAAATAGCATGTCTAACGCAAGGACTCATCAGTACCAATCTAGTGAAAATTATAAAAAAGATAGAGGATGTTTATTTTTTGGCATTCTAATAAGAATTAGTTAAAAAAAGTCAATTTTCTCATAAAAACACAAAATAAATTGTAACTCTGCAGGGGTTGACTTTAAGGACCTCCCGTAGAACAACTTTTTGCAGCTGATGACCCCATCTAACCCCTAGTTGCGTTTGATCCACGACTTTTGGGCCACCCTGTATAATATTATCTTTAGTTAACGCGTCAAGGAAGGACAAAGAAATAAACATACACACTTTCTCATTTATAATATTATTAATTTATTTATTATACACTTTATTGCACTATAAAAAGTGTTACAGATTCGTACACAATAAAAATACAAAGCATAACAGGCGACCTTATTGCTAAAAAGCAATCTCTCCCAGGCAACCTTAGGGTGAAAGTGAATCAATCTTGGATAAGCGGAACAGCACAAAGTATGTAAAATCAAGGAATAGAAGTAAGGAATATTAATAAGGATTTATTATAATATTTATTATCCATTATATAGGCACAACACAACGTCCAAACTTAACAATAAAACAACGCAATTAACAACAAACAGATAAAATAATGTTCAAGTATAACAAAAACAAACAAAAGTCCAAACCAAACAACAAACAACTATCAAAAATATCGAACTAGCGTCTAGCATTCCAGCGGAGTCTCAAGTTAATTCGTACGTGTTGTAGGTATTAAAACCATGAATAGATAGCAGCGGCTAACCTAGTGAGCAAGTGTGGGTGCGCTCTGCGCCCCCTCCGTCCGTCCCACTCATCGGGGAGGCAATTTGTAGCGAAAGGCAAGATGTTTTATAACAGAAACGAGTGCGCGAAATGTTATAAAAAAACCTTTGGGCATCTGAAAATCACGAAAAATCTATTAAATGTAACAGTTCAAAATAAAATTATTTGCATTTTTGAACAACTAATTTGTTCCTGTATGGTAGCTGTTTTGCAATTTTCGTTCTTATGGTATTTATTTCCGCCCAAATATGTGTCAAAATTAGTGTTGAAATTTGGAATTTTCGAAGCTCATAACTTTTAAACATATTCTTTTTTTACTTTTTTGTTTCCATACAGGGCTAGGTAATGATGAGACAAATTGAAATCGTTTTTTATTTTGAACGTACACCATCAAGCAGTGGAGTAATTACCAGACTACGTTTGTGTGGAAGAATGAGTGACTAGTACCCTTAAGGAGTGACAAGTTAGCTTGCCACAATTTGAGCCTACGACTGACAGTCAATTACGCTCTACTGTCTGTAATTGTGACAGGCGTGCCACGCACACTTTGGGCTTCCTCTTGTTTTTTATATTCCGTGGTTGTAGTGTATACATCATATTCAATTTGGGATAATTTAAAAGAAAAGTAGAAGCCTTATTTACTCGTATTTTCAAAGGCTCGAATTTTCAATATATATATATTTAATTTTACGCTATTTTTTCTTGTTACTTAGTTAAAATGATTTCAAGCATACTAGGTTTTCTAAGTCCCTAATAACAACGTAATCGTTAATATACAAAGTCAAAGTAGCGTAAAGTCACAGCTCACAGCGCAATAGAATGCCTATAATTTTAAAAGGATATGACTTTTTGTGATGACTAACTACTTAGCTAATCATTCGTTTCGGGCTTGACGTTTATTTTTAAGACACCTGTTTAGAAATTTTTACAACAAAATTTTTTTTAGGTATTCGTCTCGTTTGCCGTAGTTGCTATATATGGGGCTAGTGGACTCCCTTTAGCTGTCACTGCACAGTTTTTTTTAAAGTAATTATTCAATAGCTTTTTTTCTTATTGATTAATAAGTAGATTACCGTAAGAGGTATGTAAGGATCGTGACACTTGGCGATCTGTTCTCTCTGGCTACCCCGTTAGGGATTGTGCGTGACGATAAGTAAGTAAGTAAGTAAGTAGATTAATAAGTAAGCTCGTTACATTTTTGATATCGTAGATCTATGAAGCTAATATTAATATATATTTTTTCTCTTTATTAGGGATAACAAACAATTGTACAATATAATCCTATTATTAAACACAATACTATATTTAAGCTTAATAATCATTAATCATAAATCTACACCGTTATCCACATATTACTGTTGGGTCTGTGTACCTATGTACCTGTATATAACAATTAAAATAAAAATGTAATATTCTATTAAAAACGACCCATTCACTAATAAATACAGAGAAAAACAAACTGATTTATATGTATATATGCATGTAAATGTGCACGCATATACATACACACACAAATACATATCTATGTGTATATATACATACACATATATATATATATATATGTATATATATGTATATGTATGTATGTATGTATATATATATATATATATATATATATATATATATATATATATATATATATATATACCAACACATACATACACGCACATACAAATACACAAATAAAGATAATACATAGATGTAAAAAAACTAAATTTAACCTAAATAAACAATTACATTAAGTTGCATCAAATTCAGATAGAATCTCATACACAGCTTTTTTACAACGTTTAATTTTCGTAGATATTACAAATTACCCGTTCTCATTACTGACAAGGGAGATTACAAGTGGCAATAAAGTTTACGAAAGAATAATCTGCTTTGTTTGTTGGTATAAATTTATTTATTTTACTATACTCCTGGGATCAGGCAATGCGATAAGATCTTTACGCAGCCACCACACCGCACTGCAAGTCGCCACTGACTATATTGCTTATTTCCAGTGGACGGTCAGCTCAGCAACCGCGAGTTCGTTGCGGTCATGAAGAACCGGTTACTTCGGGGACTCGAGAAGCCCAAGGACACCGGCTTCGTCAAACTCATGTACTCTCTTATCAAATGCGCCAGGGACACGAAACCTGCCCTCCTTGACTTTTAACTTTGTTATTAATATTATGTATATTAACAAATAATATTGCCACCACTGGAATTGTATGTACTGGTCATTTGATTTAAGCTCAATTATTTATAATTTAAGAACTATTTTACAATTGTTTTTTACTTTTATAGTTGTTTTGATGCAAGATATTACACGTAAGCTTAGTCAACAAAATGAATTAAAATTATATAAAATATTATACTTTAATTGTAACACTAAAACAGAGTTTCTAAGAGGCTATATTATTGTATCAGAAACTTACCTATTATTTATTTTCAAAAAACTTCTAATTAGTATAAAATTATAAAACAAGCATTAGAGGGAAATGTATTAATTATTGTATAAGTCATAAGATTTTAAATATACTACGGCATTCTGATGATAGTGTACAATAATATATTCTTTTTATTGAACCTCACAACCCTGTCTTTTGATTGTGTCAATTCATAATTTTTAACGCACCTTAAATTATCTACCTTTAAGTCTCAGTGTATCTTTTATTGAAACGACTATGCCTGGTTTTCATACTCAGAAAACGTTTCATTCTCCGTTACAATCCATTTTAATATACAAAGGTAACTTTTTTATATAGAAGGCGGACATTAAACAATAAAGAATATTTTATCTTTATCTTGCTGGCCTAAAAGCGCAGTAATATTTAAGTAGAAGACACAAGCAGTAAACTTCATTATTTTGTGCATCATTATTAATCTAAAAAAATATTTTTCGTATTTTCTTTCTCATTACCTTACTATACAAACATATTTATTTGTATTTCTTACGCGTCTTGAATTTTTGTATAATTTCATGGAATTTGCGTTTGCTATATTATACTGTAATGTTTTCCAACAAAAATCTGTTAACCTGCTCTTGGGAAAACTTCCATACTATTGTGTGCTTAATTTTGTACACGTAAAATAGTATATGTGGGCACAGCTTCCGAAAAATCTGTTCTTAGGCTTGCTTTGTCCATTTTCATATTAGTATATTTTGCCTTATATTTTTTCAAATACATTATTTTTTATACATTATTACTTAAATTAGAAATTGGTATATAACTGACTAATTCTTATACATATATTAAGTGATTCTATAAGAACTTATGAATAATCGACTAAAACTGAACGATATTATGGTACATTTGCGCACGAAAAATGTCTACAAGTGCGTTCAAAAAACTTTACTTATGGAACATTTAGTGTGTAACGGTTCGCAAATTTATGATAATGGATAATTTTTTGGTTTTAAGATAAGTACTCTTTTTCTTTCTTGTATATTATTGTTATTTTATTATCGGTGAATAGAAATCGCGGCGAGAATAGAAACTAGTCTGGTTATTTGATAAAGTTGTCTCTAGGATTTCCAAGATTGCCAAAATAAAAGAAAAATATTAGCATATAATAAACAGTAGAAATAAACACACGTTCCCGATATGCAGAAAAACCTAAAGACAACTTCAAATAACCAGACTAGTTTCTATTCACCCCGTTGTTTCTATTAACCCCATTTTACCGAAACTTATGTTGTTTTATAATCTTGGTAAAAATTTAAAATAAAAATTAAATTATGTAACATATTTCGCTTTTTTATTAAATTATCACTATACCTAAAGCTTCTTTTTCTTTTCAGTATTTATTTATAAATCATTACACTATATAATTGGATTGCCAATAAAAAATTATATGTTGTTTATAAGCATAGACAATGCAACAAACTGGTTTCTATATCCTCCGTATTTAAAGGCAAAGGTTATAGCTGTAATACCATTAAACGCCTTAAACATTAACTATGTTGGATAGGCGCAATAAATAACGAAAGGCTATATATATATATATATATATAGGGTCGTTGGAATTAAATGGCATTTATTATAATAATAATTTAAGGCAACTAATAGTGCAGGTATAAGGCGCTAAGTCGTTATGAAAATTAAAAAGTATTGGGAGCAATGAACCGCTTTGGCTCCAACAGTCCGAAGCGGACGAATTATTGCGAATTTCGGTTTGGCCCAGAAACAGCGAACACTGTCTGCGTACGCGTGTAAATCACTCGAAGCACAGCCCGTCGAAGCGACGTTTCGTTTGCCGCCATCCTCGCCGCAAAAAATAGACTTAATTCGATATCGCTGCGAATAATTCAAGACAATACAAACGCACACGAGCAGCGACGCCGACAGAGACTCAACGCACGCCCTCTGGTGAGTTACCATTTCTCAAGCCCCCCACTCATATTTTACGTGCATTAAACTATTTTACGTTTGCTTCAACGTCCTTGTTCAACGGAAACGGTGATTTATTACGTAAACTTAGTTGCCAACCACCTACGACTTTTTAATATTCCTTTGAATCACTCGATTTTAAGTAACTAAGATAAATATGTTTTATTGCTATTTTGTTCAATCCACGCATAAAAATAACGTTGTAAAGTTCCACAATATAAATAATATTTATTTGCAAACAATCACCATGTTTTTAACAAAAATAAAATACCTTTATATAAAAATATTGCTTGCTAAAACTCCGCTAAATGAAAAAAATATTCCTGTACAGATAGTAGTCCAGACATAAACCTTCCCGACAATGCCTATGTACCAGCGGCCTGCGTTCTGGAGAGTCCCACATCAAAGACCAGATCCTGATGATGAACCGAGAAATTACGGCCGGAAGCCTGTAAGTTTTTTATCATAACTATTTTAGTAAAAAAATATGTTCATGTTTGTACATTTAGTTGCTTTAAATTGTTAGTAAGTTTTAACTTAAAAGTCTACAAATCAGCCAGTACTATCATCAAAGAAATTGAAAGTAATGATCTAATTATAATAGTAATCAGTGCCATAAGATATGTCAGCTCCTAATCGACTTCGTACGACTATTGCACGTAGCAAGCAATAGATCATCCGCTCGGCCCACGTAATTCACGGCCTGCCAAATGGCTAGTACGTCACTTTGCCCTTAAATTCAATATTAACGTTCTATTTCAGTATAGTCAATGCAAGCCCATCTTTCCAACATATTATGAACTTTCGCCAAGAGCATTAGAGGATGTAACAACTCTAATGCGTTTTGTATAATGTTGATTACACCTTAGCGTTTTAAACAGTGTATGGTGAAAAAGTATCACGTATAGTACAAACTTCTAAGTAAGCATTGGCCTCGAGTGAATACAATGATCTTCACTCTACTACAGAATATTCATAACTTTCGATTCTAAAAGCTGAATGCGTACATGTCGACAGGAAATTGCAGAGGTTGTTTGAAAATTTGGTTGTTAATGGCGTTCAGTTCCCGTGAAATGAATTAGGTCGATTGCGAAGGCAGGGTTATGAGGACCTTGCGGGGAGGGGCGGTGGAGGAGTTCGCGGTGAGGTTAATTTTGCGCACACAACGTCGCGTCTAACCGCCGTGGTCGCATCGTCCGCGCATGTAGCGCGCGTGTCGCGCAGTGCAATATTACCCTTCAAAATGGGACGGCTGCATACGTTTGTTGTGACGCTGAGGCGGGAACGCCGCGACATCAACTGGGGCCTGCGGCTGGTGGGCGGCGCGGACCTCGCCACACCGCTCATCGTCACGAGGGTACGCCCTTCGTAATTGCATCGACACAAGCTGCCACCGTCGATGTAAACAATGTGTTAAAAAGCGACAGTAGCCTAATGGCAGGGCGCGGACCGCGAACTCTAAAAGGCCGTGGGTTCGAATCCGCCATTCGACTACTGGCGTGAACCGCTCGTAACACAAGCAATTTAAGCTTACCATGAGTGTTTAAGGGGCATATTAGTAATGTTTATGGCATTGTTAATATTCTTTTAATAAAAAAAATATTGTTGTTTAACTCAAATAAGTTTTTGCGACTAGTTGGTTGTTGAAAGATAGTCTTCAAAGACTTAAATAAAGAAGAAAAAATAGTACGAAAACAGTTAGACATCAAAACTAACACGTCATTTCATACATACACTTGCGTTTCGTACGTTGGTAACTTTATGTACTTAAATATGCAAATTATGACATTTTTAGATTACTTTCCTCGGGCTTCTTTTCGCGTATCAAAAGAATTAAACTTTGTGTCTTCGTAACGTTTTAAAATATTTAAGGTTAGGTTAATATTTAATATTTAACCTTATGAGAAGAAATTGTAGAAGTTAAAACTTTTGCACATTACACATACTAAAATCGTGGTTTATTTATTAATAATTAATTTATATATAACATGCACCTAGTTTATCTCACAACAGTGTATTCTGGGAAACGAATCGGTCACGTCGTTCGACAGCTGGCGACAAAGTTTCACATCGGCCTATTTTTCAAACTTCTAATTATGAAAAGTAGGTAGTTCTCGGATTAATTTTGTGCACAGAAATCACGTTAGATTTTCTGTTCTGTTCCCAAATGTTTAGATTAATACTTTATGACTTTATTATTATCGATGCCCATAGTTTTCGATAAACTTTACTTCATAATTTTTTACTTCAATTGTTAGTAATTCTTTTCTGCCTCGGGGTCCGTGTGAGTAGGTACCACTCTCTTGCCAATCTCAACGTGCTTGCACGGCTGTGTTTCGCTCTCAACAGTATTGAGAGCCACTATAATACAGGACATTCCACATTAGTCCTTCAGAGGTGACAACGCATCTTGATTTTGGCTGCAATAGCCACTTATTATCAGCTTGACTTTTATCAAATAAGGGTGACAAACGAACACAGACCACCTGATGGTAAGTGGTGGCTGGGGCCCATAGACATTTGCATCTATCCTCAATTAAGGATCAAAATGCAGATTCACTGTCACCCATTAGGACTTCGATAAAAATGCCTTGTTTTCACTAAAAAGGGTCTCTGGAACGCAAGGAGGTGTCCTTTATTTGGGACTATAAGTTTGTTGGTTTAAAACCATAAAGCTGTTATTCATACAATAATACATTATAATAATTCTTCATCATACTATAATTTGCAGACTTAACAAAATCATACTTCATTGAAACTGATTCCCGGCAGAAATTATTTAATATAATAAATAATTTTATAACGTAGCAAAATATCAGCTTAATACTGCTGTGTTTCGTATGATGAGTAGAGATCTAGAGACCTTGTTTTACTGGAAACTAGGCATTCCATCGTAGTCCACAGGGGTGACGACGCATCTGCGTTTTGATTCTTAATCGAGGATAAATGTAGATTTCTATGGGCCTCAGCATCCACTTACCATCAGCTGTGAACTGTGTACTCGTATGTCACCCTTACACCCTTATTCTATAAAAAAAATCAACGTTATGCTGAAAGCCTTTAAAATAATAAAATGTATAATTTGAAAATCATTGCAATTAAAAAAAAACTTAAAGTATTTTGCCATGTTATATTGACATAAGCTGACTATGGCCAAGTTGAAATTTTAAAGTTTATTATTAGTTTATTTATAAGGGGCGCTAAAATAAGCAACGGTTTACAAAAAGAGAACACCATCTTATGTTTGGCAGCTGTTAAATTGAAGAAATATTTTCGTGTAGTGCAATTTACTTGATATGTACGTGAGTGGAGACACTGTGAGTCAGCTTGAAGTGTCTTAGCCAGCGGTACGGGCGATAATTAAACGCGTTTATTTATAACGAAAGCCGGCTTCTAGGCCCGTTATCACGCGTCGTCGCTAGGTCACGAAGCAAAACAATAGTAAATCGCGTTTTAAGATCAAAGATTTAAACTCCCGTCGGAATTAGATGAGTGAGGTTTTATTGGTGATCCGATGTTAATACAAAACAGAGCTCCGATATTTTAAAAAAATATCAACAGTCCCAGTTTGAATGATCAGTTGAACTGACCGTGTGTGTCGTCCATTACTGTGAGTGCGTAGGAATACCCAAGATACATCTGCCATCTGGTTTGTTTCTATTTTTTCAATGCACTTTATTACGACCTCGCAGTCGTAAATCAGACGTTCAATAGTGTAACCTTGAGCCCATTTTGCTTTCGTTATCTTAAAGCACTGGTTAGCTGCTTCCTCCAGCATGTGGTGCTTCAATCGATGACTCAATTGATAAAATATGTTTTGATTTTCACGTTCCAAGTTTCAAGTTGCACGTTCCGTAATAAACAAAAGTATTAAAATGAATATTAACTCTTGTGTTCATTAATATCAGACCCGAAACGATTTGAACATAATTTTGCCAATATAAAGCAATAAGAAATTTTCAAGTCTTTTTTTATCATAACAAGCTAATGTAGCAACGAATTTATCCGTTTTTTTTTTTTATAGAAGAGGGAGTAAACGAGCATGCGGCTCACCTGATGTTAAGTGACTACAGCCGCCCATGATCAACCACAACACCAGGGGAATTGCAGGTGCGTTGCCGGCCCTTTAGAAAGGGGTAAGCTCTTTTCTTGAAGGTCCCCAAGATAACAATCCATGTAAAAAGTTAAATAAATTATGTACCTTATCAAAAATAGTCATCAATAACCCATACAGTAATATGGACAAATTATTTAGGAATTCTTATCTGATTTTGTTTTGTCCCTTTGAAATGAAAAAGCTACACTAAAAAGAGACAAGGGTTTAAGCCTGCGAGAGAATGAGGTAGAATAAAGTAAACAGCTTTTATTATATATTTATTTATATTTTGGTACCTACTTTTACTTGGTACTTTGGTATTGGTACATAAACCTTACAATTACACCCTACTACTTATACTCTGCGTTCTCTTGAAGTTTGGTTTTCTGAAGGTTTCACTGTGAATTATACACATTTTTGGTTTTGGTCATTTATTATTTAATAAAATTTGTTATATAATTACAGCCTCTATAAGTCCCACTGTCGGGCATAAGCCTTTATTTACTCTTGAGAGTCTTAGAGGTGTTAGAGGGTTTGCCATGACAGGGCTTTTGTAAATACACACATGACAAATGCGATGACAATTGTTTTTTTTTTAAGTTTTTTTGTACGTGGTAGAGCCATGCTGCAGCTAAATTAGTAGTGTAGTTGTACCACGAATGGGTCGGCTCGACCGGGGATTGACCACGCTCTCACAGAATACCAGCGTCAAATAGTAGCTTAATGCTGCTGTATTTCGTATGGTGAGTGTAGAGAACCGGAGAACCTTTTCACTGAAAACGAAGCATTCCATCTTAGTACTCACGGGCGACAACGCATTTGCATTTTGATTCGTAATCCAGCATAGATGAAGATGTATATGGGCCACAGCAACCACTTACCATCAGGAGCACTTTGAGCTCGTTTGTCCCCCTATATAAAAAGTGACTTGTAATCGTTTTAAAGCTACATGGTAGGTAATTTAAATCAATCATGTTAAATTTGACTCTTTCGGTATTGGTAAGCACTGATAAAAATCAAAACATTTAATTTTCTCGTAACGACTTTCCATAATTCAGCTGGTTATTTAATTTCTTCTATCATCACCGTTACCGTTACACCCTATTGTAATAATAATGTCCTCTGGACCGAATTTCGGTCACGGCGGCTGCCTCAATGGATACTAGCCATCGGCGCAGGACAGGATTATAGTGCCCAAGTGTATGCGCAAGCACAGGCGCACTCTCTATTCCCTCACTGTCGTAATCCGTTGAGACAGTAAACCGATACGATCATAAAGAAATCAGGTGCAGGACCAACGGCTTTACATGCTTTCCGAGGCACGGGGGTGAGACACCGCCAACTTTCTGACTCCGGACAGCTACTGAGAATTTCTTGACGGAAAATCTCAATAATTGATTTTTGGGCGTGACCCGGGATTCAAACCCAAGACCTCATGATCAACAGTCGCACTGCTACAACCATTAGACCAACGAGGCAATCAAATACAGCCTCTATTAAGGTACTGCAGAATATAGGCCTCCCCCATAGAGTGCCTCATAGTGCATCCGCAATTTTTTATTTTTAGTTGTTAGGAAGACGCTGCAGCGCATGCCCTGGTTTGCTTCCCTCCGTTTCCTCTCACGACACCCACGTGATGATATGAGGTAGTGGATATTCTTACCCCGCTGCTACAGTGTAACTTCTCTTCATGGTCTCTTACCATCAAGTAAACAAAAATTTCGGAAATTACTTTATATTTTTACTTTTGAAACAACAGGAGATATGCCCAGTAGTTAAAATGTATCGACACCTGTTGTCGCCAGTTTGTCCCCGCCACTCGCCAACTACACATGCAGTTCAGTAAAATCAATAGATACACGGTCACGCACACACCCGCGTTTAATAAATCAGAACGTACAACACAACCAATTATAAACCGTATCCTATCAATTACAGCGTGCATTTACCATGCTCCGTACAACTCACACACTCAAACACATCTGTTGCTATCGTTGTGCTGTGCAAAAGCCATTTATTTTACTTAGACGTTACGTAGTGATTGACTAAATCGGTAAGTTATGGATTCTTCTATTTATAATTGTACTAAAGATTTTTTGGGGTTCTGAAAATAAAATAAACGAAAAATGATATGTTCAGATAAACATTATAATTAAAATAAATAATATGTAATTAAAACACAATATTAATAACGTTCATTAATGTTTCACTAAAATACCACACATTTTTTTTTATTAACCAGTAAAATGTAAATATTTATTTAAAACTTGCCGCTTAGGCAAATTTAGGATATTACATAATTTAGGTGTTGCGTTCTTAGTTAAATACGTTTCTTACGTTTCGTTCTCGTTATCTTACGTTTATATATTTTTCCATAACGGCTTTTATAATTATCATTAAATGGTTATTCATAGGCGACTGATTTTATTGGTGAAAATTTATTTTTTCAAGCTGTTATACATTTCCAGTTTTCGCTAACCTCGCATTGTATAGGATTTCCGTGCAATGCAGCTAATATTGCATATATAAAAACCAATACTTTATCTACACTTTTTTATATTTTATCAGCTATTTAATGCCCGGTTTCTGATGTTCCTAGTTACCTACGTTCCATTAGCTATTCATTCAGTAAAAGATAACTCGAGTAATCAAGAAATATCATTTATTCAGTCAATATTAAGCAATAAAAAATACCTACTTTCTATTTTCAGTATTGTTCGCAATGAGCGTTGTTATTTGTGGCTATATTAATATTTGTTGTTTGTAAATTTTACACTTTATTAGTAAATATCTTCATTTAATGACAACTCTCAATAACGCCATAAACTATGCAGTTCCTTACAATGTAGTAACAAATTGTGTTTTATAATAATTAACTGTACCATGCATAATAATTCGTACTTAACAGAATCGTATAAAATATCGACGACCACAAACATCACATCACACATCTCCAACTCACAAAAGCCGGCAGCGGCCGCTTCACGAAACTATCGTGTGAGTAAGAGTATCAGTAAAACACTTATCCATTGCGCTATTAGACCAGCCGAATCACCTGTCGATTTGTACGAAGCAAGCAATGGTTTTCGTTCCTAATGAAAACATTTGATTTGGTTTTCATCGTGTTTCTAGTACCACAAAGTTATGTTTTAATGAATTTAATGTGGAAAACATAAATATTTTAGTAATAACGTGTGTAATGAGATGCCATCTTTCATGTTATTCACAATACAGCTGTTATTTTTGCAAACAATTATTGAACATCGCGGCATATTGTCAAAAATCACGAGCAGTGAAGACGTCCCAAGTTGACATTCGACTAATTACTGAAACGGGCAACAGGCCGCTTGGCGGCCAGATGCGTTCGCAAGCGCCACGTCTCCTTGCCATATCTCCTGTTGTTTCTATGATCTGAGTCAACAACCCTTCTCATTCTCATTTGTCTAAATGATGAAGGTCGTAAAACTTTTTACATCTTATATTTAGTCCAAAGGGTTGTGACAATGAGAGTCGTATCATGATCTCTGAAATCCTCGAATACTTCCTCCTAATCATTACTGACCTAATTAATTTTTCTCTGTTATCGGGAGTCTTTCCTGCTCGTGACTCAGAGCTTATATAATATAATCCGTCTTCCCAAATTTATTAATTCCCATACAAATCAACAACCATAGACTTATTTTATCTTACCCTTTTTGTTAAAAAAAAATCTATATAATGATTTCTTATATTTACGCGAACACTACACATGATTAAAACTACTTTTACGGATTTTATCGCGTTTATTTTTACTTTTTATTTTTAATTCCCGACGTTTCGGGCGCTTTCCAGCACCCATGGTCAAGGGGGACTGAGATGACTGACGTCCCGATGTCATTGTTAAACCCGGAGTACCTTCAGCTTTTTTAATTATTGTTTATGGTCCGATATATGACATCGGGACGTCAGTCATCTCAGTCCCCCGTGACCATGGGTGCTGGAAAGCGCCCGAAACGTCGGGAATTAAAAAAATCTATAGTTAAGTATAGATTTTTTTAATAAAAAGTTTTTTTTTTGTTTCATTAACGAAGTGCCTGCCTTCATTTTATAAGTTTGATCATTTTATCTGATACCGCTTTCAGCTGAAATGGCTTCTTATTCATTAGCGTACATACCTAAGGATACTTACCCCTCTTTGGATTATCTGAAACATATATTTCAGTGTCTGCACGACTTTCATGACATACAGCTTCATTCATCGCAGACTCGCTTTCTCTATTTCTTTTTACCGTTCTGGTTTTATATCTTCATCGCTTCGTCGTGGTAGAGCAACGCTGCACCTATATTATGGTTGTAGCACGAACGGGTCGGCTCTATCGTGGAAGACTGCGCTCTTACAAAATACCAGCTTGAAATAGCAGCTTAATGCTGCTCTATTTGTAAGTTAAGTGTAGAGACCCAAATATCCTTTTTATTGGTAGCGAGACATTCGGTACGAGCCCTCATTGATATTAGTCTTAATCGAGGATAAATGTCAGATGTCTATGGGCTACAGCGTCCAATTACCATCAGGTGGACTACGCTCGTTTCTTGCCCTTGTTCTAAAAGAATATACATTATCGGTATTCTAAAAGAGTATATATACTATCGGTATTCTAAAAAATATACAATATCGGTATTTGTATATTAATGATATTTCAAGTTTTCCGTAAAAGCCTTTATAGCCAATATCTTATCCTGCCATGAGGTTGACTGAACTTGTACTGTTTTTGTAAGGTCTAAAAAAGATTTGATAAATGCAGTTATGGTGATGGCAAATCTATTTAGGATGGCTATTTGTTATTGCTCTTATTTATCAATAACTAGCTGGCTTCTTGCCAGAGGAAACTTCCTTCAAGTCAAATAAACAATACGGTGGTACGAAAATGCACCAATTTTCAAGAGGGACGTTTATCTTAAAAATTGTCACAATTATTTAAACATCTATGCATAAAATTAAAGTGCCTGTATGTGACATCGATAGATCTCTCTTCTGTTGTGCCACTAAGATATGAATAAGAATTTTTAATTTTTGTCTGTTTGTTGTCTGTGCGCGCTCCGAGCTAATCTTCGGAGTGGCACCGACTGTGATGAAACTTAACGAACAGGTAGAGAGCAATGCTCTAAGGGATTTCAGCTATATTTTATCGGAAAAACATGATTTATCGAAAAACTAATAAAATTAATTTATTTATGATGAACATAAAAACTATAGAAAATATAAAAAAATGTTACAAACAAAACTTCTTTGGTTTGCAGTGTAACACAAAATAGGTTTATTTTATCTTCTGTTAAATTCGTTGAGAGACACAAGACATGAACGCTATGTATAAGTGTTAGATAAGCGTGGAAACTTGCCAGCTGTGATACAAACAAGACTCATCAGCGACATCAAACAAAAAACACTGGTGTCGAAATGACGTTGCCGAAAGAATTCTGCGTCAGAAAAACTAACAACGCGGTTACGTTGTTGGACGTGTAAATATAGGCTCAGTGCCCTCGCCATTGAGTCGGAGGAAGTAATGACGGATTTGTGCAGATCGATCCGAAGATTCGACGGACCCTGTCGGTCCGACGGTTGTTTTTAATAAAAATGCCAGTGGCGGTTGGCAAGACGGAGCGAGTGGACGCATTTAGACTGGCTCTAAGCCAAACCCGGTGCATAGCACACGGTCCATCCACACCCTTGTACATTTGCAAGGTCGTCCTAGCGAATGATATCACTGCTTTTGCATCTTTTTAAGGTGTTAAACCTACACTGAGAAAGTTTTACCATTATGAGCTTTTTTATAGAATAAGGGAGATAAATCGGCACACAGTCTACCTTATGATAAGTGGGTGCTGTAATCCCTACATTTATCCTCAATTATGAATCAGAATTCAGATGCCCTGAGGACTAAGATGGAATGCTTCGTTTCCAATAAAAAGGGTCTCCGGTTCTCTACAATCACCAATCACCATACGCAACACAGCAGCAATAAGCTGCTATTTGACGCTAGTATTCTGTGAGAGCGTGGTCCTACTTCGACCCGACCCATTCGTACTACAAACATAACATAACTGCAGCGTGGCTCTACTAGTACTACTACTACTTTTACTATACAAAATAATTTATATTTGTACATGCCCATATAAAATTGTACAGAATATACAGAGGACCGAAAAGTACAATCTGCCACTTTGCCTGGCGTATGTGGACTATGAGAAAGCATCCGTTAAAATTTGGGCGGCGCTACAGTCAAACGGTGCCAAGGTGAATGTCGGTATATCGAAGTGCGTTTGTACAGTAGGGCTACTGGCTATCCGAGTACAGAACCAGAGTACGTAACCTTTCCAACTGCAGAGAAGTGTAAGACAGCGTGACGTTATTTCCCCTAAACTCTTCACCACTGCATTGGAAGACGTTTTCAAGCTACCGAACTGGAAAGGATACGGTATTAACATCAATGGCGAGTACATCACTCACTTTTGATTTGCCGACGATATAATCCTTATGGCAGAATCGCTGGTGGACCTAAGCACTATGCTCAATGACCTCAATAGTGTCTCCCAACGGATAGTTCTTAAGATGAACATAGACTAAACAAAGATCATGTTTATTGTCCATGTCACACCTATGCCGGTAGTTGTTGGGAGCACTATGCTCGAAGTTGTTGATGAGTACGTTTACCTGGGAAAAATAGGTAAGTCCAACTTTGACCGAGAGGTCAATCAACGGATTCAACTCCGCTGGGCAGCGTTCGGAAAATTACGACACATCTTCTCGTCAGGTAGGTATACCTCAAAACCCGAAAACTAGATTGTGCAACTACAATCAGTGCGTGTTGCCAGTGATGACATGGATCTGAGATGTGGTCCTTCACTGCTGGCTTATGAGGACGCTCAAGGTCGCTCAGCTAGCTATGGAGAGGGCTATGCTCGGGGTTTCGCTGCATGATAAACTTAGAAATGAGGATATTCGCAGTAGAACTAGAGCGACCGACATAGCCCAACGGATTAGTAAGCTGAAGTGGTAATGGGCCGGCCATATAGCTCGAAGAACCGACAACCGTTGGGGAAAAAAAGTTCTCGAGTGGCAGCCTCGTACCGGTAGGCGTAGTGTAGGGCGACGACCCACTAGATGGAGTGACGACCTAGTTAGACATGCAGGAAGTCGATGGATGCAGGTGGCTCAGGACCTTGCTTTGTGGTATTCCTTGGGGGAGGCCTATATTCAGCAGTGCACTTGTGAAAGGCTGTAATGATGAATGACGATGATGATACAAAATTTATACCAAAAATGTCATCGTTGGTCGGCCGTGCCAATATTTCTTGGGAAAACGTCGCCGAATACCGGGACAAACTTGTATCTGAAGTCGAGTCTGCTGAACAAAGTTTCGGATTGAGGGCGAATAAATTTAGTCTAGTTCAATCCCCAGAACACAAGTTTGCGCGTTTACCGCTAAAAAGAACCCCTTTGTCGTATCTCCTCAATTTCAAGGCACTCGCCTTGCTGCCCCAGCTAGCATCGGAATCCTCGACGTCGACATATCGAATAGTGTGCAGTTTGTGGCACTTGGAGGGGAAGGCCAAATTGGTCTCTAAAAAACTTGGTGTGCTCAGCAGAGCGAGACAGTATATCATGCCAGCACATCGCTTGTAACTTTACAAAGCGCAAGTTCAGCCTCACTTGGAATATTGTTCTCATCTCTGGGTTAGGGCACCCCAGTGGCAGCTCCTTCCACTTGACCGCATCCAGCGCAGAGCGGTTCGAATCGTCGACGACCGAATTCTTTCTGATCGGCTCGATTCACTGGCGCTGAGTAGAGATATTGCATCCCTTTGCGTTTTCCATCGTATCTACCACGGGGAGTGTTCTGAAGAATTGATTCGGATAGTTTCGCCGCCAAATTTCACGAACGCACATAGCGTTAGATTTCACGATACTATCCCCGCCATCTGGATACTTGGCGGTCCACTACTGTTCGTTTTACAAGTAGTTTTCTTCATCGTACAACTTTTTTGTGGAATTGTTAACCGCCGGCGACTTCCGAACCGATAAGACTTAGGTACCTTCAAGAAAAGAGCTTACTCTTTTGTAAAAGGCCGGCAACACACCTGCATTTTCCCTGGTGTTGCAGTTGTTCATGGGCGGCGGTAGTCACTTAACATCGACGACGAGGTGAACCATCATGTGAGCCGCATGCTCGTTTGCCCCTTCTTCTATAAAAAACAGTATATCGTGACTTGCTGACTTATGTCTTATAAAACTTATATTACGTAATTCAAGAGAACGGTACTGGAACTTTTCTGTAGGCTTCTCTTCAAAAAAATCCTAATGTTTGTTCTTAAATAAGCACTATTACCAATATCAGTATTTATTTCTAATAAACTAAGAAAAATTCTTAGAGACTTAAGACATTGGTGTTTAGGGGTAGTCTGTGTGATATCACAAGAAAGCAAGGAAGCGTATAACATTTTGTACTCAAGAGTGACAAACAAACACATAGTTTACCTGATGATAGGTGGTACATAAACACTTCACTTTAATTGATGATGAATCAGAATGCAGATATGTTGTCACCTTTCGTAGGTCTAAGATAGAATGTCTAGTTACCAGTACATAGGTCTTAAGTTCTCACACAGTCATCTTACGAAATACAAAGTTGTTGTGTTGCTATTTTAAGCTGGTATTCTGTAAATAGTTACGAAGTCAGCTCGTGAATTTATGCTATTCATTATTACCTCAGTAAAAACTTTTTTTAGAGAGTTTTTATTTCGTCTGAGATTATTACAAGAATTATTATTGTTCTAAAGAAGGAGATGAGTTATAACAATGAGCCACATGTTCTCTCTATCTCTCCAATATTTTTGTTTTGTTAACATCTCTTACAAAACATGATACAAAAACGCGCAACTAGTACGTTTCTTGCGTCTGCGATGTCAGCTGTTATTTAATGTGCCTTTAAGGGGGCGTCCATAAATTGCGTGAGGTGTTTTTTTAAATTTTCGATATTTTAATTGTTGATAATTTTTATTTTTGGATAAGAATATGGTAATAACTCTGAGTTATATTTTCCTTCATTTAAAAAAATTGTCTGGCCAAACCTACTATACTATATACCATACGAGGTGTGTTCAAAAAGTAAGGTGACTTTTTGAATTTCGCGGGCAACGCACATTCGATTTTCGATTTTTGTATTTTGTTGCGTTGGTACACATGTCCTGAGCATATGTTTCAAGTTTGAAGTGTATAGCATGTTTAGTTTATTTTTGACTTACAAAGGTCAGACGTACTTTGGTGTGCTCGGCGATTATCTTCTATCAAAAAAAAAATGGATCAAAGAATTTGCATCAAATTTTGTGTAA
Organism: Parnassius smintheus behrii; assembly: GCA_036936625.1. Taxonomy (NCBI): domain Eukaryota; kingdom Metazoa; phylum Arthropoda; class Insecta; order Lepidoptera; family Papilionidae; genus Parnassius; species Parnassius smintheus. The sequence goes on from JAUPFT010000007.1 coordinate 23,896,852, forward strand.
AGAATGGAATTACGTGCTCCAAAATACTTGAAATGTTGACAGTGGCATACGGTGAGTCTACTCTTAGTAAAAAAAACGTTTATAAGTGGTACAAGCTCTTTCAAGATGGCCGAGAAGATGCCAATGACGAACCTCGCTCTGGACGCCCCAGCACGTCAACAACCGATGAAAACGTTGAAATAGTGAAGAAAATTGTTTTGGAAAATCGTCGAATCACTATCAGAGTAGTTGCGGAGGATGTTGGCATATCGGTTGGCTCTTGCTATGAAATTTTTTCGGATATTTTGGGCATGAAACGTGTGTTAGCGAAATTTGTTCCAAAATTGCTCAATTTCCACCAAAAGAACCGTCGCATGACAATCGCTCAAGAGCTATTGTATGATGTCAACAACGACCCAGATTTGTTCAAAAGGGTCATAACAGGTGACGAAACATGGGTATACGGTTATGACGTCGAAATTTAGACTCAATCGTCCCAGTGGAAGCACACTGAATCACCAAGACCAAAAAAGCACGCCAAGTTCGATCAAATGTGAGGTTTTGCTTACAGTTTTCTTCGACTGTAGGGGTGTGGTGCATCATGAGTTCTTGCCACAAGGTCGTACGGTCAATAAGGAGTTTTACCTTGAAGTTATGCGCCATTTGCGAGAAGCAATACGTAAGAAACATTCCGAATTGTGGGTAAACAATTCATGGTTTTTGCATCACGATAATGCACCTGCTCACTCATCGTTGCTTCTGAGAGGTTTTTTGACCAAAAACAACACTACAATCATGCCTCAGCCACCATATTCACTGGATTTGGCCCCATGTGACTTTTTCCTGTTCCCAAAACTGAAGAGACCTATGAAAGGACGAAGATTTGCAACGATTGAAGAGATAAAAACTGCATCGCTGAAAGAGTTGAAGGCTATACCAGAAAGTGATTATCAGAAATGCTTTGACGATTGGAAAAAGCGTTGGCACAAGTGTATTATATCTGAGGGGGATTATTTTGAAGGGGACAACATAAATATTGATGAATAAAGAAAAGTTTTTCATAAAAATATAAAGTCACCTTACTTTTTGAACACACCTCGTATACCATAGGTTTGACTAATTAGTTTAATAATCTGACATTTCAGTAGTTAATAATAATACGATATACGCTTAAGACTAAATCTTAAGTATCTATTCTGATACAATCTGGATTAAATGGACCAAAATAGTATCATTTTTTTTTGTTTCAATCAGTAAAATCCTTGCGTGATATTTGCCGCGACCCCGCCCCCCTCTCTCCAACGTAAGATAAGATGAGATTTGACTCGACCCCCTCCCCCCCTTAAACATCTCACGTAATTTGTGGACGCTCCCGACCGACCTAACCTGAGCGAAAAACTCAGAATGTCACGGCCTTGTCTCACCTTCAAGACAGGTGACAAATACACAGAACACACGCTGTGTTTGATTTTCAAATATTTATCATATTAATGTAGCTGGTTATTGCCGAAATTACGATTACTGGTCGAATCTATAAAATAATTCGGGCTTTCTTCAATTCACCTCTTCCATTAAGTCTTGTATGTAGTGTAGTCCCTCCGGTAATAGTCAGTTTAATATTTACGTTGCTCTATAAATAGTTTTTCAAAAAGTATATTGAAACACGCGCGTATTCGAATACATCAGTTAATTTCAAATCAATCAGTGAAGAACTTACAGGGATTTAAGATTTGGAACAAACGAACATTTACCTACATTTTCTTTCTTTACTAACAGTACCCGGTTGACCGAGCTTTGCTCGGTATTTTTCGCTGGGTTTTTTTTAGTTCGTGTGTTTTGGAAATTATATTTAGATGCAAATTACATACTGATGAAATACGAACAATATTTTTTGATCTTAGCGACATAATAGAAAAAACTGAACTGGTTATTTGAATAAAAAATCATGAGTGCAATTAGTTTAATTTAAATTTTCGTGTTTTTAAAAAATACTAAAAAAAGGGCTCGAAAAATAGATTTTCTCAAAAAAGAAAGGAACTTGAAAAAAAATTAAAAAAAGTCGGTCGGACGGTCTGGGCTCGAACCATGGTATTACGATTTTGTGACCGGCCAATATAACAATTAAGCCATTTGTAATATGATATATGCTATATAATATTTGTAATGTAGCAGTTTTTCATTGCCTAAAAACACGGACAAAAAGACATTTTATAAAAATAAATCCTAGCCAGATCGATTTATTGCTCCCGAAACTCCCTGCACACAAAATTTTATGAAAATCGTTGGAGCCGTTTCCGAGATTCCGATTATATATATATATATATATATATATATATATATATATATATATATATATATATATATATATATATATATATTCAGTCAGGGGGTTTTCATGCTGGTCTACCTTTCCGGTGATCCTGTTATGGAATACGGGTACGCGACCCCGGCTCCCCGAGCTACTGTTATTCTCATACCTTTCCTGCCGAGATAACAGTATCCTTACACCTACGCTCCTACCCCCAACCGTCTTTTCCCTTTTCTCAAAATGGTAGCTTCCTCTACCAACAATAGCATACCCAAAGAGGGTTGGTGTCAGGCAGGCGGCCGACTGTAAAACTTTTGCCAAATCCCATGCAGTAAACTTATGAATATTACGAGTTGTGGGATATATGACAGGGCTAGGGCGTGCCCCGCAGGCGACGCGCAGGAGCAGCACCCGGCTCCTGTGGGAAGTGGGCAAGGGTTGTCGCACCTTACGGAGCGGGTGCGACGTAAGAGGCGAGCCCGTAGAGAGAAGAATGTCAGAGTGAGGTTTGCAAGCTGGAATATAGGTACGATGACTGGAAGAGCAAGAGAGTTAGCAGATGTTTTGAAACGACGAAGAGTGAATGTTGCCTGTTTGCAGGAAACAAAATGGAAGGGAAATAAAGCAAGAGAGATTGGGGAAGGATACAAGTTTTATTACTGTGGAAGTGACGGGAAGCGAAATGGAGTAGGAGTTGTGTTAGATAGTGGAATGAAAGAACGAGTGACAGATGTGAAAAGAGTAAATGACAGAATGATAGTTGTTAAATTAATGATTGAAAACAAAGTAGTGAATGTTGTAAGTGTGTATGCTCCGCAAACAGGCTGTGAAGAGAGTGTGAAAGAGAAGTTTTGGGAGGAATTTGATTGTATGATGATGGGAATACCTGAGAGTGAGGATGTTTATATGGGAGGAGATTTTAATGGACATGTAGGGAGAGTGAATGACGGGTATGAAAGAGTACACGGTGGATGGGGGTACGGAGTGCGCAACCGTGAGGGGGAAGTTCTTCTGCAAGCAGCATGTGCTTTCGACCTGGCTGTAGTAAACACGTGGTTCCAAAAACGAGATCAGCATCTTATTACTTATAAAAGTGGCCACCACGCGACACAGATCGACTATCTTCTGTTAAGACGGAACCAAATCAAGAGTGTAAAAAACTGCAAAGTGCTTCCAGGTGAAGACTTAGTATCCCAGCACCGAATTCTGCTGGCTGACATCTGCTTAACTGTTCGCCTCAACAAACATAAGGATCGTCCCCCACCCAAAATAAAGTGGCATTTGTTGCATAAGGAGGAGTATGCAAGTGAATTTAGAGAGCTACTTGTAAACAAGATGATAGAGATGGGTGATATGGAAGGAATGAGTGTGAATGAGTGCTGGAAGGAAATGGCTGATTGTATCCGAAGTGTGGCAAGGAAGGTGTTAGGAGAAACAAAAGGGAAGCGTATGATAGATAAGGATGGGTGGTGGTGGAGTGAAAGTATTAGAGAAGTTTTGAGAGAAAAGAAAAATGCCTTTAAAGAATGGCAGGGCGTAGAAGACCAGATGAATCAATAAAAGAAAGTAAGAGAGAGGCGTATAAAGAATGTAAGAAGAGAGCGAAGAAGGAAGTTGCTATTTGTAGGGCAGAGGCGCAAGATAAATTATATCGGTCCCTTGAAAGCCCCGAAGGTCAAAAACGACTTTTTCAAATTGCAAGAGCGAGAGAAAGGAATGGAAGAGATGTTTCACATGTAAAATGTATAAAAGATGATTCTGGAAAAATTTTGACTGACGATGAAAGTATAAAGAAGCGATGGAAGGAGTATTTTGAGAAATTGATGAATGAGGAGAATGAATGGAATGGTATGCTTGAAAACCCACCAGTGAATATGGGCTTAGTGAGAGAAATTAGTGTGGAAGAAATAAAAATGGCTGTTAGGAATATGAAGAATGGGAAGGCAGTCGGCCCAGATGGAATACCAGTAGAAGTGTGGAAGTTGCTGAGTGCGGATGGATGGAAGTGGTTGAGTTTATTTTTCGGTAAATTGTTGCAGGAAGAACAAATACCTGAGGAATGGTGCAGTAGTATACTGGTCCCCATTTTTAAAAACAAAGGAGACGTTCAAAACTGCAGCAGTTACCGGGGAATAAAACTCATGTCACATACTATGAAAGTCTGGGAAAGAATAATAGAGAGAAGAATGAGAGAAGAGTGTGAGATAACACAAAACCAGTTCGGATTCATGCCCGGTCGAGGTACGACAGATGCCATTTTCGCATTACGCCAATTGTGCGAAAAGTACAAGCGCATGCATAAAAATCTGCACATGGTTTTTGTCGACCTTGAAAAGGCGTACGATCGGGTTCCCCGTGAGGTTTTGTGGTGGGCGTTAAAGATGAAAGGTATGCCTGGGAAGTATGTGAGGTTAGTCCGTGCTATGTACAGAGCATCCCGTACATGTGTACGATCTGCCGCGGGAACTACGGGCAGTATCGATGTGGCGGTAGGGCTGCACCAAGGGTCGGCATTGAGCCCTTACCTCTTCCTACTGATTATGGACGCTTTGACGTCGGACCTGCAGGATGAGGCACCCTGGTGCATGCTCTTTGCCGATGACATCGTGCTTGTCGGGGAAGAAGGCATCGAGGTACAGAGCAGACTGACGGGGTGGCAACAGAGGCTGGAAAGTGTTGGCTTGAAGATCAGCAGATCCAAAACCGAATATCTGTGCTGTGATTTCGGCGGTCTTTCCAGTCCTGTACCCATGTCGTTGGATGGCGCTATACTGCCTACCTGCTCAGATTTCAAGTACCTCGGTTCCCTCATTCAAGGCGACGGCGGAATAGATAGAGCTGTGCAGCATAGGATTAACGCAGGGTGGATGAAATGGCGACAGGTCACAGCCACAACGTGCGATCCCCGAATGCCAATAAGGCTGAAGGGGAAAATTTACAAATCGATCATCCGACCTGTCGTCATGTATGGAAGTGAATGCTGGGCCGTCAAGAAGAAGGATGAAAATAGACTGCATGCGAATGAAATGAGAATGTTACGATGGATGTGTGGTGTGACAAGGATGGATAAGATAAGGAATGAGTATATAAGAGGAAGCCTGAAAGTAGCGCCAGTAGTAGAAAAGGTGAGAGGAAGCAGATTGGCATGGTTTGGGCATGTGATGCGGAGGAATGAAAGTCATGTCACAAAACGAGTGTTGAATATGAATGTGGAGGGACACACGGGCAGAGGAAGGCCGAATAAAAGATGGATCGATTGTGTGAAGAGTGATATGAGAATGAAAGGAGTAAGTATGGAAATGACGGCTGATAGAGAGGAATGGAACAAGAAGGTTTACTGCGCCGACCCCAGATAATGGGAAATGGTTTAGAGAATGATGATGATGATGATATATATATATATATATATATATATATATATATATATATATATATATATATATACAAGAATTGCTCGTTTAAAGGTATAGGATTAGTGCAGCCTAATTAACGAGAACATTCAAACAATATACTTAAAGAATTAGTAATTATATACAAAGACGCTCTTTGCAGTATACTTGCAGTATACATAGATATTTGTATAATATCAATGGTCATTTTTTTCTAGTTTGGCACGTTAAATAGTGTTTTACTTGATTAATGTTCTTGTATAACAATGTGTGTATCACGTGTCTGGTTTAATGATTCTATCATTCCCTACTCTCCTTACATAGATTATTATATTTTTATTTGAGATCTAACAAGCTCCTAACCTTAAAAATCTTGATGTTTACTTTAATTCACCTTAAGTGGGACCATACAAACCCACTGGTTTGGTCCCACTTAAGGTGTCATTGCTGAGTGCTTGCAGTCGCTTTAAAAACTTTTTTCCGGTTAAGGTAAAGATAATTCAGATGCAATTCGTTATTTTGACCAAATGTGATTACGCCGATATGTTTTATCTTGATCTTAATGAGGTCCTCCTTGACAAGCTCTCAATCGTCGTTGATCATATTCCTTCTCTCCGCTCTCACTTGCACAAACATTTTGGTTAAAGTAGTTAATTAAACCCTCAAATAAGGAACCCTTATTTATTTCTTTATTTTATTTAATCTGGTAACATAAAAAGCGACAGTAGCTAAAAACTCTTTATTGTTATCACCTTTTAAATGCTTACAATAGGCGGACTTAATGCCTTGTGGTGTTCTCCATTCAACTCTGGAAGAGGAATAAAAGTTTTGGCACGTGTAGATTTCAATGAAAAGGAAGAGAAAATTAAGAATATATCACATATATACATACACATACAATCCATATGACAATACTGTGGTATGAAATTGCTGTTATGTAATAAAAAATTCAAACTCCTTTTTTCCAAGATAAAATATATTTATTTAATTGTAATATTCACTCGCAATATCTGTACATTTCTACAATGTTGAGGGACTTTCTATTATTTAGAATTCTGAGGATCTGAGCACTACAAGGTCTGTGAATAAATTTTATATCGCTTCCTGAGAACATTTTATTTCGTTGCAGGCAATTATCGAAATAGTAGTAAAATTGGGGCTAGTTCTGACGAGTACGCAGGTTGAAGTGTAACTGCTAGTCATCTCATAAGATGATAATAACTTTAACATATTAAAATGGTCGAGCAGTGTGAGGTCTTGCATTATCATGGAGTAATAATATCAAAGATTGTTTGACCAGTCGGGGTTATTTCTCTGAGAGTTTTTTTTTTTTTTTTTTTATAGGATAGGGTGACAAACGAGCACACAGTCCACCTGATGGTAAGTGGTTGCTGTGGTCCATAGACATCTACATCTATCCTCGATTACGAATCAAAATGCAGATGCGTTGTCACCCGTGAGGACTAAGATGGAATGCCTCGTTTCCAGTAAAAAGGGTCTCCGGTTCTCTACACTCACCATACGAAATACAGCAGCATTAAGCTACTATTTCACGCTGGTATTCTGTGAGAGCGTGGTCCTTCCCCGGTCGAGCCGACCCATTCGTGCTACAACTATAATACTAATATAACTGCAGCATGGCTCTACCACATATAAAGAAGAGTTTTGCCATAATTGTTTGAAGGTCTTCCCCTGGAGAGAAAAAGAATCTATTGTAAATTACACCATTATGTGACCACCAAACAGTTACCATTTTGTTAGGGTTAACTTCACTTTAACATTGTACACACACAAATACCGGATTATTGTTCCGGTATTTTGCCTCAGTCAGCCATTATGTTTTTGCTTGAAATTAACGTCGAGGAAGCAACCCGGGTTTTATTGTAATAAAATTGCAATTAACAATTTCATTGTATTGAATTCGTTAATTACAATATTAAGTGCAGATTTATCTCGTGCTCGGCGGTGAAGGAAAACATTGTGAGGAATCTTGCATGGTTGAGAAATAACACATTAATTAACAATACATTTGTGGATACCGTTCCAAAAGGAACGAATGAATGCTGCAGACTTACTTATGTTTAAGATCCGAAGCAATGTTCAGTCATACAACTCGATGAATTGAAAATGAATAGGCAATAAATATGTTCTCGAGTGGCAATCTCTCAATAGGCAGAGTAATAATACACATTTTTTTATAGCATTGGGTGACAAACGAGCACATAATCCACCTGATGGTATCTGGATGCTGTGGTCCATAGACATCCACATTTATCCCTAACTAAGAATCAAAATGCAAATGCATTGTCGCTCCTGAGGACTAAGATGGAATACCTCGATTCCAGTAAAAACTAAAAAGGGTCTCCGGTTCTCTACACTCACCATAAGAAACACAGCATTACGCTGGTATTCTGTGAGAGCGTATTCCTGCCTCGGTCAAACCGACCCATTCGTGCTACAACCATAATATAGCTGCAACATGGCTCTATCACGTAAAGACATGAGTGACTTTATGCATGACTTAATGAAAGAAGTAGTTGACTAAAGGGCGTGTTTTTTGGCAATTTATGTATAAGGTCTAGGTATGTTTAGCTGCAGACTTGTGATAGGCTAGGCTTACTAAGCCGGAGCCTAGGGCGGAAGATTTTACGTCTTCAACAAATTAAAAACATTTAAATTTTAAAAGGAAAGCTGAAGAAATATTTATTGGCATTATTTCGGAACTCAAAACACTTTTTCGTTCCTTGCTCTGCCCATTCTTTAAATTTAGTGGCAACTGCGGCTGCTGAATGTTGCACAAAATATTGTTACGTTTTCAACACGACGCTGGCAAAAAATATATACTATACGGTGTTAATGGGAGACTTTAACGCAAAACTAGGCCAATAAAAGAACGGTGAGCTGAAGGTAGGTAAATTTGGGATAGGGCAACGGAACCCAAGGGGCCAGCAGCTGGCCGACTTCATGGAGAAAGGGGAACTCTTTATGATGAACTCTCTCTTCCGAAGCGACCCCACAGAAAGTGGACCTGAAATTAAATTCATTATGACGACTAGACGGCAACTGTTCTGTGATGTCTCAGTGATCGCATGGGTGAAAACTGGCAGCGATCACCAAATGGTTAGAGGCACACTGAATTTAAACGTTAAATTGGAGAGGTCTCGCCTCATGAAGTCAATGCTCCTTCCCCCACATACTCTAATCCAAAATCCCGAAACCTTTCAGCTCGAGTTACAAAACCGCTTTCAGTGCCTAGAACATTGCAATGCAGTGGACGATACGAATAACAAGCTCGTGGAAACAGTTCATGCGGTCGGAGCTAAGTTCTGCAAGACCCACCGCAGAAGAACACATAAACTCTCTGATCACACTCTGGGAGATGAGGCTGCAATCGTCATCAGATTTGACAGCATACAGGCAACGTAACAGACAGATCTCCAAATGCACGCGGCGGGGCTTACGTAACTTTTATACTGCTCGTATTGAAGAAGCCATCGAGTGGAACCAGGGCTCCAAAGTCTTTGCCAGAGATCTGTCTGCCAGAAAGAGCTAACTGTCAAAGCTTAAGACTGAGTGTGGCAGCATCGTTTTTGGGACACCTGAGATTTTGAGTGAGATTGAGAGGGTCTATGGGCAGTTGTACACATCATCGTGGCTCCACACAAATGTGAGTAACGATTCAAAACAAGTCTTATCCGCCACTATTCCGATGTATCCCGGACGTGAGTCTGAGCGAGATTAGAATGGCTCTCCAGCACCTTAAAAACGGCAGGGCCCAAGGCGAGGATAGAATTACAGCGGAGCTTCTGAAAGCGGGTGGAACACCGGTACTTAAAGTCCTTCAGAAGCTCTTCAATTCCGTCTTCCATGGTGGTACTACTCCGGAGGCGTGGAGTGGAAGTGCGGTGGTCTTGTTCCTCAAGAAAGGCGACAACGGTCTCTTTGAAGAACTATAGACCGATTTCCCATATGAGCCCCGTCTACCTGCTGTTTTCGAGAGCCATTACGAATCGTCTCTCACGCAGACTCGACGACATCCAGCCTCCCGAACAAGAGGTTTCCGAAAAGGTTTCAGTACCATAGACAGTACCATGTACAGAAGATCGAAGAGTACACTCTGCCACTTTGCCTGGCGTATGCGGACTATGAGAAAGCCTTTGATTCCGCCGAAATTTGTACAGTGCTACAGTCCCTTCAGCGGTGTCGAGTTGACTGTCGGTATATCGAAGTGCTGAAGTGTTTGTACAGTAGGGCCACGATGGCTATCCGAGTACAGAACCAGAGTTCAAAACCTATCCAATTGCAGAGAGGTGTAAGACAGGGTGACGTTATATCCCCGAAACTCTTCACCGCTGCATTGGAAGATGTTTTCAAGCTGCTGGACTAGAAAGGATACAGTATTAACATCAATGGCGAGTACATCACTCACAGATTAGTCGATTTGCCGACGATATAGTCCTTATGGCAGAATCGCTAGAGGATCTAAGCACTAGGCTCAATGACCTCAATGGTGTCTCCCAACGGATAGATTTTAAGATTGTTACGATACGTTGACAAAACTAAGATCATGTTTAATGTCCATGTCACACATATGCCGGTAGTTGTTTTTACATTTACCAGGGATTATAGTCCGACTAGGTAAGTCCAACTTCGACCGAGAGGTTAATCGATGGATTCAACTCGGCTGGGCAGTGTTCGGAAAAGAACGACACATCTTTTCGTCAGGTATAAACAAACTCTGAAAACTACATTGTACAACCAGTGCGTATTGCCAGTGATGACCTATAGAACTGAGACGTGGTCCTTCACTGCTGGCCGTATGAGGACGCTCTAGGCGGCTCACCGAGCTATGGAGAGGGCTATGCTCGGGGTCACTGTGCGTGATAAACTCAGAATGGAGGATATCCGCTGTAGAACCAGAGTGACCGACATAGCCCAACGGATTAGTAACCTGAAGTGGCAATGGACCGGCCATATAGCTCGAAGAACCGATAACCGATGGGGATGGGTTCTCGAGTGGCAGCCACGTACCGGTAGGCGTAGTGTAGGGCGACCCCCACTGGATGGAGTGACGACCTGGTAAGACATGCAGAAAGTCGATGGATGCAGGTGGCTCAGGACCGTGCTTTGTGGAATTACTTGGGGAGGCCTATGCTCAGCAGTGGACTTGTGAAGGGGTGTAATGATGATGATGATGATTGGCGGCAATTGCGTGAATCCGCCACTGCTGTAATGTGATTATGATACGTAAGATGTGACCAGTTTGAAATTTATGTGTCAGTTTAGCATTAATGTGATAGCATAAACATGGTAAGAAGCGTTCAATGCTTCTTACCATGTTTCCGTTACTACATCTAGTTATTTTTATAAATATTATAATATTTTATGACAAAATAATGACAATCCATCTCCTTGTAAGTAAATCCACCTGATAATAAGTTGCCCACTGCAGCTCATGGGCACATAAACCCAATTTTGAACAAGTTCATCAGAATTGTCAACCGTAAGGTGAAAGATGAAATGCCTTAACAGTTATCATGTTGACTCTATGATTCTCACAGATCATACAAATCCTAGACATAAAATTGTAACCGACATCATTGTGTCAACCGTGTATTGAATCGGTGTAAGAATATCCACTGCCTTATATCGTCGTGTACGTGTAACAGGCGATAGAGGGAAACTGAAATCGGAAATGGGCAGCAGCATTTTCCTGATAATACTGAAAACAGTAAAACGGCGGCTGTCAACCCGCCGGCCAAACGTGGCAACTAAGGCAAAATCCTTCCAATGAGGCAATCTACGGGTAGCGTTGCCAGACGTCCGGATAAAGCCGGACACAGTCAGGCTTTTTGGTTGCGTGTCCGGCCAAATTAGACGGTGTCCGACTTTTGTTAGTCTTTTTAATTTTACCATTTCTTTATATTTTTCATATACTTACATACATACTGTTGCAATTATCGAAATTAATATGGTAATGAATATTGAATAATAAATAATGAATATGTCTTGATTTATTCAATTGTTGTTATTTCGTTAGCGCTTAAGAAAATTTTACGGTAATGATAAAAAGCATTGTTTTACTTTAAAAAAAGTCTTTTACTAACACGAAAATAAAAGCTGCCCGCCTTTTTACCAAAATGTCCGGCTAAGCTCGCTGGTCTATCCGGCTTTTCGGTTTTAAGACCTGGCAACCCTATCTATGGGGAAGGCCTATGTTCATCCGTGGGCTTTATTGGCTGTAATAGATAGATGTATAATTCTCTGTATATATTTGCAGGTGACGTCCGGCACGCCGGCTGGTCGAGAGCTCGCACGCGGCGACATCATTGCGAAAATTGACGACTACGACGCACGCGACTTACGACACGAAGATGCACAAAACCTCTTCAAAAACGCCTCTAACCAGATTAAATTGGTTGTGCAGAGGTAATGTTGAATTTGCTGTAAATATTTTTAAAGAAAACGTGACGTAAGAGCTTTCGTAAAAAAGCGGAATATAATATCTCTCCTTGATCAGATATAATATCTCTCCTGGTTTCGTTAGCTCTCGGCAACTAGCACAGATGTGGTACATACATAAAAATAATGACAACCTACACAAAAAAAAAACAAGCTGGATTTAATATACACACAACTCGTGGAATTAGTTCGTTTAAAGCAATAACCTTGAGACAGACATGATGAATTCAAGGAGAGTTATTATATCTAATGATATTATTATTTTTCTTTAAATCATATTTTTTATTTTTATCATCTTATTATTTTTAGAGAGATTACTACCCCACGTTCATCCCAAGAATATCGTAAAAGTCGAGCAAAGACACATTATATATATATATATATATATATATATATATATATATATATATATATATATATATATATATATATATTATGGAATAACTTTCTCATGTCTTCAACGTGGTAGAGCCGTTCTGCAGCTATGTTATGATTGTGTAGCACGAATGGGTCGGCTCGATCGGGGCAGGTCCACGCTCTCACTGAATCCAGTTTAAAATAGCAGCTCAATGCTGCTGTGTTTCGTATGGTGTGTGTAGAGAACTGGAGACCTTTTTTACTGGAAACGAGGCATTCCATCTTAGTCCAATGCATCTGCGTTTTGATTCTTAACTGAGGATAGATAATAATAATAAATGTAGATGTCTACGGGTCACAGCATCCACTTACCATCAGGTGGACTGTGTGCTCTTTTGTCACTCTATAAAAAATTTCCGTTATTTAACATGTTCAATAGATCCCTTGATAATTGTTACAGTAGTTACCTCTAACGTCGCTATTGTGTATTACCTTAGCACTGACTATTAGTGCACAGTGTGAGATGCTTGTGTTCCATTTATATAACTGTACTTACTTTTATCGTAAACGTCAACCATATATATACACACACAAACACACACACACACACACACACACACACACACACACACGCACGCACGCACGCACTCACGCACGCACGCACGCACGCACGCACGCACGCACGCACACACACACACACACGTATATATGTATATAAACCCAGTTGGCTTACATCCAGTGGGTTTTGGTTAATGAATAATTTAATAATTAATTAAAATTAAAATAATTTGCGACCCAAACTTGAATGTTCTTTATTTAGGGGCAGACCGAGTACTCACTTGTATTCAATGCCGCGCTCCAGCGGGAGCTTTGTAGGGCGCTCGCCCACTCCCTCGTTTTACGAACGCTTTGAGTAAGATAAATATATATTTATTGGTGTCCTTTCGTTGTTGGTGTATCGATGTTGTAATACTATTGTTGTGACGCTTCGAATACGATATCTTAACTTTTTAGGAGACGTTTCAGACATAGATATAAAGATAATTGTATTGTACTTTAGTCGACAAAATAATTAGAACCTAATCTTAACTATAGAGCTTTATAATAATTTTAATTAAATTAATTTTAGATGAGTCGGCTTGCTTTTTATGTATGTTACCATATTTCTTTTCGAAAAACCAAATATAAATAAAACATAAATATTTATGCGTATTTTCAATATTGCATGCTTCGCTTATTACTGTTTATTGGTATTGGTTTCATAGTAGAACCCCTTTGTCGAATCTCCTTAGTTTCAGGGCACTCCTCTTGTTACAAGTATGAGATTCCTCGGCGTCAACATATCGAAAGCGTGCAATTTTGTGGTCACATGGATAAGAAGGCCAAATGGGCTTCCAAAAAGCTTGGCGTCCTAAGCAGAGGACATTATTTCATGCCGGCACACCGTCTTCAACTTTACAAGGCGCAGGTTTGGTCTGACATGGAATACTGCTCCCATTTCTGTGCCTGGGCTACCCAGTGCCAGCTCCTTCCATTTGATCGCATCCATCGGCGACCAAGCTCTTTCTGATCGGCTTGACTCACTGGCGCTGCGAAGAGATGTTGCACCTCTTTGTGCATTCTATCGTATTTACCATCAGGAGTGCTCAGAGGAATTGTTCGGAATAGAACAGAACTCGATATACCATCCATATCTGGTTTTACAAGACTGTACGATTTAGGTACAAGAAGTTTTACTCGCACAACTTCCTTGTGTAATCGACTACCACCAGCAAATTTTTCCGGACCGATAAAACTTAGGCCTACTCTTTTTTTAAAGGCCGGCAACGCATCTGCACTTCCCCAGGTGTTGCAGTTGTTCATGGGCGGCAGTATTCACTTACCATCAGGTGACCCGAATGCTCGTTAGCCTCCTCTCATGTAAACAGTAAATAAATTGGTAGGTATTATTATCAGTTGCAAAAATTGCTTTAACTATAAAAATGGACGCCGTATTTCTCTTAAAAATGTTAATTGTCTGTTAAATTATTGTCATCATAAATTAAGAAATCGGTCTAGGTGCGACCCGAAGGGTCGACACGACTAAACTTAACTTTTAATATTTTATACAATTTTTCATTCGGCACAAAAAACGACTTGACTGATTTTGCTCAAAATTTAATGAGGTTTAAGTTACATAATTACGGTAATTGGTCCCATGTCAATATCACTCTTTGTTCTCGAGATACACGGGGCGAAAATTGAATCCGAACAAACATACATACATACGTAGATACATGTGCACACACGGATATCCTCTTAAAAACTATACTATTCGACTCTAAAGACTTGAAACGTGGAGATATGTTAAAATTTCCAATTTGTAAAATCGGACCCATTACAATAACTTCCCACTGGGAAGTTAATAAATTCCTTTTGTTGTAGTGCATGAATGCATCGCCAACAGTTTCGAGAGCAAATTGGGCAGAACAATTTATTGACAATTAATTGTAGAGTAAAACGTTCCTAAATCCTATACTATTAAACGAGCAGTTCTTGTATATATGTATATATATATATAATCGGGATCTCGGAAACGGCTCCAACGATTTTCATAAAATTTAGTGTCCAGGGAGTTTCGGGGATAATAAATCGATCTAGCTAAGATTTATTTTTAGAAAATGTCTTTTTGTCCGTGTTTTTAGGCAATTAAAAACTGCTACAATATAGTTAGAATAAGAAGGTAAATTTTGACAGTTTGGTAATGATTATAAATAGCTTATTGGTATAATGGGCGGTCACAAAATCGTAAAACCCCGGTTCGAGCCCAGACCGACCGACCGACTTTTTTATTTTTTTTTTTTTCAAGTTTCTTTCTTTTTTGAGAAAATATATTTTTTTCGAGCCCTTTTTTAATTTTTAAAATTTAAATAAAAATAATTGCACTCATGATTTTTTATTCAAATAACCAGTTCAGTTTTTTCTGTTATGTCGCTAAGATCAAAAAATATTATTTATAATTCATCAGTATGTAATTTGTATCTAAATATAATTTCCAAAACACACGAATTAAAAAAATCGAGCGAAAAATACCGAGCAAAGCTCGGTCAACCGGGTACTATTACTAGAAAAGCAAATGACAGCAAATACATATTTTACTTTATTAATAAATGTTAAAAACTAAAAATGTATATGATTTTGAACCAAGAAATAACATGCTTCACCATGACAACGCGCCCGCGCACTCGGCGCTAAAACGAGGGACTCCTTTTTGAAAGTCTGAGGCAGCACACCGGAAGTAGTCTCTGTTTCGTTCTCCTTTTAGATCTGCGACTCATGTGACTTCTTTCAATTCCCAAAAACTAAAAAACAACTAAAGAGAATACCTACAGTTTTCATTACCGGAAAATGCACAGCAGCGTGAAAATTGCTTCAGGCGCATGAAATTTTGATAAGGGTGGAAAGTTCTTAAGATTAAGTAACAAAAAGTTTATTATCGTTTTTAGTTAATTTTTTCTTTTAAAGCACGTAGTTAATTACGTAATGGCATAATCAAAAATGATGAATGTTAATATTATTATCAATTAAATACGTTAAGATATCTAAAAACGTATTTGCTGAATCATACATTTTTATTTATTTTTAAATTTCTTCGTTTGTGTATGTTATATTATGTATGTCTCAACAAATCTTTCTAAAATCTCCTATTTCTCTAAAAAGACTTCGATCAATCATCATACGTAGCGTAGTATTACTTGGGCAAAATATTTATAAAAAAGTTATTATAAGGCGTATATATTTAGGAAATTATTGATAAATCATACCGATGCTAAGGTTCGAGAAAACCTTCTACACTTATGATATATTATACCGTCTTATATTACATTATTTCCTTTAAAAATGTTTACAAGGTCTTTTAAAACTATTTTATGGACTACACCACTGAAGCTTGATGTGTGACTGAAGATAATGTTATTACATTATCTCTCAGATTTCATAGTTCTTAATTAATGTTTTTGATATAATAATTACATAATACATATATAAACAAACTTACTTTTTAATGAATTATACTGCTAACATTAAACAGAGTTCTAAAATAAAGCATCGGAAATATTGTCGACAGAAACGACACCTTTGTAGTAAATATCTGCGTGCTTTCTTTGAGTCAAAAGAATCGACGTAACAATAATCCGAATGCGAATGTAGATATATGTTGTGTAATGTTGTGTACACTGTATTAGAATGCATGCATGATGTGTAGGGATGCGGAGCGCAAAGGCCCGAGGGACTCTACACTAGCGCCACGCTCGCCGATAGTCAACGCCTCTGCACCTCCTTTCAGGTAATACCATATGTTTTATTATTATAAGCAATTTATCTCATTTACAAGACAGCTTTACAAGACACTATCGAGAGAACCTCATTATGTTAAAATAGGTTTGATTATTGCTTGCTTTTAATATTTTATGAAGCAATAACGTTTTTTATTGGCACGTATGAAAATCTGTAGCTATAATGACAAACTGACATTCGAAAAACAAATAGATAAGGTGAAATACCAACAAGATTTATGTAGATATCCGATAGATGGCGATAAAATGGGGACGATGTAACTACATTAAGCTTACATAATTATATCTTCTCGCCTTCTTCTTCGCTTCGTAACAAAAACGAATGCTGCATTGGCGTATTCCTGAAAGATCAAGGTCTTCTGTTTCCGTTCTTTTACTATGTAAAAAGCTCGAAAAGGTAAAAATAAGGGGATTAGCCTTAGATTGGTTCAAAAGCTATATGCAGAAACAGAAACATTATGTGAGAGTTGACAGTTATATTATTGAATAGAAATGCGGAATGTAAGTATGGGTAACTCTTAGGGAATTAAAGGTTATTGAACGTCCGTCTGCCGAGCGTGGCGATAACGAAAACGTGTCCTTTCATTGTTGATCGAAGTCCTTTCAATGGAAGAGCCCCATTTCCAGTTATTAAGGAACAATAAAATGTATTAACTAAGGACGGTGTAATTTTTGACAGTGAAATTACGTTTTCTTTTAATCTAGCTTAAAACACTAAGATTGCTATGTTTATTCTTAATATTACAAGTGGTAAAATTAAAAATTTGGTACACCTGGCACTTCAATATAAATAGAATGAGAACATCAATTAAATACGCATTATTAAGGATAATTCAAAACTACTGGTCAGATCTTGATCAATGCTTTTCATGTGGTCCCATATAAATATGGGACCACATGAAAAGCATCAGCTTTCAAATAAAAAAAATCATCAAAATTGGTTCACCTAGAAAAAGTTCTGAGGTAAGTAACACACATAAAAAGAAATACACTTGAATTAAGAAGTTCTCCTTTTTTAAGTCGGTTGACAAAAATAATAAAGAACTGGAATGTAGTCAGTTTATAACAAACGTCAGAGTGTTCGCGAATCCTTCTTTCTCACCAGCTTTTTGGTCGACTCAGCGCACACTGCCGTCAGATAATATAGTTTAATATAATTTATTTATTAAACTTGTAGTACATACAGACATTTTTTTACATGTAATAGCCATAAAGATTAACTAAGATATAATTTAAACCATCTATCTATTTTTCCACAATGGGGCACGTATAGCGCACATCTTTGTCGAACGGTTCATTTACTGCAAACAGAGGCGTATAACAAAATTCAATCAGGCGCTAACTGATTTTTCATATGACCACTCTTTTGTAGACTATTAGTATCAGATACAAGTATTTTTGTTGTGTGCAAGTGGCTATAACAAATGATGGACGAAGTATATGTGTAGGACGCCCAGTCCGTTGCCCAGCGCGTGGCGTGGGCCGGAGTCCCTTCCGAGGAGCACGCCGGTGCCGCCGTACACGCAGTTCCCCGTGCAGCACCAGGGTGAATTCCGTACCGTTACGCTGTCACCGCCCTCTAGCCGTAACGATGATGTCATCGACGAGTCTATACAGAGCCAGGTGAGGGAAATCAATTTTTTTTTTAAATATAATCTGTAAAAACAGTTCTCACTTAGTCTAGTAAAGTATTGGTAACATATATACATTCCGGCACAAGTTTTCACTCATTCCAGCGAAGGATTTCAATAACTAAGGGTAAGGTCGGGTAAAGTGGCCACTCTAAAGCTTGAATGATGTAGTTTTGACATCACACTCTTATTTTGACTTATATCAAGACATTTTATAGTATTATTAAGTTTAAAGCCGAAATGGGAAACTGACCACTCTACCTACCCAGTTTGGGTAAAGTGGGCTACATGAACCCACAAAGCAGGTAAAGTTGCAGTCTCAAGAAATGCAATTATTCTTAATTCAAGTTTTATTTAAATTTGACGCAGGAAATAATTAAATGCGACAAAGGTACCAAAACTTTATTAATTATTTTTATTGTTCATTAATCAGACACAAATATACTTAAGAACAAAATTCCCATTCTTCGTTTCTTATAGCTCTTATAAATTTTTCCATCGCAACCGGGTCTCATGTCTGCTGCTGCGACGTTCGTTTATCTGTATTTATCATATTATCTGAAACAAACGCAAATATTATTTATATTTACAAAAAAATTTAAAGTTGATTGAAAAGTTTCGGGTAAATTGGCCTAGTAGAACACGGCCACTTTACCTGAAACGGCATGCGACGAAAAAAAAAACGTTCCAAATGTCAAATGCTTTTATATTGTCCTCCTTTACCGTGAGATAAACAGTTCATTAGGGATTAACTGATAAAATATTACATGGTATTTTATTTATATTGAGCACAGTAAATTATTACAATGTAATGTTTAAACCACTTACCTTAGATCAGACCGCAAAAACAACCTTTTTTGTCATAAAATCTGTCCGCGTGAACCTGAGTTCTTTTAAATCAGTCTTTTTTATTAGTTTGATATTTAAATTAGCACAACTATGTTTTTTTAAATATTTATCATCAATTTTGTAATAAATTAATTATTTGCGTTAACAATTATTTTAATATTTTCTGCGAAAAGTTATGCAATATGCTAAGAAATATTGTTGCATATTTATTACATTACATTCGTTTAAAAAATAGTCGAGCTTTACACTTTTTAAACTAATTTCAATTGATGAGATTCCAGTAGGGCATCCATTAAAATTATTCTTGTGATTCATTTTTAGAATAACGGACTGTATTTACAAAACTAGCAGATTCCCGTAGTACGGTGCGACACGAAATAACACTGAAAATATGTATAGTAGGTATACTAATTTAGCTGTTTCCATTACCATTATCATTCAACCTATTAAAAGTCCACTGCAGACGGGCCAATTATTACTTTGTGGCAATGTATGGCCTATATTCAACACTGGGCTGTGGGCCGGACTTGTGATGGGCTGAATAGTGAGTGTGGTTTTTTAAATAAAACTATGTGTTTTCACTGTTTGTTCTGAAGCAACAGGCGAACTTACAAGCCACCTGGCGGCTACTGCCACCAACTTAAAACGAAGGAGGCTACAGATGCCTTGTCACCTCTGAAGTCTAAGATGGCGTGCATCATAGCGTGTAGTTATACTCGCTTTCTGTACTCTTCAATCCGGTACACAGCAGTGCACGTAATGATGTTCGCTGGTTGAAGTAGGTAATGAGGGTAGAATCTGCACGGACAGACCACTAGGCAGAAGTGATAAAATGATTGAAGCAACACAAAAATAAAATAATAAAGTTTAACTTTCCAATTATTGAAAATTCAATTTATTAACTTCCCATTGGGATGTTATTGTAATGGGTCCGATTTTGCAAATTGGAAATTTTTACATTTCTCTACGTTTCAAGGTCTTTAGAGTCGAATAGTATGGTTTTTAAGAGGATGTCCGTGTGTGCACATGTACGTATGTATGTATGTTCGGATTCAATTTTCGCCACGTGTATCTCGAGAACGAGGAGTGATATTGACATGGGACCTGTTTCACTTAACGCATAATTATGTAAGTTAGACCTAATTAAATTTTGAGCAAAATCGGTCAAGTCTTTTTTTGTGCCGAATAAAACAATTGTATAATATATTAAAACATCATATTTTTTTCCACTGGGAAGTTAGTCGTGTGAACCTTTCGGGTCCCACCTAGACCGCTTTTATTTTAACTCATAAAGTAGGCGTTTATGTAAAATTGCTATTTTGCCTGTATAACGCCAGACGATGTAGGTTAACCGAATCACTTTTATAACGAGGCACTCGATTATAGCCTGGACGAAAGCCAAGCCAAGCACATTTTTATTATTTAGAATTATTAATTAGCTCAATCGAGGTTGATGAAAGAAAGATTTACCAAAGATAGGAAGTAATTGGTTGTAATGAGTAAGCCACAGATTTTAGCGTATATTTCGTAAATATTATCTATACTAGGTATACTTATATACTTAGTAGGTGTATATAATTTAGAATATTCTAGTCGTATAATTTCATTATATACTTAATCATATGCTACAATAATAAATATCTCGAGATCCATTTAGATAACGAAAATTATAACAATTATATTATTCTAAACTTTTGGCAACGTTATGAATTAGTGATACCCAGCGTGCTAGCACGTTTGTTCCTAGATGTAGTAAATAGCCAATAAGAACAAGATTTCTCTTATGTTTGACCAATTGGATTGGCCAATTTAACATTGAAAATGTTCTTTCAATACTTTTTCTTTTAGTTTTTTATAATACCTACAGTCTGCATTCAAGTAATTTTTATTAGTTTGTGTAGTTTATTTATTATTTTTAAAATTACTTTGATTATGTTCTATTCACAAATCAATTATATTCATAATATGCTTTTCCTAAGAGATTTCCACAAGGCTATGTCGAGCTAGCTGTCGCCCACGCTGACGCCTAGTCCTCCCGTCATATTTCCAAAATAGAATGCATTGAAGCGTTGTTTACTCATGAGCTGGCTGGAGTCACAGTCCGCGATCGTTCTCAGTACGACACGTCCGCGCTAACGGGTGCCACTAAAATGGCAGCCAACCCCAATTTTTTCCCGAACGGATACCAGGACCCGATGCATCCTGAAGAAGAGGTCGTCACCAACTGGGTGCGTCACTTCGCTGTTCCTATATATTGTTTACAGATTGTATTTTCCTTTCTTTGCAGTGGTGAAGTAATGTGACGATCCATCAAATGAGAAATAAGATCTTTTGCTTTTCAGATTATGACTAATTCCAAAATACTCAATTCGTGTGTTGTATAACGAAATTCGTGATGTAATTTTGCAAACAGTGTGCTTGTTTTTTTTTGACAA
Organism: Parnassius smintheus behrii; assembly: GCA_036936625.1. NCBI lineage: Eukaryota > Metazoa > Arthropoda > Insecta > Lepidoptera > Papilionidae > Parnassius > Parnassius smintheus. The sequence goes on from JAUPFT010000007.1 coordinate 23,918,596, forward strand.
TTATTGTGTTTATTATTTTGACGATAGGCTAATCTTCATGTCGCTAAATAATCTTTCAGCGTCTTAGTTTCCTAAATAAATAATGTGGTACTAAAATAACTAACACTGATTAAAAGTATAATCAACGACTTCCATCTATATATTCAGTGTTTATTTCGGCAAAAACATGTTGCAAAATAACAACAGCTATTACTTATAACGTGGACTACAACTACCACAAATTTTATTTCGGCAAAAACATATTAGAAATTAACAAAACTTAGAAAACTTATCTGAGAATTCATTATCGCAATTGTAACCAATAGTTGAATTAGATATGAAAATTTTCCGTGTAGTGCCGCCATGAGCAGAGACACGCACCAGCTGTATAATCACTGAAGCACAAATGGTTTTGCTCGAGCGAAGGAGCACCACGCTTTCACAGAATACCGGCGTAAAATAGCAACCTAAATCTGCTGTTTCATATCGTAAGGAACGAGAACCCGATACCCTTTTTACAAATTTTCTTATCCGTAGAAGGCATTCCGTTTTAATCCTCAAGGGAGATTTCCTTTTCGATTCTTAATCAAGTCAATAAATGTCTACGGGCCACAGCATTCACTTACCATCAGTTGATCTGAGTGCTTGTATGTGACCTGTACTTGTAGATAAAAAGATTTACTCTTTTTCTTCATCACTTCCATCTCTATCAACTCTTAATAGTTCAGTGTTCAGCATGAGCTCGCACTGCAGAGAAGATTTACTGTTATCGTCACGCTTGCCAGGAGTGGGAATGATCTTTAAACCTGTCTTCGTCTCCTGGTCGGTTATCTCACTTCTGGCCTGTACGAGTAATAAAATGTTCCTTTATATTATATAAAAATAAATAAGATAATACGTGGTAAATACGTTAATTCAACTTATAAATATGTCGTCCTCGTATTTTTATACCTAAGAATACATTAAGGGGAAATATAATGTCAAATGGCTTAGCAAGATCCTTCGTTATGCCGAAAATATTGCAGCATTAATTTTGAAATAAATATATGGTAAAGTTGAGGATTAATGTTAGTGATTATGTTAGACGAAAACACGATTTTGTAAAATTTTGTCGATAGAAAAAAATCCAAAGTTACCTCCAAAATAAACAATAAACCGCTGTTATTCATAAAATACTTTAAATAAGATCATGAAACTTTACATACTAACTGAACTAACTATAAAGCAGTGCTTATGTTATTTACTTTTTTTAAAATACCATTATTTTCACTGTAAAAAGAAATTACCTAAACTATCGGCGTCTTGAGCTTGAATTCTGTCGCCCCGTTAGTATCGCTTAGGCTTTTGAAGGGAGAAGTTGCGTCGCTTACGATCAGAATATACATTACGCAACAGTACGACGTAAAATTAAAATGGGAAATAACCGTGATAAAAATAAGAAGCGGCTGGCTTGGCGCTAAGAAACAGGCATAAATATGATAAACCTAATGAAATAAGTGTCTAACGACCTTTCTACTTACAGTATTAGTGATTACAAACATATCGGTACGTAGCATACGACGCGCGGGGAAGTGGGGGCGAAATTAGAATTTGAGCTGACTTACTCTACCCTCTTAATGTCAGCTATATAGAGATATATAGAGATTATAGGATGAAGATACCAATTCTGTCTGTCAAAGGAAAATTTCTGAAGAAAATACGTAGTTATTACATTGGGTTTCATGGTTTAAGGGACAAATCTGCAATGATTAATAAAAAAACTAAACATTTTACTGCAATAAAATTTCGTTTAATAGCTACATTTAATTTAAAATTCTCAGTTGTTGATTCTATTTTTGAGTCAATGTCACGTCGCGTGTCTTATACATTCCTAACGCTTGTAGCCTCGGTATTAGTTAGTAAAACTTTAAAATAACCGTCTATCTTCTGAACTGTCGTCTATCGTTAGTATTCTAAACCTCACTATCTAGTGAGTGAGGAGTCAATACTTTGATAGTGAGGTTTCGATTCGCATAGAAAACCATCAAATCGATCGACACTTCTATCAAAACGCAATTTAACATATGAAATAATTTAAAACCATTATCAAACTCTCGAAACGTTTTTACTTGTACTAAGCTGATGACCTTTTGCAATGAAAAAATACTTGACTGATGACATTAATAACCGTATAATATCATTGTACTTGAAGAATTCTTTAAAATATGGACAGCCAGATGAAAATAACCAAGGGCTAAACTTTAATTTATGGAACATAAACCTACAATACCACTTCCAATATAACCTATGTGTAAATACCCTAAGAGCAAATAATTGGAACATAGGTGTTCCAATTATTTACTCTTTAATTTCTACCACATACAACCGGAGTTAACTGTATTTGAAGTCCGAAAGTAGTTTTTTATTTTAATTTATTTACAATTTTTTTTTGATAGTATCTAACTGTGTGGTTTTAAATTGAGTTATTAGCTTTAATCATGTTATGACGTTCGGCATTATAAACATGAATGCAAATAAATGGCCTTTTTTTTATAATATAGGTATTTGAGTTTTATCATACCTTGTTTGTGAAATATATTTGATAATACTCACATCTTACAGGATAACATTCAGAGTGAACTTTATACATAAATTACGCGCATGTGAATTACGTCAGAAGCCAAACGTGCGTCTTTGTAAACGTCTTTGTAAACAGGACGAAAATAAATATCCAAGCCCGGCACCATCTTTGCGATCTTTAAAACATCAACTAATGAACTTTGTAATTTTTATTGATGTTTTTCAAATGAAAAAAATCTTAAATTGTAAGTATATATCTACATATTTACTTCTCGTTGTTCTTATATATCGGTCATTTTTAATCCACTGATGCATAGATGTCCTTTCAAAAATTTCTACTCACTTTCTTTGCCCACACTCATTATCCTGACTAAGCTTACTGGCATTGTCGCTCTCCATTACAATGGATATTCCGCTATTTTGAAGGTCGCTAGAGCCTAGTTCAGTAGGTCGGCACATAACAGCGCAATATTACAAACTTACAACCCTGTTACACTTCTTGTTTATATTTCTGTTTATTTTGTAATCGATCCATCCATTCGTTCAGTAGAGCCTACAAAAAGTCCACTGCTCAATAGAGGCCTTTCCACAAATTGCTTAATAATAGCGATGTCAGCCATAGTTGCCACGCTATTTATTGTTAATTATTATTATTTGTTTTGTAATTTTGATAGGTTTGTCTGTGTCTGTAATAATAAAATATGGTCAATCAGTACAAATTTTGTACGGATTGATTATATTTTTTAATTTATGAATGAAACTAATACACAATGAAATGAGTAATTTTCTATTACAAAATTCAAAGAGATAGGTACATTTTGTTTCACAACCTTTACCAAACTTTAACCAAAGACTTGTAATTAATATATTTTGTAATTTTAATGACTTGCAAAAGTAACACAGAGATGATAATAATAACTAAGTTTCATTAATTGTAATATAAACCTTTATTAATTAAAAAATATTAATATTTATATTATAAAGTTTTATTAAATATAATATAATGAACCGACGCGACGTAAGATTTGAGGACCCTAGTGAGTTTTTTTGGAACTTACTATTCTTCAATTGCATAAAATAAAATATGCTTACATGCTAATGTTTTAACAGTTATTTTATTCTAGATTTTAAAGACTTGTATTAAAATCTAAATGTGAGTCAATCTTCCACCATTAACAATTTTTCTTCCGCAAAAATTGGGATAAATGAGTGGGTACTCGTTTATCCCCCACTTAAAATATCACTCCTCAGGCAAGCAAATAAAAAAGAAACTCGTCCTTTGATTCTACCCGCCCAATACCTATATAGAATAGGGTGGCTAATATGAAGTAACTATAGATAGGCTACAATTTATATCTGTATCGAATGACCGCGACCTACATTTAATCACGTAATTTCCGAAACCGAAATTGTGCCAGTAATCATAAACCAACTGAAACAACCTCGTGTTATATTTAGACCGAATTCGCGAGGCGTTTGAATGATTGAACCTTCCAATGTAACTACCGCAGAACAATAATACTCTCTACCGAGAGGTACATAGCTACCGTTTTTTATGACGTAAGAAAATCAAAAATAAAAGAAATTTCTTTACGCACTCATATCTTCGTTATTATAAAGTGTTTATAAATTAATATCACATTATACATTAATGGTTTTTTAGTCTTTTTATATAGGATAGGATGACAAACGAGCCCACAGTCCACCTGATGGTAAGTGGTTGCTGTGGCCCATAGACACTATATATATCCTCGATTACGAATCAAAATGCAGATGCGTTGTCATCCGTGAGGACTTATGTGGAATGCCTCGTTTCCAGTAAAAAGGGTCTCCGGATCTCTACACTCACCATACGAGACACAGCAGCATTAAGCTGCTATTTGACTGCTGGTATTCTGTGAGAGCGTGGTCCCTCCCCGGTCGAGCCGTCCCATTCGTGCTACAACTATACTACAAATATAACTGCAGCATGGCTCAATCACGTAAAAATACCTTCCCTTCCCTTCCCCTAAATGGTGTAAGTTTAGTATTAATGGAAGTAGGTTACTTTTGTATAAGTAAAATTTAAGTCATAGATGAAATTGAAACGTATTTTGATGATATGGCGTTACCGCAGCCTTACCGCACGACCCCGCTGGTGCTGCCGGGCGCCAAGGTGCGGCGCGAGCCCGGCCCCACGGAGAGCTACCTGCGCCACCACCCCAACCCGGCCATGCGCGCGCCCCCACACCACGACTACCGCGACACTCTTATGAAGCAGAAGGTACGCCACTTTGCAATGAGCTCACGTTGCTACGCAACAGCCATTTACACCTAATGAACATTATTTTTGTTTTTATAGCTTTTCCGCTGCCGCATTATAGTCATTTTGAGTAATACACAAACTGGCTTGTATACCTTGAAGGTCTGCCCATATTCACTACGGAACAAGGGTAAATGAAAATAAAGCCGAAACTACAAAATACTCTTGCGCTGATAATCTTTCTTCCCATCAACATATGTCCAACTTTTTGAAGTCTGACAATTGTCCGCCGTAGATTTGCACACAGTGTGCATTGAATGTTTTCATTCAGAAAAAGGAGAAGAAGAAATTGTACATCTGGGAAATGCACAATTTCTTCTTCTCTGCATATTCTCAAACAATAACTTTTATAATTTATTTTGACAGAGTGAAATTTAATATATATTTATTCATTTTATTTGATTTATATAGTTGATATAGAGGTTACTAGTGCGTTTTCGTGTTGTACTTTATAACGAATAATCAAAATGTGCATTTTGTTGTTCAAATCGAGACGAGGTTATATATGAATATATACTTAGAGCTTAGATAAATCAACATAAAAAATATATCAAAGTTATTTTCAAAGTTAACAGCGTCACAAATAGTTGTATTGTTTGTGTTATTGTATTAAGAGATTTTGTTAACTAAACAAAATTCTTCTTGAATAACCACTTAAATAATATACTCTACTGCTGAACTGAACATAAGCCTTTTCTGCAGATTACCTCATACGAGGGATATTTGCAATGGTTGCCACGCTGGTAGCGGGCGAGCAACCGTATTTTTTATTTTAAGTTGTTGTTAGAAAGACGCTGTTGCCGGTCTACTACTTTGTTCCCTTTCGTCGCCTCTCGCCTCTAACGGCACCCACGGGACGATGGGCTAGTGGATATCCTTATACCGCCATTACACGATCAGCAATTTATAGTGATAAACAATGTTTACTTCTTATAATATATTGCACGGTGTTTTGCACACAAATGCGACCTGCACACACATGGTAACCACACTTGTACCTAGAATGGCCATAAGTTCTGTTACAAATTCAAATTTAAAATTCATTTCTTTTTAAATAAATAGTTCAATAATAATTAAAATGATGTGTATCGATATTTCGTCGAAATCTAAGAGATAAATTATAAACAGTTTTATTCTTTGATACAGACCTTTAATCTTTTTACCCACGAATCTATGGATTCACCCATTGACTCCATTTTAGTTATTGCTAGCTCTGCAAATTTTCTGGAAAGACTACGGAACATTTTTGAAAAGTGTATCAATATATGTAGGTTAATAACCACTTTAAACTTTTACAATAAGTTGCAAGGCCTCTTTCGAACTGTAAGCATACAATCAGTAATTTTCTATTTTTAGTGCTCTTCAATTAAAAAAAAATCATGTGCTGATTTACAGTATGTTTATATTCCGTGTTATGACCTTAATAAAAAATTGCCTGATCGGGAATCTTCATTTCACTCGATAATATTTTTTTTATTACAAAGGAATTGATCGAATTCTGGATTTAACCGCGTTTACAGTCCGTCATTATAACACGGGGTGGATCAGATCTTTTATAATCTGCGACTCGCAGTAATTTATACATAATATGTAAATCAATGCTTGCGACAGAGAATTGTTGGTGTAACTATCAATAGTGTGATACTAATCGCTGATGCTTAGCTTGTGAAGCGTCTTAAAAATTACTTAGTGTTCCATACTCAATGCAGTTCCGTTTTCTTCAACGCCTAACTCCATATTGTAATTCTAGAATCACGTTGAAAAATAATATGGGAAATAGCGGCAAATCGATCAAAGTTCTCTACCATAATAAACGCATTCCAAATTTAAATTCAGAAAAAAACACTTTTAACATGTAACATTATTTATGGCCATACTAATTTAGATATCTATAACATTTGTATAGGTACTAAAATGCTAGAACGTCATAAAATGCGCATGTGCACTTAATTTTTAATAGAAAGGATCGAACAAATGAACGCATAGGAAAATTATCCTAGCGCAGCTTAGCTATCATTTAGTAATTAAATTACAGTATGTAAGATCTAACTCAAGTTCGTAGGTACTGTTAAAACACGTTATAAAACTACCTAGGAGAATATTTTTACGATAATTTCAAAAATATATTTTTAATTATAAACAAGTTTTAAATTACTGATTATCTTTCAATTCCTGGAAATAAAAAAATGAAATTTGAGCACTCACATTATAGAAAATCCTGTTTTAGCATAGCTTAAACTCTGAACATATTTTGAAAACCATCTACGGTATCTCAAGCACGTCTCTATCAAATAATTTGTTTATATTCCGTAAATTTTATATATCTAATTGTAAACGAATTTCGAATTACTAAGTTTCAATTTCCGGATATAAGACAATGAAATTTGAGTGCATAATGAAAATGTCAAGTTCGTTTACAAAGACCTTTAGTAGGATAGCTTACATATGAAATTTTTCTAACGAACTCAGGTTGCCGAGTCGGTGTTGCAGCGAGTGGTTGGAGAAGAAAGCAACAAGGTGGTCCACTAACGCTTTGTGATATAGTTTCCACATCTTGCATCTTTACGCATGATGATAGTGTTAAACTTCTGATACGAAGCTCTTCGTTTTTTTTTCATACCAGAGATACGTTGCAAGAATTGTACTCAAACAATATTAATCAGACTTTTGTTAAGCTAAGCCAGCGCGCTTTACCATCTTCGACTACAACACCACTTAGAACGAAGAAATTAAATGAAACTCATTTCATTGATTTTATCACGATTCAAATTAACGTTTTTTTTTGCAAACACTTATTAATGTTAGTAACTTTAGTCTATACGTCATTAACAGTCATCTTGCAACGATTCTTCGGCCTAATCGCTACCACTTTCATATCTTTATAGTCACTGTTCTTCAGCTTCATGTTTTCGTTGTATAATGCATCACCGCAGTCATGTAATTTCAGGAGTCTTCATTTTACATACTTTTCTTATCTGCAAAAAATATTAAGTACTTTCAAATTGAAATAACTCTTTATTTGTCTAAAATCCTGTCATTTAAGTTTACCAATAGCAGTCCCCCCGTCCACTAGGTGGGATACTATATGACTAAGAATATTTAAAAAGTGATAATGTGTACAATGTACATAACATAATGTGATACATAAGACAGGTTTAGTGACATAAATTATGCAAAATATAATGAAAACTTATGTTATTAGGTAATTTTCTTAAGACAAATTTATAGTTATTTCTGAATTATGATTTTTATTTATGTACTATTGCGATTGGATTCATCTTAAAATAAAAATTAAAGATTTAAATGTCTTTTCAGTTTGTACACAAACAGTTCAACTCGCCGATCAATCTATATTCGGAACAAAACATCGCCAACTCAATAAGGCAACAAACGACCCCCTTGCCGTAAGTATCCATTTGATATTTATCAAATAGTTTACAAAAATAGGAAACAACTTAAAAGTCAAAATATTCTGCTTAGCTTTCAATGCTAAATTAAATGAATATTGCGTAATAATTGGACGAAGTTCGTATTAGCAATGAATTTCATGACCATGGAAAGCTGCCAAAAGAAACTTCTCTACTAAATAATATGCACAGAATAACTTATATTACGTAATATGATTCCAAATTGTACATTCTTTTAAATTGGTGGATAATATTATCTTCTTAATGGTAGACTAAGTTCTCTAAATATGTACTACTCGCATAATGTGGATCATAGCAATATTCTGCAAGAAGGTGTTGCTATCAAAGTGAAGTTGGCTGCAATCGATGGGCTTGCCTTGCAGCATTTCGCCAGTGAACTGTAGCAGACGTAGACAGAGAAACCTAAAGACAAATTGACGCCTTCTTTCGCATTCGCACACGAAAAAGATAGATTTATCCATACGTCTTGCATAGAAATGAGATAGAGCGGTGTGATTGTTTGTCCCTTTCTCCGTGCCGGTTTTTTTGTTTAGCAAACTTTACAGTTTGCTAAACAACTTACAGCGTAGCGATTTAAGGAGTTTAAGTGAGAAAAAAGTGTTTTGTGAGCTTAAGATTGGTGAATCTTGTTCAGTTCAGTTCTTAGAACAATTAAAATTTTTATCTAAATGTGTTTAAAAGTCATAAAGATTATTGTATAACCTAAAAATTCGTTATCGTCCTTTTTCACTCGAGGCCACGCCGATCATTAGTATATAGGTTTCTCTGTCTACGGTAGCAGAGCTATATGTGCGAACATGCCAGCAGCAGACATTTTGAGATTTTAGCGCTGTTTGATGTAATTATTCGGCAAGCTTTGTAACGTTATTAGATGTAATTATTCGGCAAGCTTTGTAACGTTATTACTGTTACAATTATAATCATTATATTTTGACTGTATACGTTCTGAAAACGTTATAGTGTGATGTAAATATATGATTAAAATTGTTAAAATTGTGTGGTCTATATTAGACACCCTAGGTCCACATTTAAAATATAGTGGTCCATATTAAGCTACCTAATTTGAAATGTTTAAATTTGTAACATTTTATAAAAAATTAAGTTCACGAAAAGTTTTGTTATTTTAAGAAATTTTAATCATAGTTTACCGTTATGTTATATTTCCTCTACTCATTTAATATAAAACGACTGATTTAGCTCTAAGTGTTTTAATTAAAACCGGATTCTGGTTATAAAACAACATACATTATTTACATAAGTACATTATTTGACGAATACAGTACACGTTAATAAGATAGATAACATAATAATATATTGACTACCTAGTGCTTTAAAGATTTAGAAATCAACTTTGCAAGAAATTGGAGATGTGATTAATAAGCGTAAAATTTTACGCATGACTGACAACTGTCCGTTTAATAACGTTTTGTATTCTATTGTTTTTATAAACATCGTACGCTGTTGTATATTAATAGAGTGTTTCTCTGCTCACTTAGCTCTAACGGCCATTACGGGCGGCCGCACGTTGTCAAGAGGCAAGTGTTTTACTAGAAACGCCAAACAGTCGACGCCCATCTCATGACGCATTAATGCTTATTTATTTTTTATTTCGCTGTCTTTCGTCTATACCTTACTTTGACTATTTCGCACCGAAAACAGACTTCATCTGGCATGGTGATTGGTGACGACATCGGCACAAATATATAAAACAAAAACAAAAGGAACATTATCAAATATGTAAAACTTACACTGTATACTCCCACTTTTAATTCCAGTTAGTAAAATGACAGTTTATAGTTTGCTAGCTAGGAAATAAAAGTAAAGGTGAAATAATTATAAATAAGTTTAAGGCATTGATTTTTTATTCTATCACTCATATACGTAATAATATTATTTACATGGTATTGATTCGTTAAATATTCAACTTTATTTTAATTTCGTAAAAGTAGCAACCCATGAGTTGTCATTTTACTGATACTGGATTAAAAATCGGATTATACCATTTTTATTTATAAATGATATGTTTGTTACTTACTACAATTAGTTAATTCTATTCTATACTATTTATTATTAGTCCTCTCCCTCCTTGAAACTAAGCGTACGTGAGCACTAACCGCTTCCGCGTAGTTGTCCTAATGCGCTACGTTGACGATTACCTAATTATATTTCTGTATTTATTACGTTGCGCCCGCTAACCGACTAAACCCTAACCCGCACTACTTGGCGCCGCCGTGCCGTGCAGCCACAAGCCGCCGGTGCAGTACGACCCCGCCAAGTCGGAGACGTACCGCGCGCTGCAAGAGCAGAGCGGCGGCGTTGCGCTCGAGGCCGAGCCCGCGCACACCAAGCTCTTCACAGCGCCCGACAAGGTTTGATGCCGTTTGCATTTCGTTTCCGTTTAAATAAACTTTCTAATGTAAAAATTCGTAACTTCTAGATGTTCTCGACACGGTACCACGCGGCATTGTCAGTCTTGATTTCCGTAACAAATTTTATAAGGGTGACTAGTTCTTTTCTACGTAGGAGTCCGTCTAAGTAGGTACCGTCCTCTTACCTATTTCTGTCGCCAAGTAACAGTGCGTGCACCGCCGGGTTCCAGTCTGAAGGGTGTATAGAGCCAGTTTTTTTATAGGAGAGGGCATATTTAGCAGGCAAACGAGCATACGGTTCACCTGATCGTAAGTGATTACCGCCGCACATGAACAACCGCAACACCAGGGGAATTGCAGATGCGTTGCCGGCCTTTTAAAAAGAAGTAGGCTCTGTTCTTGAACGTCCCTAAGTCGTATGGGTCCGGAAAATCTCTGGAGGTAGTCGATTCCACAAGGAATGAGTGCGAGAAAGAATATTTTTTTAAATCGCGCAGTGGTGGACCGCCAGTCATCCAGATGATATGGATGATATCGCGAGTTTTGACCCGATGTGCGATGGTGAAAATCTGGAATTAGTCCGAACAATTCCTCTGAGCACTCCTCGTTGTAAATGCGATTAAATACGCAAAGAGATGCAACATCTCTTCGCAGTGCCAATGAGTCAAACCGATTGGAAAGAGCTCGGTCGCCGACGATTTAAACAGCTCTGCGCTGGATGTGATCAAATGGAAGGAGCTGGCACTGGAGAGCCCCAGCCCAGAGATGGAAAAAGTATTGCATGTGCGGAAGAACCTGCGCCTTGTAAAGTTGCAGACAGTGAGCCGGCATGAAATGCTGTCTCACTTTCCTGAGCACGCCTAGCATTTTAGATACCAATATGGCCTTCTTTCCAAGTGAGCACGAAACTGCACGTCACTCGATATGTCGACGCCGAGGATTCCGATACTGGCTGAGGCAACAAGGTGAGTGCCTTAAAACTGAGGAGATACGATGAAAGGGTTCTTTTTAGCGGTAAACGCGCAAACTTGTGTCTTCTGGGGATTGAACTGGACTAGATTTAGTCGCCTCCAGTTCGAGCCTTTGTTCAAGAAAGTCTCGACTTCAGACAAAAGTTTGTCCCGGTACTCGTCGAAGTATTCCCTAGAGATATTGGCACGGCCGGCGTATAAAGCATCACCAGTGATTTCGTCTGTATAGCAATTAATGTTACTGGTTTGCAACATGTTATTGATTATGTATACAGAAGAAACAGCGTTGGTAATAGCACGCAGCCTTGTGGAACACCATCTTGGCTTGTAATCGGAGCATGCACCGTATACTACGACCTAGATGCTCCGATCTGCAAGAAAACTGTTGACCCAATTGCGCAATTTCTCGGGAAGCCCATAGGAAGGAAGCTTCATGAGAAGCGCTTTGTGCCAAACCCGATCGAAGGCCTTCGCTATGTCCAAACTAACAGCCAACGCTTCCAACTTGGAATCTACTGTCTCCGCCCATTAATGAATTAGGTAACCAGCCAGTAGAAGATCACCAGCCGAGCGACTGCAACGGAAACCGTACTGGCGGTCACTAATCAGCTGGTGATCATCAAGGCACCGCATGAGCTGGATGTTAATAATAGATTCCATTATTTTAGAGAACAAGGAGGTGATGGCGATAGGCCTATAGTGGGACAGATCAGAGTGGTTACCTTTTTTAGGAATCGGGTGCACGAAGGCTGTCTTCCATGATTTCGCAACTCTACCCTACGCCTATGGAGTAGGAGTACCGGAAAATATGCGTTAAAACTGGTGCCAATTCTGGAACACACGTCTTCAGTACAATAGGAGGAACGCCATCAGGCCCACTCTACTTGTTGACGTCCAGGGAGAGGAGTGCTCTGCGCACCGATCGTTGGGTAAACAGCACATCCTGCATTTAGCAATCACACCGCGGGATGGTCGGCGGTGTGTTCGTCCCGTTATCAAGAGTCGAGAGCCCAGTAGATTGGCTTGCGGCATGGGCCGGTAATTCTTTCTCGCTGTGCAGAGAAGAGAGATTGCTGACAGAAGTTCCCTTAGACAGTCTTGGCATGAAGACCAGAATGCACGTGTTCCCAAAGGAAGACGAACTAATTTCTCGCCAATTCTGCCGATGTGCTCTGACTGTGCCTTGACAATGACACTTTTGATGGACCTGGAGGCAGAATTATGATTTTAAGAGCGCTGTTATTTGCATACCGAGACGTCGATGCGCAGGTCCAGGCCTGGTAGCTTTCTTGCTTATGACGTTAATGCAATTTTGAATGAGCAACCAAACCATAGCTGGGTTCTGCCTCCGATAGGTACCACAGATGATGGAATAAAAACTTCCATTCCCTGTAACACCACATCAGCGACAGAATCAGCAACAACGCTGGGAGCATCCGGCGAGCAAAACAAACCCGCCTCCAAGGGTAGGATGCAAAAAAATATGGCATCCCGTTCCAATCGACTGACCTATAATGCCAAACACGGCGGCAACCTGCAGAACGCAAGCGCGATGGGAGCGTGAGTGAGACATGACCTTCCACACCTGGGATCCGCGTAGGCGAGGTAACCTGTTGTGTCAGACCATATGTCAAAGCAAAGTCATAAACAGATCTACCCGCATGATCGGTTAAACGAGAACCAAGCCGTTCAGCGTGGTGGTCGTTAAAATCACCAAGTATCACAATATCTGCGGTGGTACCTGTTGTAGCACGGAGTCTGCAGCCATCTGGACGTGGTCGATAAAAATTATTTTTCGTTATCACAATTCACCATTCAGCGGATGCCGTGCGACTTTGCCTAACACTGAGATAGTGTAGCGGAACTTTGCTATGGCCGCGTGGTTGATGCCAAACGAATAGTTTGGGAATCATGGGGTCTATTTACTTTGCCCGACTTCCCCTACCACGTACAAATATGCTCGTCTCAAAACGAGCACGCCGACTGTCATTGAACTGAACATTGTTTTCCATATTATGAAAACTAGCGCCACTAAAGCAATCATGCGTGTTCTTGAAATAGTGTAAGTCGCAGAAATGCGGGTTTCCACGCAGTTTTCCTTCTCAATCAAGTACAATGTAGACAGTACTTAAAATTACAATTAATAATTTCATTGTAAACGGCGGGCATCGAACCTGGATTGTTTGCATCCTATATACGGTGAGCGCTTAGATACATATAACAGCTAGTATATTAATAAAGAAAAATGCAGCGACACCTCAAATACTATTCGTAGAATTACACATTTCCGGTGGTTCTATATATTTGACATAACTTCCCGGTTAACAGAGGCCGACACCTACTCCGAAAGCAACGAAGCAACACGAGGTGAACTCCAAAGGAAAGCAAACGACCTTCGTAAGTATATCCTTACACTATGCATGAACTATAATATAAAAAATAGAGGGCGCGCGTACCGCTCATTGCTCATAATGCCAAGCGGAAGCAGATGTTCTACGTTTAGGGTATAATTTTTCTATTCTTTACTTTGGCAATAAGGCGTTAATAAAAAAAATCCAGCGGCAGACGGGATGGTAACAGCGGTATTTTTTTTTAATCTTGGAAAACATTTTGCTTTCACATTTCTGATATAATATTATGTCGCCATTTGCTATTTGAATTATGACAGATAGTCGGCGTAGTTTCAAAGCAGGGATTGAATAACCGAAAAAATTATGGTACAGGCGGTAAGCGGTATGACGTCATACCTTTAAATTTCGATACCTTAATATAAAGGTACCTTTAAATTACTATACCTTAAAGTAACTGTACCATTACTTTTTGAAGTATCTAAATTATAAAATAAAGGTATAAACAAAGAAATTGTAGGTACGCCGCCGCTTGCGCCGAGGCGTCACGCAACGTGTCGGCCGCATTGGTAAGAGAGTAGGTACTTGATCGAAAATTTACGGATATTCGTGCCTCAGCAGCTAAACAAAGTAGATTGTTTTGCTATTTTGCCGCCATTCATGTTTCCGCGTCTACTTTGATTGTCAACTTAATCACAAGTGTGCTTTGTTAAAACTTTACAATTAGATTGATTAAAACTACTTTTACGGATTTTATCGCGTTTTATTTATATTAATTTTAATACCCGACGTTTCGGGTGCTTTCCAGCACCCATGGTCACGGGGGACTGAGGTGGGGTGACAATGGGTGCTGGAAAGCATCCGAAACGTCGGGTATTAAAATTAATATAAATAAAACGCGATAAAATCCGTAAAAGTAGTTTTAATCAATGTATAGTATTCGCGTAAATATAAGAAATCATTTACAATTAGATTATCATAAAGATGGATAAAGGTAAGTACAAACTCATTAAGCATGTCTTAACGATATTATACAACTTTGTATTTCTTTATACTTTTTTAGAGTGAGGCCGAACGAACGTAATTTTTCGAGTTGTGAGTGATGATACGATTGAATATGATTTATTTCAGAACCAGTCATCGTGTGTCAGAATAAGCACCATCATTCCCCAGATATTTTTGTGGATTCGGAACGACCAAGGTCTCCTTCTGCTCTACGCCCTAAAGTAGAAAAACACCCGGAGAAAGAAAAACATCGCCCTGAATGTTTCCACTGCATGGCTATCCAACGAGAAGAAAAGGATCAAAGAAATGACATTTTTAGCTTAGTCCACTGCTGAACATAGGCCTCCCCCAAGGAATGCCACAAAGCACGGTCCTGAGCCATCTGCATCCATCGACTTCCTGCATGTCTTACCAGGTCATCATTGCGTCTAATGGTCCTACACTACGCCTACCGGTACGAGACTGCCACTCGAGAACCTATTTTCCCCATCAGTTATCGGTTCTTCGGGCCATATGGCCGCCCCATTGCCACTTCAGCTTACTAATACGTTGGGCTATGTCGATTACCCTGATTCTACTGCGGATATTCTCATTTCTAAGTTTATCACGCAGAGGAACCCCGAGCAAAGCAATCTCCATAGCTCGCTGAATGACCATGATCGTCCTCATACGGCCAGCAGTTAAAGGACCGTGTCTCAGATTCGTAAGTCATCACTGTCAACATGCTCTGCTTGTACAATCTAGTTTTTGGGTTTTGAGGTATACCTTCACGAGAAGATGTGTCGTAATTTCCCGAACGCTGCCCAGTCGAGTTGAATCCGTCGATTGACCTCTCGATTTAAGTTAGACTTACCTGGTCGGACTATTTGTCCCAGGCAAACGTACTCGTCAACAACTTCGAGCTTAGTGCTCCCAACAACTACCAGCGTAGGCGTGACATGGACATTACACATGATCTTTGTTTTGTACATGTTTATCTTAAAACCTATACGTTGGGATACACTATTGAGGTCATTAAGCATATTGCTTAGATCCTCCAGCGATTCCACCATAAAGACTATATCGTCGGCAAATCGAAGGTGAGTAATGTACTCGCCATTGATGTCAATACCTTTCCACTTCAGTAGCTTGACAACATCTTCCAATGCAGCGGTGAAGAGTATGGGTGATATAACGTCAACCTGTCTTACACCTCTCTGCAGTTGAATATGATTCATAATGATTCGAAAACAGCACTAAGCATCGTAGCCCTACTGTACAAACACTTCAGCACTTCGATATACCGACAGTCAACTTGGCACCACTGAAGGGACTGTAGCACCGCCCAAATTTCGACGGAATCAAAGGCTTTCTCATAGTCCACATACGCCAGGTAAAGTGGCATATTGTACTCTTTGGTTTTCCGTAGAATCTGCCGCAGGGTATGTATGTGGTCCATGGTACTGAAGCCCTTTCCGAAACCGGTTTTTTCGGGAGACTGGAAGTCGTCGAGTCTGCTTGCGAGACGATTCGTAATGAATCTCGAAAGCTACACGTAGACGCGGCTCAGAAGGGAAATATATCTGTAGTTCTTCAAGAGAGCTGTCGCCTTTCTTGAAAAACAAGACCACTGCACTTCTGCACCAAGCCTCCGGAGTACCACCATGAAGGACGAAATTCAAGAGATTCTGAAGGACTTTAAGTATCGGTTTCCTGCCCGCTTTCAAAAACTCCGCTGTAATTCCATCTTCACCTGGGGCCTTGCCGTTTTTAACGTGATAGAGAGCCTTCTTTTCTTGCTCAGACTGACGTCCGGGATATCATCGGAACAGTATCGCATTAGACTTGCTCTTGGATCGTTACTCTCACTTGCGTGTGGCTCCAACGATAATGTGTTCAGCTGCTCATAGAAACTCTCAATCTCACTCAAAGTCTCAGGTGTCCCGGAAACGATACTGCCACACTCATTCTTCAGCTTTGACAATTGGCTCTTTCTGGCAAAGAATTTTGGAGCCCTGGTTCCGTTCGATCGCTTCTTCAATACGAGCAGTAATAAATCTGCATAAGTCCTAGCGCATGCGTTTGGAGATCTGTCTGCTCAGTTGCCTTTATGCTATCAAATCTGTTGAAGACTGCAGTTTCATTTTCCATCTAACTGCCATGAGATTAAGAGTGTGATCGGAGAGTTTTTGTATTCTTCTGCGGAGATTATTGCAAAACTTAGCTCCGACCGCATGGACAGTTTCCACGAGCATATAATTCATATCGTCCACTACATTGCAGTCTTTTTGGCACTGAAAATGGTTTTGTGACTCGAGCTGAAAGGTTTCGGGACTTTGGATTATAGCACGAGGGGGAGGGACTTCTTTAGACCAGAACCTCTCCAACTTAACGTTTAGGTTCAGTGTGCCTTTCTGTGATCGTTGCCAGTGTTCACCCTTGCGATCACTGAGAAATTACTGAACAGTTGCCGTCTCGTCGTCATAATAAAGTAAATCTCATTTTTCATGACCGGGGCTTGACCAGGTTCACTTTCTGTGGAGCCGCTTCTGGAAAAAAGAGTTCATCATAAACAGTCCCTCTTTTTCCATGAAGT
Source organism: Parnassius smintheus behrii (assembly GCA_036936625.1). NCBI lineage: Eukaryota > Metazoa > Arthropoda > Insecta > Lepidoptera > Papilionidae > Parnassius > Parnassius smintheus. The sequence goes on from JAUPFT010000007.1 coordinate 23,936,132, forward strand.
CGGCCAGCTGCTGGCCCCTTGTGTTCCGTTGCCCTATCCCAAATTTACCTACCTTCAGCTCACCTTTCTTCCTTTTGCCTAGTTTTGCGTTGAAGTCTCCCATTAACACCATATAGTGGGTTTTATAAGAATGCATGGCTCTAGAAATATCATAGAGAATATCTAGAAATGTTATACCTAGATGTTGGTGCGTAGACCTGTATGAATTTGGATACCGTTTGGTGATTCTGAATATGAGGTACGCAACCTTCGTCGACACACTACCAATCCTTACAACGTTGTTAACGAGAGACTTGTGGACGATAAATCCAACACCTCCTTAGGACAGATGGTCGCCCTCCCGGTGATAGAACAAGTTACCGGATTCGATAATCACCGTGTCCTCCCCCTCTCTTTGAACCTCGGATGATCCTATAATATTCAAGCGCAACTTGCCTATCTCTTCTTCCAGCTCCAGGATCTTCTTGGTAGTCCTCAGGGTGCGTCCGTTGTTTGTTGCCAAGTCGAATCGTCTTAGGTGGCAACCGACCTTCCACCGGAGATTCTTATCACCCCTATCCCGCCTTTACCTTGGTCGCCACCTAGACAGGAATAGCGCGGCCGCCGTGGGACTGGGGGCGTTTACTTGTGTCATTGCTCATGGGGGGTATTTCCATAGTTGCCACGCTTTACGAGTAGGTTGGCAACTGCAGTTATTTTGTTGTACAATTGATGTTATCAGGAAGATGCTGCTGCCCATCTCCAGCCGCTTTCCCTCTGTCGCCTTTTACGACACCTACGGGGATTCTTAACCGCCACTACACGGCAGTAATTTTTAGCTTACTTATAAAAAAGGGATGCAAAATATAAAAACTTGTATATAATATTAGTATTCCTACATCCCTTGTAAAGGAAGCACTTTAAAGATTTTCCTTTAACTAATTCTGAAGAGCTAGGTTAAGAATTAGTACCCACATGTTAAACATAATATTACGTTTTTAATTAAATACTTGACTGATAATAAATAACAATACAAATATGATAAAGATGTTTTATTTTCTCCGAACATTAAATACAGTGACATAGGAAATTCAAATAGAATGAAAGTCTCATAACGTTAAGCAAGGTCCGAGACACAATTCATATAAATAAGCCTAAAATACTCATTTTTTCGGTACCGAAATTATTTCGGTAAAGGTATTAGTAAAATATAGGTATAACGATATCGTAAAAAATATAGGTATAAGTCTTTTTTTAACGGTACCACAACCGTAATTCTCAACCGTTTTGGTTCTACCTTTAAATCGAAGCTGTATCGTAACTCTATACCGGTACCATACCCTTATACCTTTACCGCTTTCAACCCCTGTTTCAAAGTATTATTCACAATGGTTAAATGACGACCGTTTTAACTTGGCCTCCCTAAACTTAGTAAGAATCACCATAGTGTAATTTACAAATATGGCGGCACCAATGCTTAGTAAACCGAAACAGTTCTTTTTAACTTTATATAGTCAATTAAGTCCCATATTATCTCGCCAGCATATTTGTCACTACATTCTATATTTCATGGCATAACTCTGGCTTAATGTTATTTTTAAGGAAATTTTCGAATTACAGACCTTTTATATGTTTAAATAATGATTCTGTTTCAGGTGAACTCATTACACGAGGAGCACATCCAGCAGTCGAACTCATTCAAGCGCCTCATGTACAACGTGCTCGGCGATACAGAGTTTTAGCGTGAAGTTGCATTTGCAGTCTTCACCACTCTCCCCCTAATTTCTGTTAACACGTATATATATGAAATAGTTAATGTAGGTATCAATGGAGAAAATGCTTATGCGGCTAATTCAAAGTAGGTAGATTATCATTACCGTGTCGCAGAGGATTACCATTACATTAACTGATACATATAATATAGCGATTATTGCAATTCGTTTTCGGTTAGACGGCGCCGCGTACTTATAAAATGTATTGACTTAAAATCAAATAAAGACTAACATAATTAATGTAGGATGCTACTATAATAATTAATACTCCTGACCAGTGTGTATTGTGGATTTCGATGGATTTTAATTATTCTAATACTCGAGTATTAGTGATATTATTTATATTAAGTAGACAAGTAACTTTTATTACTAAGTGTTGACCTTTCTGTTTGTACAGAGATAAATATATTTATTTATGTATACATAAGAAAATGTTGAGTGTACAGTCTAGTCATGTCGACCCGAGCTCTGGTCGTTACACGAGTATGAGATTCGATCAATTTGAAATAAATTATTTATTTTATCTACATGTTGTTTTATTTAATTAATTTAGGGTAAGTATAAAGGCAAACAAAATGAATCTCAAAATAACTATATTTATAACCTGGAGTTAACAATCATACATAACAAAATTAAATACAGTCTTACAAATTTCATGAATAATAAGTACAGAGATCTAAAGGGAAAATAATTTTGAGCTAAAACAAAAAAAGAAAAAACTTAAATTATATCACAATATACAGACATGGGTGCCGTCTCTTGGTCAGAAACGTTAAATAATATAATATTATATGTTAAATATGACACAAATATATGAGTTATCGATTAAAAATAAGATTTGATTACTATAAATAAAAATACAACTTCATTAAATTAAGGCACTACATACTTTATTTAAACGCACATAAAAGAAATGCTTCAGAATAATCTTTCAAAACACAATCGACTAAGGAGATGAATTGTTATTACAATAATTAACCACGACTATTAACAGCATCGATTTATGTACAAGTGTTCAATTATGTAAATCAGGCGTAATTGTGATATGTGACAGATAATGTAAGTACGCACATGTGCCAGAAACATGCAATAACGAAAAACATCTCCGAGCACCCAAGTACCACAACTTACATACTAAATCTTATTTAAAAATATACACAAAGACTTGTTTCAAAATCTTCATCGTGGTACAGCAAAAACTTATCTCATGATACTATAAGAACAAAACTTCAGTATTTACAGGCTTATATATATAGAATAACGAAGCAGTTTTAATATATCGACAATAATACCTTACATATTGTTTTGTTTGTCAGGGTGACGGAAATAAATAAATATTTTAATTTCAGGGTACTTTTCTTTTCCGCTCCGCAAAATGGGTTTTGTGATTTATTTGCGGTGATTTTCCAAAAATTTCTTCAATGTCAAATGCAATTATGTAAATAAGTATTACTCAAAAGCTATAATTTAAGATAGTCTGGGCCATTTTGTTAATCAGAAAAAAACTATAGGCAGTAGGTATGGTTGCTATGGTTCATTATGGTTTATGTTTTTTTTTTGCTGCTAATCTCTGAAATGTAAAATACGGAATATTCGACCCAAGACCTGAACAAAATCGACAATATCCAATTGATATATTTCGATTTTCCTTGCTTAATCGTCGATGTTCGATATTATAATGTCCTGATCGAATTTCGGTTACAACATTGAGATCGCTTCTACCGTCTTCAAGGAAACCTCTCGATTTATTAGCACCAAATGTCAAATCCATTATTAACTATCTATTTAGTGATACGACACAAGCTATATTTTTACAATGCTCTCGCTCTATCTAAAGTAACTTAACACTTGAAATTTAAAACTTTTTAAATAGGAAATCAATTGCCGAGATGAAACAATCGGAAAAACACAATTGGAAAACAACGAGCGAACTGTTTATAGCGCGTTTTTAAAGGTACAATTTTATTTTTTATCCCTTAACTATTTTAATATATATATATATATATATATATATATATATATATATATATATATATATATATATATATATATATATATATATATATATATATATATATACATATATATATATATATATATATATATATATATAACTTGCTATGACGTTGATATTACTATATTACGTATCTTGAGAAATAAAACATTTTTTTAGATACATTTTTGAAGTACTCGTATATTAGAACCATTAAATACTAGCTATTTTTATTCTGCGCTACACAAAGAGACTTTATTTGATAGAAAACAGTAAGTAATTTTGTTTTACTTTTTCTAAAATGATGTATATAAATTACATGACACGATCAGCTTCTTTATGTGTATTATATATTAGACTCGGAGCGACTTGCGGAGACTTTTGTAGCTAGCCAGAATTCTTGTTAACAATACGCACTCCGCACAGCTGCGCGTTGCACTTGCAATGGCGCCCGTGCGGCTACTTGCGTGGAGTGTAGAGGGTAAGGAGAACCTTCTCACATACGAGAATAGTTGAAAAAGTTTCCATCTGTAAGGAGTCAATAACAGTTCAAAAACTCTCATTGACACTGACAGACACAACAGCGCTCGAGTAGCAGCAGGGCATAAAATGAACTTAGCAGTTGTCGACGGAGTGAAGTGTGCTGAGTTGAGAAATTTAATATTTGTGGTGACTAGAGTAGTTGATGAAACTGCAGTATTTAAAACTTCCACTACTCACGTAGTCTAAAATAATTTAGTAAATATAATCTTGAAAAAGTCGCCGTGAAACACGTTGAGTGATATTAAAAATAAAGTTTGAAAACAATAAAATAATTATTATAAAAAAGAATTATGGTGAAAGTGTGCAATAAAAAGTTCTTTAAAATTTACCCTCTAGCTACAGTGGCACCATCCTTATTTAGCGCAGTCCTATGCACATTTTAAAACTGACGGTGCTCCTTACCTCTACACTCCTTGGGTACTTGTTTTGCTTGTATAAAACTCGTCGAATATTTAATTCGTGGAAACGAATAAATTATTATTCTCACCTACGAAATTAGTCTCAGTACATAGTTGATTAGCTTTGATCTGTGTATTTCATAGTTGTATAAAGTAATATATTGTAAATTACTTCTATTTAAAAGAAAAGTCCCGCTGTGTTTCTTGCTATATCTTCCCAGGACAGAGGTTTGCTCCGAAGCAGTGGTCGTAGTACTATATTAAATAAAAAGGATTCTATGCTATACTAAAAGCCTTTTCTTGCGACTATACATATTCACATATTCTACATATATAATACGGTCTTTGGCTCACAAATCAAATTTCCGTTTCCGCGGGGTAGAAAACTGGTAAAATTTAGTAATTCCTAGGCCAGGGCAAGCACAGACAGGACAGGTTAAGGGGGCGCATATTTATAGTTAGCCTAATACTGTCAGAACTCTAATTAATTAAATCAGGCGCTGTCCATACGATTAGTCCGTAGATTAGTCGCCTATCAGGAGTAAGTTACACCAATGGCTATACGTTGGAGAAATAAGCCGGGACTAGTTTTAAGCGACGTCGTACAGTCTTCAGAGCCTATCAGAGAATGTAAGTGTAGTACAGTGTGAACGCATTGATTTCCTACATATTATTGTACACACGAGATTCCGTACTCAGTGATATTACGAGGTGTGTTCATAAAATAACGGGAATTTTAAATTTTGCGAATTTGGAGACTCCTATTGTTAATTTTTTTATTATGTTGGTATACATGCCCCTGAATAAAGAATGATAAAATTTTCAGCTGTATTCATTGTTTACTTTGTCTATTTGTTCTATGCGCTCGGTGATTTTAGCTTGTTAAAAAAATGGATCAAAGAATCTGTATCCAATTTTGCATAAAAACTGAAACAAAGTATGTGAAATGCTAACAAAGGCCTATGGTGAGGCTGGTATGATTAAACAAGAGTTTACGAGTGGTTTAAGCGTTTCCAAGATGGCCGTGAAGATGACGAACGCACCAGACGCATCAATAACCAATGAAAACGTCGAAAAAGATAAACAAATGGTTCTGAACGATCGCCGAATCACAATCAGAGAAGTCGCTGATGATTTTGGCATATCGATTGTGTCATGGCATGAAATTTCTTCGAATGTTTTGGGTATGAAAATGGCAGCAAAATTTGTTCCAAAATTGTTGAACTTTGAACAACGGCGAATGGAAGTTGCTCAGGAGTCACTAAATGAAGTCAATGTCGTTGCAGGTTTACTTAAACGTGTTATAACATGTGACGAAACATGGGTTTACGGATATGTCATCGAAACTTAAGGCTCGATCGTCCCAGTGGAAGCATTTTGGCTCGCCAAGACCTAAAAAGGCTCGACAAGTACGGTCGAATGTGAAGGTTATGCTCACTGTGTTCTTTGATTTGAATAGCTTATCATCATCATCATCATCATTACAGCCCTTCACAAGTCCACTGCTGAACATAGGCCTCCCCCAAGTAATGCCACAAAGCACGGTCCTGAGCCACCTGCCTCCATCGACTTCCTGCATGTCTTACCAGATCGTCACTCCATCTAGTGGCGGGTCGCCCTACACTACGCCTACCGGTACGAGGCTGCCACTCGAGATCCTTTCTTCCCCATCGGTTGTTGGAAGCACTATGCTCGAAGTTGTTGACGAGTACGTTTACCTGGGACAAATAGTCCGACTAGGTAAGTCCAACTTGAATAGCATAGTGCTTCATTAATTCTTGCTACGAGGTCAAACGGTCAATTGAGGAGTACTATCTACAAGGTCAACGCCATTTGCGGAAAGTAATCCGAAAAGAAAACGTCCGGATTTGTGAAAACACAATTCATGGTTTTCGCACCATGATAATGTACCAGCTGACACTTCATTGCTTGTTCGTCAGTTTTTGGCCAAAACAATACTATTACGATTCCCCGGTATCCATATTCAACAGATATGTCTCCTCATGACTTTCCTGTTTCCAAAAATAAAGTGAACCTTAAAGGGCCGTCTTTTTTGCATCGCCGAAAGTCTAAAGGTCGAGTATCCCAAAGATCGAGTTTGAGAAGTGTTTCGAGGATTGGAAGGACTGGCACAAGTGCATAATATTAAATGGAGACTATTTTGAAGGCAACAACATTAATATGGACGAATATTTTTATTTTGAAAAAAAAAATCCCGTTATTCCAGAACACACTTCGTATATTAATGTTGGGAAATTTATGATGTATAAACATAGATACATATAAAAAGTCTAAATAAACAATAAAGAGAGCCCAGACATGATAGGAACTATTATGCGAGATTCAAAATTTTAAACTAAATGATAATTATAAGCCTATGAAAGTTTTATTTACTTGAAAGGGTAAATACAATATTATATAAGTTATACAATAATATTTTAGTAAAATAGATTCCGCTGAAATGAATATTTGAATTTATACTGCTCAGAAAACTTGAAACACCTATAGTGAACCAAATCTAAGAAATACATTTTGACGTTTCACATTAATCATTCCGCAATAACTTTGCACAAGCGTACTCACACGATTTAAAATATAATTTTACGTAAATCCGAAGAATTATGACGTAATCTATATTTCATTACAACGTGTAGTTTTTTATCATTAATTTAAATTTGAATTTTTTAAACAAAGCAAAATATTAACAAAAAACCAGTATTAATTTTGAACCATGACGTTGTTTCAATATGTCGCTATGTGTATTACCGTAGTGTTTGGATGATTAAAATTCATTGTTATGCGAATAATCGGCAAAATAATTCATATTAATAATTCAAAATATTCAAATAATCGAATCATTAATTTTTTTAATGTATTATTTTTTAATTTCATTTTTATTTTCAAAATTCCTTAAATTACATGAATCATGAATAAACAATTTTATTTTTTTACTTTGAAAAGTAAATTTGTTTAGGCATTAAAACTCATAGGCAAGGCCACTACATAATTTCAATATCCCGCCATTTCGGTACCAGTTACTCGACTCCACAAAGTAATTCATTCTTGTGGCTATGTATACGCTTTTACAACAAAATCCCAGAAAACATACAAAATTTGACGTAAGTACACAAAGTTCAAATACTTTATTAAACTAAGTTTGTATAAAAAGGGTTATTTTAATATTAAGGAATTTATGGATGATAATAACCCCTGGGAAAGGTGACCGCTACCAAGCTATTTCTGATTTGTTTTGTGTTGTAAATGGTAACACGCATGATTGTAAGCTCTTATTTTTTTTGAACTAGTCCCGTTGGGTTTCTTACTGGTTCTTCCCAGTACAGAGGTTTTTTTTTGCGAACCAGTGGTAAATGAAAAAAAAAGTGACTTTTAATAAGTATTATTCATAATCTATATTGAATAAAAAAGTTTCTGTTTCTGTTTCGATAGCTTACTGTGCGTAATTTTGTGATTCTTATTTTGTGACTCAGCTTTAACTTTTTTGGACTGTTTCTTCTATATTCGTTAAAGCATGTGCCCGTCACGTCACAAAAGATGATTGGGCAAAAGTGGTAGAAAAAACAAAAAACTTATGGATGGCTTTGAAAGAGACATTAATTTTGACTGCATTTTTGAAAATCAAACAATAATTAATATAAACAACGACATCTCTACTAGTTGTACTGAAAGTGATTGAATAAATTTATTTTTAATCTAGTTTCAATCCCAAATTTTTATAACTGTGCCTCTAGAAATAAGCAGTAACAACAAATACGAAGAAACTGATAATTGTGTTTTAAATTATCCGTTTTTAATTTATTCTGGTATTATTCAAACCAAACTGCAAATGATTATCAACTAAATAATCGATATCGATTTTTTCAAGAATCGAATATTGTACGTTCCCATTTTTGGTCGGCATGCTTGGTGGAATAAGTCTGACAGCTGTCAAAAGGTATTTCTTAGATTTGGTTGACTATAATAAATGAATACAATAAGATTACATGATACTAACAAACTGTACGCAATATAATATATGACATAACCTCATACGAATTTATTTTATTTTATGACATGCCAGGATATTGACAGTTATATTCTTCATTGCTTCAGTAAAAGGAATGGCACTAATGCAATTATTTTGTAGTTTGTAAAAGACTAACTTTACAATTAGCACTACACGTATAAACTCAATGCTGCAGCCTAATACATACACACAATTAAATTAAGAACTACATTTAAAAATATTTATTTATTCGGGTTAACGAGCTGCCATCAAGAATAGTACCTAATAATCTTTTGAAATAGTGACTAGATCAAAGGACGGATTTTATTATAGAGTTTCAAATAATTCCAATTATTTTTTTATTTTAAATTTGAATGCATAATTTCGAAACATGGGTATCACTTTATTTGAGGTTAATGTATTTTCTTATTTAGATGTCACTTACAATTCATAAAAATTTATCTTTGAATTCTTGGTAACCACTCGTTAAAACAAGCTTAAGTTTTCGATCGAGTATTTTTATAAAGCATGTGTAAATAATGGACAAATGGAGTTGACGATCGATGAACGAAACATACGAAGTGCTAATTCGACCACTAGGTATTATGATATTTTTAATATTTACTACTGTATATTTAGAATATTTACACAATCGATATTTTTATATACATAGTTTGTTCGCACATTAAATTGTCCCGCCTTTAAGCCAATGTCATGAGATATTTCATTCGCTTATATAATGAGACGGAGGAACCGATTTGACGATTAACCACAGATATAAAATATACACCGGTTTTAAACGTTAATATTCATGCGTCACAGTAAAATTATTGACAATAAATTAGTAGTATTTAGAAAAAATATTAGAACATAAACATTTACACATTAACTCAAACTCAACGCAGTCGGGCAATAGTTTCGTTGTATTAAATTTGTCAAAATAATCTTTAGCGCTAATAGTTTCATATATAATAAGATAAAAATTAATTTCATCAAAAATCACTGTCAATAAAAAGTTAAAAATTTACAAACAAATAGAAAAAAGCCACTATCACCGAATAGCAATTAAGACTTCACTCTTAACCTCCCAGAAGTAGGTTTTTGTGTGTTGGATCTACGGAAAAGATCTTAAGGCGTTTCCCCTAGCTAACGACCTTGAGCGTTCAAATATATAATTCACGCGCTCCCGCTACAATATATCGCGTAAAAATACTTCCGAATTTTTGGAATTATTTCAATCAAAAAAAGAAAAGCGAACTTAAGAAATTAAATAAAACGTGAATAATATTGATTTTTAAATTATCAATCCGTTAGCGTAATCCTCAAATGATTAGAGCGTTGCCTTTAGCAACAGATGCATGTAATCGATATGTGCTTTTAGATGTAGCTTATTTCTCATAACTAATGAGACAATAGTCTCTGAAAAACGCACTTTTGCAAGGTTTTGGTCGGGGTACCACCTTAAGAAGTATCTGTACTAAAACTAAGCGTGCCACGTTTTTCTACCTGCTGTGACGTCACAAGCTTTATTTAATAATGAACGACCTCTTTCCACACTAAACCATTACAAAGACACTGCGCCCTGTATACCGTTTTAGTTCTATAATTCAAATATATATTTGTGTAAACTGATTCGTTCATCTATTTTGTGATTCTTTTATTGTTGGGAACCAATCTTTATTTCCTGTCGCCTTAATCCATATTTTTCTTAAATTTTTGAAATACGTTTTATTGCTCGGCCACACTATAATCCTCGCACTGCTCATCGCTCTGCTCCTCACGCTCCTGCGATATTGCCCTCTCTGTCGACACACTGCTCTACTCGCGCAAATAATCGCAATGCTCCGGGAGTATTGGCGGGAACTGTTTTGTCGCTTGAATAATGGTTTGAAGTGGATTTTGATTCGTAAAAGTGATGCGATTTTGTGAATTGTCTGCGCATGTGAACTATTAGAGAAAACGACGAAACAAGTGCATTGATGTTGATATAAGCCTCAAGTTATTCTGATCGCTTGGGCGCTTTATTAACTTGAGGGGTTGTCATCATCAACCGTCCGCTGGGTTGAGCTGTCGTCAAAATCTCCCGAAAACTTCGCAATGTGACGGATCAGCATATTGTGAAGAAGAAATATATAAAAATGAAGATTCCGAAAGAAATGATAGGCTCAGAAGGCCTAGAACCCAGAGCCGTAAAGCCAGTTAAATAAATAATAAAAATACAGCAATGCTCCGCACTATAGTTCGTGTCAAATCGATTGCGAAAAACGGACGATGACCTCAGATATGAGCCGAGTGTCAAAAGGCGTAACTTACAAAATCTCAATTTAGATGTGATAACAATATTTAGATATTGATATTCACACATCTAGGTCAGCACATATGTTTTGTTCTTTTGTTTCTTAAATAATATTGTCTGTGGTTCCTATAAACATCGTAAAATCTTACGGTACATCGCGAAAAATGTGTTATATTTTATATTTCAATTTATGGTAAGTAACGCAGCAAGTCATTTAATAAGTTTCATATTAAAAAATATTTTAAGCACCATATTCACCATATTGAGCTTTTGCTAATTAATCCCTTTAAAATAAAAAAAACGCGCGTTACGTCAGTTCGTTCTAAAAGAAACGTGCCAATGGCAGCCATACTTATTCGGTGTCGTTATCACTCGAATCTTTATATGTGTTATAAATTAATGCTTTTTGTTGTTAAATAAATAAAGTACTTTATAACAATAGATGATTTTTCTTCTACAGCGATCTTTTACGTAACTTTTTAATAATAGTTAATAAATATGTATTATTATATCAATCATTATGAAAAAAAATCATAAATAAAGAAAGTACTACATGTAAAAAGTGCTTACATATTAAAGGTTTGTAGCCCCTGGTTAAACGACGGAAAGGTCAATATCCGTTTTTCTCAATCGATTTGGCATGAACTATAGGTAGGTTGTTCGCGTTTACAATACAATGGATGTCGAAACTGTTGCAGCGTGCGAGCTATGCATATTTATTATAGCTAATTATATCAATGTCATAAAAAGAAATATACGTTGTCGTCGGCGAGATAGATTTTTCTCTGTATATTATTTACTCATGTGATAATACGGCTGAATTATGATAATAGGTGGTATACTATTTATGATTTTAAATGACGCGTGACGTGCTTCCGTAAAGAGCGCTCGATTCGGACTGTGTTTGCGCGAGTGTTTCGCCAGCCACTCGCGCTCTTATTGCCAGTCCTTTGTCTCGCACCCACAAAACCTACAAAACAGGGAGTGATGGGCATGACGTGCGGCATGACGAGTATTGTGGCCACACTATGTCTCTGCCTCCTTTCCTCGCTACTTCTCATGCCACTCGACGAGTGTGTGGCCGGGGGGTTAAAATATTTTGCTAGTATTCTCTAAATCTATAATACATACAAATAATACATCCTCTATTTCAAAAATCAATTAGAATCGACCATCAAAGTTGCATAGATTAAATAATGCTCTAATTGATAAATAATGCTCTAATTGATAAATTTATGCTCTAATTGATGTTCCACATTCGTGTTTATTAACAGAGCACACCACACCTACCGCGAAAAATCTCGTAATGTATTATCATGCGATTAGCATGATCATACGAGGCATGCTCAACTGTTTTTGATTGAATTAAAATAATTAATTTGAAATAAATTACTCAAATTCAGACAAACGATTATTTCTGTACCCTTTTCGGGCAGCTACTTTCAACAACAAAGCGAGGGTAGGCTTGGGTACGTGATTCAGTAGTCACTGGTCAGCACCGGTCTGCTAAATCATGGAGTGAAAACAAAATCCTAACTAAAACCAAAAACATTGAACAATAAACACAGGACGTAAATTGCTTGTCATATATGAAATGTAGTTATATTTTCAATTTTAAATAATGAATGATTCATTTACTTTTGACAAATACATAGTAGAAGTTGTTACTTAAATAAATTATTATAAAAATAATACAAAATTAGCAAGAATGCCATTGCACATTATGTTATTTAATTCTTATTTCCAAAACGGGCGTCCAATATCTTTATCGCTCCTATTTCAAATTCTGTTTTAGAAATGTGTAAGATAGAGAATTTCAAAAGACCGATCATTATAACCCTTTAAACGAAGATGTTAAAAGCGGAGCATTAATGAACAAATAAATGAATAATACATATCTGTGAGTTTAAATTTAGTACAGAACACGTTTTACTATCAGATTCCGAAGTATTGATGATAACACTCAAAGATAAATACGAAAAATATTTAAAAAATAATACTGACAAGAGCTTTTAATTCTAGATATATTAAGGCCCTAGCGTGCACTGGGATCTACTACTTTGTCCCCATTTTGCACTTTACTAGCAAATACAAATTGGCATAAATGGCGTTAGGCGATCTTAGATTTAATAACAAAAAATCTTTTCACGTCAAGTACAACAACCTCAAGTACAATAAACATATTTCATTCGTCAAATCAAACTAATTCAAGAATAACAAAATCTTAAGTGGGTAGTTATTAACAGATATTTTACTCACCTCTGATTGTTATACAAACTATTACGTTATGTCAGCGACCCTGTAGAGAGAAAACATTACTTATCGCATAACTAACTTAAGACTGTGGTGTTATCGTTATTATTGGCCCACTGTCAAACTACCTTCATTTTAGCAAACGAAACCATTAACTACACTTGCCATTAATAAGGCCAACACCCTGAGGCTTCGATTTAAAGGCAAAAAATAGTGAAATGTCGCGATTTCGCCAATCTCGAGTTAATAATGATTAGATGTAACAAAACAGTTCACTTTTGAAATTTCGACAATCGTCTCCTCCGGTCTAATCAGTTCCAAAACGTCCGCATATAAGTTCGTTAGTCACGGTGTAATTGTAATAACTAGGGATCGAATTGGAATGGAAGGTTGATGTCGCTAGTAGACGGTGTCGTCGGTATAGAGCAACAGCGGCAGCGGGGGGCGGCGCGCGGGGCGGAACTCTCAGGAGGCGGGGTCGGGCGCGGTGGGCGGGGCGAGCGCTGCCGGCGCCACATGTTGCGCGTGCGCCACCAGCGCCACGTGCGCGCTGTGCGGCGCCGGCAGCAGGCTCTCGCGGCTGGCGCGCAGATTCGGCAGCGAGCGCGCCGCCCGCGCTTCTCTCCTCGCCTCCAGCGCCAGCAGCTCTCTTATGTCCGCTTCCAACGGGTCCACGCTTATGTGGTACACTCCTCCCTGTGTGTAACGTTTACAATGCAGATTACACAACTCATTAAAACAAATCAAATGGATTCACTCAGAACACAAATAATTTATTTGTGTTCTGGATGTTTGTCCTTGTGTAATTTATGTTTGTAAACTGCCCCTACGATATAAGAGAAAATCTTAGTGTTAATACCGTAACGTTTTTCAAAAAATTATCTAATTATCATTATCTATTTTCTTTTATTAAAATAATATTTATATTGGTTTCGGGTCTCTGATCAAATCTACGTCCGATTCACAGACATAGATTTAAGTCAGAGATTATCAAACTTATTTCTTTTACCGCCCCCTTTAAAAATCAATTATTTCTCAGCACCCCCGATTTTTTATACACTCCTAAAACTTAAAAACCACAATTTCATTACTTTAATTAATTTAGTTATGGTGTGCTATATTAGTTGGTTCTGTTGTTTAAATTTACAATCTAAACTAGACATTGTTACCAGTGAGTGCAATTGAAACCCAACTTTATAAATAAGAACATATTTTTATCAAATTAAAAGAAAACAATAAATAGGTACCTAATCTTAATATATATAAATTATGTGTCAAGTTTTTTGTCCTCGATGGACTCCTAAACTACTGAACCGATTTTAATAAAATTTTAACACCGTGTGCAGTTGCAGTTTGGTCCAACTTGAGAGATAGGATAGTTTTTTTGACCATGTGTGACCCACAATTTTTTTTTTGCGAATTTAAGGATTTTAATAGGACATAATAAATGGTCGTCGAAAGGGGCAGAACAACGTCTGCCTTGCAAGCTAGTTAATTTTATAACAAACCGATAATTGACTACTAGAAATAAATTAATTCAACGTTTTTAAGCGCAGAAGACGTTCCCCACCATTACATAACAATTGTGACGTCACAGTAGGTACAAAATTTTTTCATACCACAGACAGAAGTAATGTGCTTCAATTTCGTACAGATCGCGATACTTGCGTTATCAATTTTGATGTATGTCTGTGGTTTGATTCCATCTCGCAAGTGTTGCACTGGATACGGTTAGGTTAAAGGATACCAGTGCATCTACATAAGCTTGCTTAATAGCTTCTCATATTATTTAAAAGTCACCAACGTGGTCAATCAGGCTAGACAAATTTACATGCCGAAGTTTTACGCACACACGTACGTAAACACGCAAGTACGCACCACATGCATCCACGACACTCACGTATGATAAAATTACAGGCACATGAAACGTTTACCAACTCGTCTCAGAGTGGCGGGTGCAATGTGATGCGACAAGGTTTTCCCCGTAATGAAGTAGAAAACTAGTACCTTAGTCGTATTAATGTTGTTATACACAAAGGATAGAGTCGGTCAACTGCTCGTCCGTCGTTTATTTCTCATAAACACCCCCAATACTTAAAAGTAGGTAAATAAAATGCGGCAATTTTTATGTAGCATCCATATGGATTTCTCCACGTAAAATAAAAAGTTGTTCACATTTAAACACAGTAATCAAATAGCGAAAACAACATGTCAATATATTTCCTACAATTATTGACACAGTCAAAATCTGTTATAACGACATCGAAAGGATTACTCATATTGGGTAGCAAAAACCGACAGTCATAAAGACCGGTGATATTTTTGAGGTACAATACAAAGTAATTTTTTATTAAGTAGTAATAGTACATACAAATTTGACATAAAACGTATAATATGAAAGAACATTATTATTTTTCTGTATTCATAAAACCTCTAATTTTAGTCTGCTTGGAACACTTCTGTTGTGCGTACGAATTTTGTAGTTCACGTTAGATTTTAATTAGTGTATCACGTCATAATTTTCAAAGCCAGCACTGTAAATTGTTCTTCAGTCTCTTCTAGCTGTCCCTCATTTTTCTCTTGAACTTCTTTTACAAATCATTTTCCGTAGCTGGTGCACAAATTGCAATGAAGTTTACTGCAAATTTTGATTTATGCATTCCTTGGGGGAGGCGTAGACTTGTGAAGGGCTGTAATGATGATGATGAAACGAACTAACTACGCGTCATTAGCAAAAGTAGTACACGATGTAACTAGGATCACTCGCGTTCGTTCGTAATATAATACTTCGCAATGAACTTTGTGATTGGTGGCGTGCCCAAAATATTGTGTCGAGTGCCATCGAATGCACGCGTGCCATTGGATCGCCACCCCTGTTCTAAGCGATGCCGTCGTGAACGGTTTTAATTGTACTTTTAAATATCAATAATTGGAGGAAGAGGATTTTGCCACAGCCACCACGCTTAGCAGGCGGGTTGGTAACCGAACTTTTTAATCATTTTCATTTATTATGAGGAAGATTCTTCTATCCATTTCCTGTACCAGTTCCCTTATATCGTCTTTTATGACATCCACGGGACGATATGTGGTAGTATATTTTTTTACACCACTACACGGTTCAAGCAACCAAAGACGCACTAGGTGGTGCACATGTACGTGTCGTACACGTTATCGATGAATCGAATGCGATTCCAATACGCATAATGAAATAATGTCCAGTGGATTTATTTTTCTTTCTTTCCAGATCAGTTCAGTTATATTTTATTAATAATGCCTAAATATTATTATTATTTTTGGGGTATCTATATAATTTTCTCCTCTGGTTGGGTTCTATATATAATTTTAAGTTAAAATGAAAACATAAATATACATAAATATCAATAAAATAAAATAAATACAAAAAATACATAAATAAATAAGATCAAACCAGATGGAAGCCCTCGGCAGGGGAGACCAAACGGCCGAAGGTTAGGAGGAAAGGGAAAGAAACCGGCGGACGATGCGGGTGGTATCGAGGAGCACCGCCTTCTGCATTTGAGCTCGGAGCGGTCCGTCACGGAGTCCAGTCCCCTCAGATGACCCGAGAGGCTGACTGGGATTAGCCCATTCGCAGAGACGACTACAGGAATAATTTCGGCCGGCAGAACACCCCACATGTCGGTCACCTCGTGAGCCAGGTCCAGATATTTTGTTCGTTTATCTGTTTCGGCTTTCACGAGGTTCTCGTCATACGGAATGGTAATGTCGATCAAAAATATCCTTGACTGTGCCCGGTCCATCCGCACAATATCAGGCTTATTCGCAAGAATAGTCCTGTCTGTGATGATGGTCCGGTCCCAGTAGAGCCTGGCGCGGTCATTTTCGAGCACGGCTTCTGGCAAGTACTTGTAATACGGCAATTTCCGGTCCACGAGACCGTATTTCAGAGCGAGCTCCTGGTGTAAAATTCTGGCTAATAGGTTGTGCCTGTGCAAATACTCAGAGTTAGAAAGCGCTGAACAACCGGAGATGACATGCCTAAGTGACTCACCGGGATGGCGACAAGCTCGACAGATGTCGACGGTGCCATCCTTTAGGATGTATCTCCGATAGTTGTTGGTCTTAATAACCCGATCCTGTATTGCACAGACAAAACCCTCGGTTTCCCCGAAGAGGTCACCGAAACGTAGCCAGTTGAGGGAGGCGACTGTATCTACGAAGGGCTCATGTAGAGCCCTGTAGAACCTCCCGTGGAGCTCCTTCTCCTTCCATACGGTCTCGCGGTCGGAAATGCTAAGCACTGCTGGGTCCTGCCATTGCTCGTTGGCTAAGGATAGAGGGGTAAGCCTTTTATCACTAGAAATGACGTCATTATAGAATGAATCATCCGATCTCGCCAGGAAGTAATGACGGAGGCTGCACACTTCACGATTATGCATGGTGAGCGCGCTCAGAAAGCCACGCCTACCATGTTTCGCGGCAAGTACAGCCTCATTACCGACGATCGGATGATGCATCCTATGGGACGTCATGGTAGTGCGGACTTTTCTATCCAGGGCGTTAAGTTCAGTCTGGGTCCACCTGAGTATGCCAAAGGTATAAAGGACAGGCATGACCCAACCGTTATATGCGTGTGTCTCATTCACACCGGACAAAAGGCTATTAAGCACTTTGGTCAAGCGTGCATAAAACACGTCGCAAACTGACTGACTGACTGACACACTTATCCGTCACCAGCTCCATTCCAATGGAATTGCTAAATTCACAAGTGATTTTTATCAATTCCATAAGATGGGAGCGACTGGAGGCGAATAACTTGAGCTCATCCATATAGAAAAGGTGGGTCACTTTTGTCCCTCCTTTCCGTAGCTGAAATCCCCTCCCGGATCCCTCCAGTAAGGTACTAAGAGGGTTCAGAGAGAGGCAGAGCCAGATTGGACTCAGACAATCGCCCTGGAAGATACCCCTTCTTATCCTTATGTGGTTCTCCGCAGCCATCATCCGCTCACCCAGATGACAAAGGTTCGTACTCCACTGCCCCATACACTGCTCGAGGAAGTCTCTCACTGTACAGTCTATCTTATATAGCTCGAGGACTCTCTTTAGCCACGTATGGGGCACCGAGTCGAATGCCTTTCTGTAGTCTATCCAGGCGGCGGAAAAGTTCCGACGGTTGCGTTTCACCACTTTGCCAATGACCGCGTCAATGAGGAGTGGTTCCTTAGTTCCACGACCACCGCCCCGACATCCATTTTGAGCGCGTGACATCACCTGATTTAGCTCCAGGTGACGAGTGATTCTGATATATGGTGGGTAGACACGTAATGGGGCGGTATTTGCTCGGGTCTGTGGTAACCTGGTCTTTAGGAACCAAATGAGTGATCCCAGTAGTGAAGAGGCTAGGGAGCGACTTCTGGTTGAGAGCCTCTTGAAACTGAGGGGCGAGCACAGCGTGACACACCATGAACCCCTTCAGCCAGTAGTGATGCAGCCCGTCGAGTCACGGACTTTTCCAGTTCGGGGCCCAACGGACCGCCTCAGCTACGTCATCCGACGTTATGATGACGGGGTCTATGGGCGTAATACTTGCACACTGACTCGCCACAACTTCCGTCCAAGAGCTCTCGCTGTGGTTTACGGGCTTTGACCACAGGCCACGCCAAAATGCGACAGTGTTAGCCTGATCCGGTCCTGGGCCCGCTCCACATACCTCTGGTCGCTCCAATGATTTGTAGAGCCTCTTCGGATCACGCTGGAAGAGAAGATTCTGGTTGAACCGCCTTGACCTCTCGGTAAATCGGCGAATCCGCTTCCCCCAAGCAGCGATCTTTTGCTTCAGGTCGTCTATCCGCTCCGTTAGTTTCTGCGTGATATCCGGCTGGGACAAACTGATATTGGTCCCAGCAAACGCCATTCTAACGGTGCGCACAACCCTCGGTCTATTATTACCCAACCTGAAACTTGTCAGTCTGCCGATAGGGGGCCCTTGCCTTTGCGATACGGTCCTAAATTCTTTTTCTCAAGGCTGGGATGGCGCTACTTTGTTTAGTAGCGCGTCCAGCCATGGGAAGTTTGGCGCCAATAATACGACAAGCAATTATTATTATTATTATATAATGTTACTTTTGACCTAGGCATGAATAAAATGAAATAAAAACGTTTTATTTTTCTACGTAAGGAATTCAAATTTCGTTTGTCAAACGTAAACATGTGAAAGCTTTCCGCAATTTATCATTTCATTATGGTTAGAATATGATTTTAATGTAGGCGGCGTGCACGTAGGTTAAGAAAAAAATCATTTGCAGCGTGCTTCCCATTTGAGCAACGACGTACGCAGCGCCATATGCGTACACATCTAACACACACGCACTCAATCAGACCGAGTGATAGGCGTGGCGACGCGTACACACTAAACCATGTGATCGGCGTGGCAGCGCGTACATATTCCACCGCACCGTGTGTTCGGCGTGGCAACGCGTACCCACTCAACCGGATATAGGTCGGATAAAGCAAGGGACAGGTACATACCTCGGGGGCGGCGGGTGCGGTGTGCGAGGTGTGCGCGGGGGGCGGAGTGTGCGCGGCGGGCGCGGCGTGCTGCACGTCCGAGTGGCGGCGCGGCTCGTGCGGGCGCGCGAGCGAGGACAGGCGGCGCGGGTTGCCGCGGTAGGTCTCGAAGCCGCCGCTCTCATCCTCCTCGTGGTAGGCGGCGGGCGGCGGCAACGGCTCGATGTTCGCCACCACCTGCCCGCGGGAGCTGCGCGAGCGCCGCACCCTACGCAAAGGCGGCGACCCGCTTATAGGCACCTTCTCAGGAGCGTTCTGGATCAACAGTATCCTGTGGTCAAAAGAAATTTGTTTTTAAATACTAACTCTTCTATCTTTGGTTATGGTTATGGATTCATATAATTATTATGATTATATATTCAAAAATATTTTGAATATATAATCATAATAATTATATATAGCCTTCCGTCTCCACGTCAAAAATATAGTCTCTGTTCAAATGGTCGCACTAAGCAAAGAGCATATATATAGCCTTCCGTCTCCACGTCAAAAATATAGTCTCTGTTCAAATGGTCGCACTAAGCAAAGAGTATAATATTATATTATACGCTTAGTTTAATGCGAACATATTTTGTTTTTCATATTATGATCACCTCGTTTTACACAGAGTAAATGTCGCCCAAGAATTTAAAATGATGTCAACTAATAATATTTAACAGATGACAGAATAAGCTGTGAATTTTGTGATGTAATGTTAGGTGTTAAATCAAAAAGAGACTTGTTACTATTACTATGACTAATTATACTGCTGTTCTTTATTACAAACTTAACTCTAATACATAACTATGGCGTGTGGGCTATAAACTACATTACACCTCCGGTGGCGAAGCCTCCATAGAAGTCGAGAAGCCGGGCTTTCCCTATCAAACTGATCAATTAACAATATCAACTAATAAAATAACTCGTAAACTGTTTCAAACTATTTCAATTTTTGCGCAATTTCCCGCGCACTCCTCTGTTCTACACAGGTCATGACCTCGTAGCCTTATTATGTAACATCAACACTTAGCAAATTGCTTTCAATTCGAAATACACTGATTCGTGTTCTCTCTGTCTCAAAGCGAACACGCAATGGACTATCAAAATTAATGAAAGCAAAGAGTTGAGTTAATAATAATAATAATATTCCACAACTATCACACAACGCCATCTAGTCCCAAGCTAAGCAGAGCTTGTGTTATGGGTACTAGACAACTGATAAACTTACTTATATATTTCTAAATACATAAATATTAGATATAGATAAATTACACCCAGACACAGAACAAATGATCGTGCTCATCACACAAACATTTGTCCTGGGTGGGAATCGAACCCACGACCTCCGGCATAGCAGTCAGGGTCACTAACCACTAGACCAACAGGCCTGTCAAGTTGAGCGATTAGTCGTCTTTCTCACACGCGTGGGCTTTTTACCGGGCTTTCGAGAAGACAATCGCTTCCTTTCTAACCAGTGGCAAAATGTTCTGTAATAAAATATAACTATAATTGTTTACATAGCAATTTAGTATAAAGCCTTAAGCCGGGCTTTTGGTATGAAGTTGATGAAAGTGAGGCGCGGGCGAAACGTTTGCAAGTTCACTTCACATTTCAATGTTTACTCTGTGTGTTTAGCTTGAGCGAATGAATATTGCGAGTTGTAAGTTTATGCTTTTTTAAAGATTTTTAGTGAAAATGGAGGATAATAGTGTACTTTGTGATGAATTGAAGTATGTTAAAGTGCTAATCGGCGAGGAAAAGATAAAATCTTTAAAAATGAAATTTTAATTCAACAAACATTTCTTCATACTTTAATAGGTGCAGAACTCGTTAGTATTAAAGTTTAATTAAGCTAGACGTATTTGAAGGTTTATTAATTCAATATTTACGTTACCATATGAGTTAAAAATATTTTGAACGGCAGCATAAAATATAATATAGGTATAAGTTTAATTTTATAGCAAATAATTGTTACAATCTTTTTATGTGAAGCCTAAATTTTAATGTTGTCGAAAGAATACATGTATTGATGTTTTTAAAGAATATTTCCTTTAATCCTTCAGTATATAACATTTTAATAGCGCCATCTACTTAATTCTATAGGTGAAGTCATTTTATCGAACAAAAATTGATTGACTCTCACGGTGGTACGTAAAGAATACGCTAGATGGCAGAAACACGCTTATCGCCTAATTTAATAATTCAATATTTATTCGAAAATGAATAAGTATATAATAAACAGTCATTATTTTACGGAAAAAAATTGTAATGCCTTTATCTTTTCATTATACCATATCTAATGCCTGTCGCCCTTTTTTAATTTTGTACATAGTTTCTTCGTACTTTGTTCACGCTTTTCTTCTGATAATGTATTGTATTGTATATAAATATCTTTTTCTTTCGCTCAAGTAAACCCAAACGGCTTTTTTTAAAGCCACCGAAGGTATGCAATTGCTGATATGTCATACAACCTATCTAGCAGTAGTATACCTTCTGTGTGCTTTGTTAAACACGTCTATGGCAGCACTGAATATGAAACTGAAGAGTGGAGACAGATTGGTGTATTTTTAAAAAACTGCTAAAAATAACAAAACCATATCTTGGGCTTGCCCCAGTTTGGAGCCCTAGCTTCGCTACTGTACACCTCCCACCGACAAAATTATAAGAAATAATAGAATTTTATTTTTTGCTTGATACATAATATACTATTCCTGTTCGAATTAATCAATTAACAATTCCTATCTAATAAACAAATTACTAGTAAATCAGGTTAGGTTTAAACAGGCCTCATTCAGTTTATACATATAAGTCGACGTGTTGTTAAGTGTGCACACTTATTTTTCAAAATCAGGGATTTTTACTTTACGGAATACATTAGCGAGCAATTACAATTTATTCATACGATATCTTAGCCATTTATTTAATTAGTCCCTAAGTCATCCATTCTGTTATTTTATCACTTAACTAGTCCAGATATATATAATAACATTATAATATTTTCATTCTCATATTTTTATATAATTATCTTGTTTATTGCACTTCATATATTTATTTCATCTCATTTATTTTACATTATCTTGTTTAACTATTATTTATTTTTCATTTTACCCCATAGCATTTTAGTTATTCTTTAAATAGTTGTGCCATTTCTTTCACGTACCAGGCTGCCGTACTTACACATAATCAAGAAAATGACCAATATTATTTCAGGAATTCCTTACATTTATATCAATTCAGCTCATATAATTTGATATATAATTGTACCAAAAATCACGTATACAGCTCGCGTGCATACATGATTAAGATAATGAACAATGTTCCTATACAATTATTCTTATATATCTATACTCATTACTAATGCATTAAAGCTCATTCCGCATTTTATAGTATCCGAACAACCTTAAAACTCTCAGCTAATCAGGCTGATTGTATGTGGATATATGCTAACCTCCGATAATTTTTACTACCTACGTCACACCTTTTACCTACATGTTTCTATTAATATTCTTCATTCATAATTACGTATCCTTAACTTAGTTCTAAACTTCACTCACATCTTTTACAAATTTATATTACAAAGTCTCTTACGGTATCTACATAATACCTCAGCCGGCTCATCTTCTTCTTTTCAACTTTTTCCTGTCTATTGGCCAAATTAAACTGATGTCAGTCCTCCTAGATGTTGGCAATTCCCATCGTGTGATTGTGGATTGTCCCTGTTGACGTGTTAGTAAAATTCAAGGAAATTTTTAGTGTTTTCAACCAGGCTTTTGGTTGTTGTCCACGGCCTTTTCCCCCTCTTTCTTCTACTTCTTCTTTACATTCTGCTCACAAAGAGCAATTAGGTGTTAATTGATCTTAATACTTATCATTAAAGTAAAATAATAGAATATAATTTCTTCCATTATTAAGGCAAGGTTACCCATAACAAGTGTCACGACGTGAAGCTAAAGTAGTGCGTAGTGCATACCTATTATGCGCCCGCCAACGATTGCAAAGGTGCAGGTATTGTCGGCATTGTATGTACATGAACACAGCACCACCAGTGAAACCCACTGCCACCACCACCAACTTCGTCCAAAACGGCCACGCTGCAACAACCAAACAATATTACCGATACACAGATGAACCTTATAAAATGGAACCGACTGGAAAGTAATTTTAATAGTGTTACTAGTATCTAGAAGTCTAGAAGAAAGACCTTTCTAAACAAAATAAATTTACAAGTTCTTAAGCATACCATTTACTGTTTTCTATTGTGCTATAAAAAATTACCATGATATGCTTAACTTATAAGTTGAATGGTAGAGAAGTAGTGGTATGCCACTACTATATGAGACTTAATTGTTAGAGATGGGCCGAATATTCGTTTTATATTCGGTATTCGGCATATTCGTCAGCTTTACCGAATATTCGTACTCGTCAGAATATTCGGCTTAATCACCAAACACTTGTTAAAGTGGTACCCAGTGTCCACTGTATTGAAATGTATGAATTGAGTAATGCCATGTCTTTCATAATTTACTGTTGAAAGTTATCCTATTTAAGTTAAATCCACTTGTATAGCGTTATGTTTTTGAGGCACTGTAGATTTAGTTCCAGTTATAACAAATAGAAAGCTGTATAAAATGGTTTTGGAATCAAACAAAGAAACATAACATTAGTACATTTTACTTTACTTTGGTCGTCAGTTTCTCTAAAATGATTCCAAATGGTAGATCTCCTGCCACTAATTTTTATCATATAATTATCAATTTTCCTAAGAATAGGACAACAAAATACTTTTCTTCTCACAAAAATACCTAGGTGGATTGAAAATTACTCGGCCTAACACAGATCCATTCAATTCTAAAAATCAAATCTACCCACATTATTTAGTTCAGTTCAGACTAGTTCATTGTGTGAAGTTCGAAACGTGTGCGATAATTAGTTGTGATTTTATAAATTTATTAACAAAGTAATCGGACATAATTTCCGCGAATGGAGCAAATCGAGCAGCGTGCCGTCATTAAGTACCTCCATAAGAAGGGGCTATCATCAAAAGCCATCCATGATGACATGGTCAGTACATTAGGCGATTGTGCTCTGTCATATTCATCCGTCAAAAAATGGATAGCAGAATTTAAGCGTGGTAGAGAGAGTGTAAAAGATGAACCCCGCTCTGGAAGGCCTTCGACGTCAACTACTGACGAAAATATTAAAAAAGTACTTGATTTAATAATGGGAGACCGCAGATTAAAAATTAGAGAGATAGCCGAGATTATAGGCATCTCTCATGAACGAACTCAAAACATCATTGTCAACGAGTTGGGTTTCCACAAGGTGTCTGCGAGGTGGGTT
This sequence comes from Parnassius smintheus behrii, assembly GCA_036936625.1. Classification (NCBI taxonomy): domain Eukaryota; kingdom Metazoa; phylum Arthropoda; class Insecta; order Lepidoptera; family Papilionidae; genus Parnassius; species Parnassius smintheus. Next base: position 23,961,234 of record JAUPFT010000007.1, read on the forward strand.
CCGCGACTGCTTTCAGTTGAACAAAAAAGGACGCGATTGACTATTTCACGCGACTGTTTGGAGTTATTTGAAGCCGATGCAGATGATTTCTTGAATCGTTTTGTTACTATGGACGAAACATGGGTTCATTACTGTACACCGGAAACAAAACAATAATCAAAACAGTGGAGAAGACCTGGTTCACCACCCCCTAAAAAGGCTAAGTCGATTTTGTCGGCAAATAAGGTGATGGCTTCAGTATTCTGGGACTCGAAAGGTGTGATTATGATTGATTATCTTGAAAGGGGTCAGACTATAAACTCTGATTACTACTGCACCTTACTACGTCGTTTACGAGAGGAAATAAAAGAAAAACGTCGAGGAATGCTCAGAAGAAAAGTCCTGTTTCATCAAGATAACGCCCGTGTTCACACGTCTGTACAGTCAATGGCTGAAATTCACAACTGTGGCTTTGAACTGTTACCGCATCCGCCGTATTCACCTGATCTGGCACCATCAGACTTCTTTCTGTTCCCTAACCTAAAAAAGCACTTTGGAGGTCAAAGATTTTCGACAAACGACGAGGTCAAAGCAGCTGTAGACGCATATTTTGACTCTAAGGAAGAATCGTTTTTTTTCAACGGTCTAAATGCTTGGAAGGGGAGGTGGCAAAAGTGTATTGAACTTGATGGTGATTATGTAGAAAAATAAAAATATAACTGATTCAGTATGTGTTTATTTTCTTGGTTAGGCCGAGTACTTTTCAATCCACCCTCGTAGTCAAAACATAAGCATGTGCCTGCTGGCAATTTGCTCAGTACTAAATAATGCAATAACATGTCAGATGTAGCGCAGCAGTGAGGGGCAGGGTCCGACGCTAATCCCGCGCGCTTTACGGTATGAGGTTATTCTGCCGAATATACATATTACTACTGCTTGTTGCTTGTTTAAGAATACATCGTTTTTTTTTTCAATCCTACATTTTCTCATAAATCCTGCTGACCCAATAACCTAATAGTATACTATAGAAAGGATGTACGTGAACATAGTGTATTCCATGTTGTCTCAATTGAAAATTGAAATAAATACTACTTGTAGAATAGGTCAGCTCCAGAATTGTCTAAAACGTTAGCATATTGCCAAACATATTGTTATAATTACTACGCTTAGCAGCTTCGATCAACAATACCAACTAGAAAACGGGTCACGTACAAAATCATAGCTAAATACTGTCCGCGTGAATATAAACTTAAACAGCTACATCTGTTTACCAAAGAAATGAGACAAAAAATTAAAATACATAGTTTTAAGTTCAACCTAATTACAACCATCGCATCTAGTAATAAAGTCACAAGTCTTACGATCATTAGTCTTTTGTGACTAAGAGCTCACGTCTCATGTGCGCTCTTATTAACTGAGACGGATTTCTTGCGCCGACCCGACTTATTGTTGATTGAAGCTTAGCAGACGAAAATTAGCAAAGAGATATAGATAAACCCATGCCGATCATGCTGCACTGAAATGGCTATTGCAGTTCAAAAATCCAGAAGGACAAGTTGCGAGATGGATTGAACTACTGCAGGAATACAACTTTGTGATCGAACATCACCGCGGGAAATCTCATGGCAACGCAGATGCATTGTCAAGAAGACCTTGTCTTAAAGATTGCAAATATTGTTCTAGGCAAAAGGGTAAAGAAGTGGTATCTATGAGGATGCTCAGGACAGACCACCTCAGTAACGAGTAGAAGGACAGCCTTCGACATGCACAGCAGGATGATTCGGACACCAAGCCGATTCTGTAATGGATGAAGGCAAGTGCTCCCAAGCCCAAGTGGAGTGACGCCTCAGCGATGAGTTCTACCACGAAAAGCTGTTAGGCCCAATGGAACAGCTTGCTGATTCAGGATAGAGTTCTGTGCAGGCAAATGGTTGTCGCTAAAGCTAAAGTACCGGATGCTCTACACCTGTACCATAATGGTTGTTCGAGAGGCCATCTGTGAGTTAAACGAACTCTACTGAAGATCCGAGAACGATTTTACTGGGTCCACTGTCGTGACGATGTCGAGGACTGGTGTCGCACATGTACAAGTTGCTGGCTGTACAACTTACAGGCTGTGAAGGGACCTCATACTCGTCGTAGAGGTGCATTGAAATTGTACAATATTGATGCACCATGGGAGAGGATAGCCCTTGACGTTGCGGGGCCGTTTCCGGAGAGTGAATGTGGTAGCAAATATTTTATGGTTGTGATGGATTACTTCACTAAGTGGCCAAAAGTCTTCGCCATTCCAACTAAATAAGCTTCAACTGTTGCTGATAAACTAAAGTACGGCTAACTAGCAGCTATATACGAGAGGACATTTACCTAAAAAACGACTGTGGAATTGACATTGTATTATCTATCTCTTTCTATCCTATGTATTTGTCGTAATATCTCGTTTTCCCAGCAAAAACATGTCACGGTCAAGAAGCTTGTTAAAATTTTTAATATTTTTTGTTGTTTATTTAATTATAGTTATTTTGTTTCATTGATAATTGTTTTTTATTAAGAGTGGTTAATGATGGAGCCACAACCAAGTACGTCGAGAGATAAATCAACAGATTTACTACTCCGAAAAAGAAACGCCCAAAGATATATATAGAAAATAGGGTATATATAAATGTTGTTTAGAAAACTTCTTGATTCGGAGTGTACTTTAAAGTTACCTTAAAGTTATTTTTATTCTCATTTCCATAAACATAACATGACATATCATCAGTCCTGTATCCCCTAAGGGGTAGGCAGAGATATTAACACCCACATTTTGCCTGATATATTTAAGTCCCTATGTAACAGGGGCAAGCCTGTTACCATACATCGGGTACACAGTTGTAAGGCAAGCGATATTCAGAAACATTATAATTATTCTTGTTACCTAATTTAAATCTACATTATATAATAATTTATATTATAAAAAAATTATAAAAAGTCTATTTTTTTTTTGGTTTGCGAGACATTTTTTAAAACTATATTGTCTACTCAAATATATAATCTAACTATCAAAAAGTTTTGGAGCACGTTTAGAGATTCACAGCGATCAAGGAAGGAATTTTACGTCTCAAGTATTCCAGGAAACTTGTCGAGTTAAGGGTGCTCATAAAACAAGAACAACTTCTTACCACCCACAATCTGATGGAATGGTAGAACGATTTAATCAGACATTGGAGAGGTAACTAGCAAAACATAACATAAACACTCACGCCTGTCACCCAGAGGGGTAGGCAGAAACTACGGACTTCCATTTGACACGATCCTGACATACCTCTTTCGCCTCCTTTACATCCGTATATCTACGCATACATGCTCGTCGGTTAAGGGTACATTTAACGTGGCCCATTTTCAAAATATCGCCAATTTGGTCGATAAACTTTTTTCTAGGGCGTCCCTTCCCGATTCTGCCGTTCACATCTGCCATATAAATTTGCTTTGTCACTCTTTCCTCATTCATTCTTTCTACGTGACCAAACCACCGAAGCATTCCTTTCTTAATCCTGGTCACAACATAATCTTGCATACCACATTTATCTCCTATCACGCAATTTATCACCCTGTCATTCAGATTCAACCCTAGCATGCTCCTTAAAGACCGCTTTTCTACAGAATTTATTCTACTTTCGTTCTTCTTCTGCCACACCCAGCTCTCACTACCATACATTAAAGTAGGGACTAACACAGCATTATGAATTACCATACGTGCCTTTTTTGATACATTCTGGTTCTTCACAATAGAGTGTAGTGCCCCATTCACTCTATTCCCTGCATTTACTCGTCGTTCTATATCCTTATCATATCTACCATCCCTGCTAAATACACATCCCAAGTACACAAACTCATCCACTTGCTCAATTAACTCCCCTTCTATTCTTATTTCACATACCGTTTTGCTTTCCTCTCTTTCAAAAACCATCACTTTCGTCTTACTTGCGTTCACTTTCATTCCCCTTTCTTTTAATGACCAGTTCATTAATGTAACCATCATTTGCAACTCAGCGGCCGATGACGCAAATATGACTTGATCATCGGCATATAAAAAGCATTTGACGGTTAACTCGCCCATTCTTAACCCACATTCTTCATCTTTCAAAGTTTGCAAACACCTGTCCATAAATAGGTTGAACAGCCAAGGGGAAGCCACACAGCCCTGTCTGACACCTTTTCGGATGCCAAACCAGTCCGAGTAGACCCCATTGATCCTGACACAAGCACTAGAATCCCTATAAAGAGACCTCAATGCCTGTATCAAACCAGCGCTCAACCCATATGAGTTCAGTGTTTGCCATAACAGATTCCTGTCCACTCTGTCATAAGCCTTTTCCAAGTCCATGAACGCACAAAAAACTTTCTGGTTTTTAGCCAAAAACTTCTCCGCAATCATGCGCATGGAAAAGACTTGATCTGTACACTCCATTCCCTTTCGAAAACCCGCTTGCACATCCCAAATTTTTCCATCAGTTTCTTTCATAACTCTTTCAATTAACACCTTAGCATACAGTTTACTCACAATACTAAGCAAGCTGATACTACGGTAGTTTTTGCAGTCCTGCTGTGACCCTTTTCCTTTAAATATTGGTACTATAACTGCTTTACACCAGTCATCCGGTACCCGTTTTAATTCCCAACACAAATTAAACAAGGTGTACAGCAGGCCTGCCACCACTCCCTCTCCAGCCCTTAACATCTCGAGTGATACTCTATCATATCCAGCTGCCTTACCTGCTTTCATGCTTTTCATTGCTTTCATTATCATCATTCATTCATCTACACTTATCTCCATACCCCTTTCCACTTCTTTCGGAATTTATTGTTCATTTAATTCAGACGACTCTTCATTCATAAACACGCTTTCAAAGTATTCCTTCCATCTGTTTAAATTCGAAACTTCATCATTCAGAATACATCCATTCTCGTCTCTTACAGCATTAATTATAGGCTGTTTCGTATTTCCCCTGGCAGTTTTTAGTTTCCAGAACATTTTTATATTAGCCTGGAAATTATCAGATATCCTTCTATCATTCTTATCCGTTCTTTCTTTCTTTTTCCTTTCAACTACTTCTTTTACTCTCTTATTTAGACGTCCAAATTCTGCCTTTTTTCTTTTAATATCATCATTCCTACCACCAGAAATACCAGCTTTAGTTGCTAGTAAATCTAACCATGCTTTCTTCTTTGATTCAACTTCCACCCGTACCTCATCATCCCACCATAACGTATTCCTTTTCCTTTCATTTGTTATCTTACTTACACCACATACTTCGGTGGCTGCATCCACCAAACCTTTCTTAATATTTTCATACACAGTATTCAAGTCTAAATCATTCATACACAACTCATTCAAACACCTAATATTTTCCCTCAGTCTACATTTATACTTCTCTTTCACATCTTCATCTTGTAACTTCTCTATTCTTATACGCTGTAACCCAGTGGTAGACACAGATGCCCGATGCCGCCAACGCTTGAAAAGACCATTAATTCGACATAAGACCAAGTAATGATCCGTCCCTACGTTGGACCCCCGGTAAACCCTTGTATCTACGACTGCGCTCCTCATTCTTTCATCCACAATTACGAAATCTATCACGCTTCTATCATTACCTCTTTCCCATGTATACATGTGAATCTTCTTATGACGAAAAAAGTATTCGTCACAAAATGATTCTTTTCCACACATACAGTGAGGAGGTCTTCACCATTCTCATTTATACTTTCATCAGCAAACGTTCCCAATATCCTTTCATAACCAGACCTCTTCACCCCAACCCTTCCATTAAAGTCTCGTAACATAATAATATTTTCATTTTCCTTACATTTTGTCAACACCATCCTTACCATGTCCCAAAACTGCTCTCGGATGTAAGTGGGCTTAGACATGTCTGGGACGTACACCCCTAGCAGGAACAGCTTCTTTAAGCCCACTTTCATTCGTATCCATAGCAGCCTCGGGCTTACACATTCATACTCTTTCACACATTGACCCATTCTTTCTGAAAGGATGAAACCGACTCCCTGGCATGCCCGTTCGGTCTCGTCTACACCAGACCAATACGCGGTATACGTGCCATGTGCAGTGGCATCCTTTCCCTTTCGTTTCGTCTCATTTACACATAACACATCTATTCCTCTGTCTACTAACTAGCAAAAGTTGTGGAAAATCGGCAACGAGATTGGGACAAGCACATACAACCGTTTTTGTTGTCATATCGAAGCGCTGTTCACGAACGTACATCGGTAACACCGGCATTCGCAAACTTTGGAAAAGAATTACGGCTGCCTGCGGACCTAATCACCGGAACGCCACCTGATAGCCCACGCAGTATAACCGATTATGCAAATGACTTGAGGAACAAAATGAATGACATTTATGAGCACGTCAGACAATCGGGCCAGCCATCGTTGGTAAAGATGAAAACCCGGTAAAACCGCAAAATGAACAACAAAGGGTTCGACGAAGAGGGTTACTAGTGTGGTTGCACAATCTAGTTCGCAGCAAAGGGAAATCCCCTAAGCTTCAAACTAAATGGGACGGACCGTACCGGATTGTGACAAGCATCAATGATATAACCTACTGGATACAGAAAGTTGCAAGAGGTACTTCTAAGATCGTCCATGTGGATCGACTGGCGCGTTATTATGGGGCCGATAATGCTCGGGACGAGCATGTCTTAAGAGGGGGCTGTGTTGCGCTCCATAATTAATGCCACTAGTGCCATCTAGTATCGAGTAGCTAAACTAGGAGAGCTTTCTAGAAAATTCCATACTAGAACTGTCTACACCTATTGAATAAAACTATTATTTACGGATTTTATCGCGTTTAATTACTTTAATTTATGATTAAAACTACTTTTACGGATTTTATCGGGTTTATTTTTACTTTTTATTTTTAATTCCCGACGTTTCGGGCGCTTTCCAGCACCCATGGTCACGGGGGACTGAGATGACTGACGTCCCGATGTCATTGTTAAACCCGGAAGTCTGCAGTTCCGGGAAGTCTGCAGTTTGTGATCATATCCTAGACGGCCCCAACCATTACATCAGATTTGATAGACCACAAATCCTCACGAAAGAACACCGATTCCTACCAAGGATGATACGTGAGGCTATTGAAATTAAAAAACATCCTAATTTCAATAGAGAAGGAGGCTGGGTACTACCACCTGCTTGGGATCCTATAATCAATAAAATTAAAACTAAACCCAAGCATACCACTGCAAGACCTCAGGACATAGTCAGTTCATTTTGCATAGATCGGACCATAAACAATAATTAAAAAAGCTAAAGGTACTCCGGGTTTAACAATGACATCGGGACGTCAGTCATCTCAGTCCCCCGTGACCATGGGTGCTGGAAAGCGCCCGAAACGTCGGGAATTAAAAATAAAAAGTAAAAATAAACGCGATAAAATCCGTAAACGTAGTTTTAATCATGTGTAGTGTTCGCGTAAATATAAGAAATCATTACTTTAATTTATTTTTATTATTATCCCGACGTTTCGGGTGCTTTACAGCACCCATGGTCACGGGGGGGACTGAGATGTTTGACGTCCCAATGTCATAGTTAGTCCGGCTACCTTCAGTTTTTTAATATTAATTTTCAAAGGTCCGATTTACGCAAAATGAGCTTATAGTATCATGAAGTCTTGCAGTGGTATGATTGGGTTTGGGTTTAATTTTGTTAATTATAGGATCCCAAGCAGATGGTAGCACCCAACCATCTTCTCTATTGAAATTTGGATGTTTTTTAATTTCAATAGCCTCGCGTATCAGCCTTGTTAGGAATCGGTGTTCTTTTGCGAGAATTTGTGGTTTATCAAATCTAATGTAATGGTGGGGACGATCTTGAAAATGTTCGCAGACTGCAGACTTCCCGGAGCGTCGGTGCTTCACATCAGCTATATGTTTCTACACCTAGTCGGTCGGGACCGCTATGTACTTATATATATATATATATATATAAATACATAGCTGCGAATTGTGTTTTATTATTAGTGTGTTTTAAGTTGTAATTGGTGTTTGGTAATTAAAGTGTCAATTTTGGTAATTCAATCCGCAGTTTTTACTGTCACGAATCTCAAGCTCGTAACAATATGCCGATCTTGCTCCACTTTTCCAAAAATGACATTGACTTTATCCGTATGAGGACGATCAGAGCGAGCTGCATCTTTGACATCAAAATTCCCGGATCTAAAATGCTTGAACCAACTTTGCGCTACTCTTACTGACACTGCATTAGGACCATGAACGTCAGAAATTATTTTCGCGGTTTGAGTAACATTTTTCCCTTTTTTGTAATAAAACTTCAGAATGTATCGAATTTCTTCGTTAGATTCACTCATTTTGGCCGACAGAAAAACAAAGTGGAGAAGGCGAAAGAGGTGTGTCAGGATCATAGAAGTCTGTAGTCTCCACCTACCCCTTTGGGTGACAGACGTCAGTGTTTAAGTATGTATGTAGAAAAACAATTTATTAATATAAATTAAATTTTTATTTTTCTTAATGTCCTGTATGTATTGGTATTAAAACCAGCCAGATATAAACAGTACGACAAATATTTTTCTTTAATTTTATCATCATCATCATTAGAGCCCTTCACAAGTCCACTGCTGAACATAGGTCTCCCCAAGGATTGCCACAAAGCACGGTCCTGAGCCACGTTTATCCATTGACTTACTACTCTGTGTAAAAAGTATCGGGAATATGTCAATAAAAAGACCCGCGTAAAAGAGGTCGTTCTAATTTTTTTACTGCATGTTGGTAGCACTGTACTGATTTAGCGCGCAAAGTTTGAGCGGGATCTGTCATTTAATTTGTTTTAAACTACACTTTTTGTTGGTCATAGTTTTGAGTTCTTGGCGATTTTTACAATGGAAAATATTGTTGAACAAAGAGTGTGCCTTAAATTTTGTGTTTCGAATGATATTTCATGTGGTGAATCACTAAAAATGTTGCGAAATACCTACGGCGAATCGTGTATATCGAAAACAAGGGCTTATGAATGGTATAAGGCTTTTAAAGAAGGCCGAGAAGTAGTAGTAGACTTGCCTTGTTCTGGTAGATCTTCAACCGCTACGACCAAAGAAAACATCGACAAAATCAGGAAGCTAGTGCTCGAAAATCGATGTATGAGTCTGAGAGAGTTGGCTAGTGAGGTGAACATATCTTTTAAGTCCGTCCACAACATTCTCATTGACATTTTAGGCATGAAGCTCGTCGCCGCTCGACTAGTTCCAAAAGAGCTCAATTTTGTTCAAAGAGCGCAGCGAAAGCTACCGCTAGACATGGTTTCCCGAGCTTCTACGGATCCGACCTTTATGAAACGTATAATAATTGGCGACGAGACATGGGTTTATGAGTACGACATGCAAACAAGCCAACAGTCTTCAGAATGGCGTCTCGAAAACGAGCCGAAACCCAAAAAACCGCGGCAAAGTCGCTCCAAAATCAAGGTGATGCTGACAGTTTTTTTGACTACCGTGGTGTGGTTCACTCCGAATTCCTTCCAAAGGGAGAAACAGTGAATAAAGAATATTATTTAGGCGTCATGAAGCATTTGCGTGAGAGTATCCGCCTAAAACGTCCAGATTTGTGGCAACACAACTCATGGATGCTGCACCATGATAATGCACCATCACACACAGCCATTATAGTGAAAGAATTTTTAGCGAAAAATTCAACAAAAGTTCTCGACCAAGCACCGTATTCACCTGATATGGCTCCGTCTGACTTTTTTTTATTTCCCAAGTTAAAATTACCACTTCGAGGAAAACGTTTTGAGTCGATAGAAGCCATAACAAAAAATTCGCTGAATGAGCTAAAGGCCATACCGCAAATAGCCTATGAAAAATGTATGGAAGACTGGGTGAAGCGTTGGAGATGTTGTATTGCAAGCGATTGGGCCTACTTTGAAGGCGATAAAATAAATTTAGATGAAAAATTTATATTTTTTGTTTTATTGACAAAGTCCCGATATTTAGTACACAGACGGTATACTTACTATACATTGAAGTGCCTGTTTGTAATTTCGAAATACCAGCCTTTTACTAAATGCATATTAAAGTGTATACTGTATTTATAACAAAAGACAAACACAATTTTTAAAAATTGTCTGTCTGTTTGTTCCAGCTTATAAAGAGTAACACAGGCTACTTTTACTTTAGAAAACGAATTAGGATTCTGCGCAAAAAAATTGAAACCTACAAAATCCAATCTTAATAAAAACCACGCGAGCGAGGTCGCGGAAACAGCTATTATGTAACTATTATGTCATAATTTGTATTAAACGTTAACCTAATTTCAAATGCATTGTAGTTTATAAAGAAAAATGTTTCGGTATTAATTTTTATATCGATAATTTATGCTTTTAACAATTATATTTTCGGAGACAATCGTAGTACTGGAGGTGAATAATTTTGTTTAAGTAATTTTTTTTTAAAACAACATTATTTAAAACACTAAGTATTTATTTATGAAATGTTATCCTTTTATTTGAAAATTTACAAGTTGTGCGCGGATATTCTAATGTCTAAGTTTATCATGCAGAGAAACCCAGAGCAAAGCCCTCTCCATAGCTCGCTGAGCAACCTGAGCGCCCTCATACGACCAGCAGTGGCCACCAAGGGGATAAAACTTCCATACAATTTCACGAGAATAAAATATGCATTGTAAGTTCTGCCCTCTAGGGGTACATAAACTTGTAGGACAGTTTTCTTAAGCGTTGTAAAGATGGCGTTCATTAGATAAAACTGGGGTTCTTACTGATCCATAAACCAAAAAAAATTTTGAATTGACAATTCATAGCAATTTTAATACAATTCGTTCACAGTTCTTTCAACTTTATTTCAAAGTTATATTGTTGGGTATTTAGTTCATAAGCGTATAAAAATATATAAGAAATGATATGTGTAAAATGCATAACTACCCAATTATATTTTAGAAAGAGAAGATACTATAAAAAAGGTCTTGTAAATATCCATCGGTGTTGTGTTCATTCATAGATGAAGATTGTTTAGTAATTCAAATTCATTTGATTGAAGAACCACAAATAAAGAATATTAAAAATACTCAACACTCAAACAAACAAAACACTCAACTCAGAAAACGAAAATATTTTGCAACTTTTCATACCTCTCCTGTGAAAATCATAATAAGATGTTTTATGATTATTTATCAAATTTCTTCGTCCTCTTCTTCGTCTTTGATATTAATAGGAAAAAAATCCTATGTGAAATAGGCCAAGTTTTATTAGTGTTTATGTTATCTACAAAAATTTTATTGGGATTATTATTGAAGATGTCCAATAATTAGAAACTTTTGACTCAATGAAAAGATCCGTGGTTTTTTGGATTAATTGGATAATTCTTACTGTAAATTCCTCAGTGCGCGAGTAACCCTGGTTCGATCCCGCCGGCATCAATGAAATTGTTAATTGAACGTTTAACTGGTAATTCACCACGTGCTCGCGGCGGTGCAGTGCTTTTTTTTGTAACCTTACTTTTATATCCAATAATTATCTGGTAAATAACATAAACATTGATAGTAAAATTGTACATTTTGTAAATAATCAGGAGTCATTGCATAAAATACGCCATCTAGCGATCCTTAATGCAGGCCGCGTTTTACTAAAGACTACAGCGTCATCTAGCGTGCAGGGTAAACTATTTCGAAAACTGAAATGTGAGTGGCGCATCTATCTCTAGTATATAGTGTATTATCTATGGCGACCACGTCTCAATTCCATAAGTCATCACTGGCAACATGCACTGGTTGTACAGTCTCCTTTTCAGATTTTGAGGTATAGCTGAGGAGATGTGTCGTAATTTCCGGGACGCTGCCCAGCCGAGTTGAATCCGTCGATTGACCTCTCGGTCGAAGTTGGACATACCTAGTCGGACTATGTGTCCCAGTTAAACATACTCTTCAACAACTTCGAGCTTAGTGCTGACACATGATCTTCGTTTTGTCATGGACGTTACACATGATCTTTAGACCAATCCGTTAAGAGGCATTATTGTAGTAATTGAGCATAGTGCTTAGGTCCTCCAGTGATTCTGCCATAAGGACTATATCGTTGGCAAATCGAAGGTGACTGGTGTACTCGCCATTAATGATAATACCGTATCCTTTGCAGTCCAGAAGCTTGAAAACGTCTTCCAATGCAGCGGTGAAGTTTCGGGGATATAACGTCACCCTCTCTTACACCTCTCTGCAGTTGGATAGGTTTCGTACTCTGGTTCTGTACTCGGATAGCCATTGTAGACCTACTGTACAAACACTTCAGCACTTCGATATACCGACAGTCAACTTGGCACCGCTGAAGGGACGGAAGCACCGCCCAAATTTCGAAAGCTTTCTCATAGTCCACATACGCCAGGCAAAGTGGCAGATTGTACTCTTCGGTCTTCTGTACAATTTGCCGAAGGGTATGTATGTGGTCTATGGTGCTAAAGCCGTATCGGGAACCGGCTTGTTCGAGAGGCTGGAAGTCATCGAGTCTGCGTGCGAGACGATTCGTAATGACTCTCGAAAACAGTACCTAGACGCGGCTTAAAAGGGTTATCGGTCTGGAGTTCTTCAAGAAAGCGTTGTCACCTCTTTTAAAGAACAAGGCCAGCGCCACACTTGACGGAAATTCCGACGCCGAACTTCCGCGGGAGTAAATTCGTTACCATAAGTTGCAGCCACACTAAATATTCAGTGGCAGATTATCAGTTGACTGCCAACGCTTATACGGTGTGTTCGACTAGAAATTGGGCAATTTCATACTTTGTTAGACATAATCCAGATAAAGCATTCGAATACTATCGAAAGTCCGTACAATCATTTGATGTATTGTTGAATTTAACGAAGGACTATATTACTAAACAAAATACAAAACTTAGAACGGCTATATCTCCTGAAAAAAGGCTGACCGTTACATTAAAGTAAGATAAATATTAATAGTGTAAATGAGACAAATTATTTCACTTTAGGTTTTCTTTTTGTTTGAGAGGTCCCTGGAACTTCATCAGTTTGAGTTGGACTCAAATTCTCAATTACAGTTAGTTGTGAGTTTGCATTACTTGATAATTCATTACAAGAATTTTCATTTTGGCGTTCTATCTGGCATTTCTCTAGAGTCCCTAAGACAAACTCTATTTTCCACTTCGATAATAAATCGTTCAGTGTCGAACATCCTGTGCGTGTGCCGTCACCGCGAGTTATCCGCCAAATGTGGCGCGATGCATACAAATACCTGGAACGCGACGTTGCCGATCTTACGCCGACGGAAGATCGGTGCGCGGAGGACGGAGCAGCCGCGAGAGCAAGCAGTCCGCCACGGAGCGGCTGATCGTCCGCGACGGAACGACCGATCTTCCGTGTAGTGTGCCCGCTATTTGTAATTTATAAGCAATAACATGTATTGACGTTCCGCCGCGGAAGATCTGCGACGGAATTTCCGTCAAGTATGGCGCTGGCCCAAGACCATCGCACTTCTGCTCCACGCCTCGGGGGTTGTGCCACCATTGAGGACGGAATTAAAGAGCTTCTGAAGGACTTCAAGTACCGGATTTCCCCCCGCAAGCTCCGTTGTAATTCCATCCTCGCCCGGGGACTTGCCGTTTTTAAGGTGCTGGAGAGCCATTCTAATCTCGTTCAGACTGACGTCCGGGATATCATCGGAATAGTGTCAGATAAGACTTGCTCTTGGATCGTTACTCACATTCGCGTGTGGCTCCAACGATGAAGTGTACAGCTACCTATAGAACCTCTCAAACTCACTCAAAATCTCAGGTGTCCCGGAAACGATGCTGCCACACTCGGTCTTCTTCTTCTTCTTCTTGGAATTAAGTATGTACCAAGAAGGTGGTCAATTACTGGTTGTTCCAGTAATTGACCACCAAACATGTAGATAAATATTACCAGTAATAAACCACTGGTCAACAACTGGATTATTGTAAATTATTGAAGAATTAATTATAATAATTTATTGAGAGATGTAAAATAAAAAATGTATTAAAAACTTCATTACCAGTTGTTGAACAAATGGAATATTACTGGAAAATTATAGAATTCATGTTCCATTGGTTTACCAATGACAATCAGATTTAAATAAGCATTTTCTGATAAAATAAGAAATAATATTATTGTTATATGCATTATATTATTATACAGTTAACTCGAAAATTGTTCACAATAATTGATATAAACAAAGATTTAAAAGGGTTTAAATAAATTACCGTCGTACGCGTGCTTAGTAAAATGGCCGTCCGGAACGAAGTGAACAAATATTATCATTTCGTACTGTTTTTCACTGATGTACATGGCGCGTATATCGCTTTTAGTTGTTATTACATGATTGGTAGAAGTACGTCAAGACTAACAAATGTAAAAAAAGCAGGGGAAATTCAAAACAAGGTTAATATTTAGGTTTGAAGATTGAAATGGTCTACTACTGGTTCCTGGTGTGGGACTGGCGCATGCATCCTATTTAATCTTGCATGCTTTTTCTTGAACACCAGATTTATTTCAAAATCGTTGAATATTCCTAACATACAAGCAACGTACACAAAAAGGGTTCGTCGTAACAACCTCTCATATACAGGCTAATCTGAATTCTAAGTGCAAGATTACTGTATGTATATTGGAAACCATGTCTTTGGCATAACTTGGCAAAAAAAATGCTCGGTGATCGAATATCGCTAATGTACTAAGGGTTTAACGCAACTCAAATATATAACCAAAGCCTGGAGAATTCCGCTTCCTCACTTTCTGCCTTATTATTTAACCGTCAGGGACCGTTGTGTTTCAGCTAGTTGTTAAGTCGAATAAGTGCGCGTATGGTTACATAGACGCGTCACCAGCTCGCCAAACATCCCACTAACTCCTCAAAATTCGTCTTAGTAATTTTTTTTTTGGTAAACATTGGCCTATTAATGATAAAAGAGGAAGCTTTCTTATGTGACTATCAATAATACAGCTAGTTATATAAATAATGATACTACACAAATTAATAGAAATGGCTAACTTTTACCGATGAGTCCACGGTTGACCTCCTCCACTGCTCGCTCGATCAGTACGAACAGCGACCACATCACGCAGAGCGCTGCCACGCAGTGAAACAAGACCGCACAGCACAGCCGACGTCGCTCAACGCCCGACATCTCGAGTAGTCGCCACTGAAATAATCAGAATCATCATTAACATTTTCACCCTAATGAGTTCACAAAACACGATTTGTCTAAACTGCGTCACTACATTGGCAATTTAAACAGGGCCATATTTAGTGTAGGTAGCCCTACACTAAATCTGGCCCTGTAATGGTTTAAAGTCTGAAGACCGTGGGTTAAAGTCTGAAGAACGTGATTCTTCACAAGTGTATTCTCATACATTATTATAATACCGTGAAATTTGGATAACTCGAATTTTAAGGGAAATGCTAAATATTTCGAGTTAACAAAAATTTGCCCAGCATGTGTACAAAGAACAGGAGCAACAAACTACTAACCACTACTTTTACCTTCAACTACTTTTGGATTTTATTGCTATGAATTCGGAAAATTCCAAGTAAGACGTCAATATATTTTAATAATTTCGTCTTACGGAGTCCTGTTTTTGGAAATTCGAGTCATAGCGTGTAAATATGTACTGTCAATGCCCCGCAAGGAAATAACATTTTGTTTGAGTTACAAAGTCGAAATAACTCGAGATACTGAGTATTTAAGGGTTCAATCAGCGAAAATGGCAATTTTTTTTCGTCTTATTACGTCTGATTACGACATAACGAGGTTCGAGTTATCCATATTCAACCATAATTTGCAAAACACCCACCTATCAAAGTCATCCACTACTCAGTTTTTTTATAAAACTGAAGTAACAAACGAATATAATAGTCTACCTGATGGTAAATGGCTACCCCTTCAGTAGTTACGTTGTACCAGTTCTGGCGCACTTGTAGAAAGGTTGTACCAGTTCTGGCGCACTGAGTCACAAGTGGTACAAGTACGATGTTCGTCGACTTACGATCCTAAAAAAAAAAAAAAAAAAAAAAAAAAAAAAAAAAAGGTATTGGCATGCTCTGATCACGAATCTGCGGTCGTCTGTGGGAAACAAATGGCGCCTCATGCGCACGAGAATTACTCGTTCGAAGAGTTTGCCCATGGCCTAGGCTAATGGGCCTCGAATGGGGGATTGAAGGGAGTAGTTCCGTTGTACCAGTTCTGGCGCACTTGTAGAAAGGTTGTACCAGTTCTGGCACACTGAGTCACAAGTACGACGTTCGTCGACTCACGATCCTAAAAAAAAAAAAAAAAAAAAAAACAAAGGTTTTGGCATGCTCTGATCACGAATCTGCGGTCCATTTTGCGTAGGATGCACGGTTCCGGAGATGTGCAGATTAATTAACTCTTATCTAATTGATATCCGCTTCGAGCCTCCACCGTCATTAGCGCTCCATTGTTCTTATCTACTTATCTATTGTTCATTCAATACCGTCATTATCTATTCTTCCTCAGCGTGGTGATATTGTTATATACTCCTTTGTTCCTATCTACACTAATCTGAATCATTAATAAAACACATTATCCAATTTTGTTAAAATTTTTATTTATAAAATACAAAATCTTATTACTTATTATCTATAAAATAGGAGCGAAACATCTCATCCACTTAAATATCGTTGTACAATGTGTTCCCTGTAAATATACTCGTAAAACTATGCATTGAACATCCCTGAAACTTATATAGCAAATACATTAAGCAATTTTCGCCACAAACTGAAGTCCACTCATTCTGAATCCTATCAACATTCCAGTTCCATCTTTTACAATTTCTTTTAAAAAACTCTAGATGATATCGTACAGGTGCCCGTCCGAATGAATCAAAATATTGACCGACGTCATTCGTATCGATATATAAAGCTACCCAATGTGACCCTGGTTTATCATCTGTATCCAAATTGCATATTATATACGTTGGTACGTGGGTGTACATGGGTAGTTTATTGGCAGCATAAACATTATTTTCTAGAGTGGGGTGAATCTTTTTCAGATGTTGTTGTACATCTAGTGTATCCATAATATTACTGCTATTAGTAGATTATTACAGTACCAATGTACTCAATGACTAATATAGGAATGATCAATTATAGTGATATCTAAATATTAAATTACATTCTTTGTGTTATACAAAACGTATTTGAGTCACCAATACACTGAACAAGACACGACAGGAAGGACGTAGGAATGTAGAGATAAGCAACAGAATGTAGGGTAAGCATGTTGACGCATAAAGATACTATCAATTCTACTGCAGAAATTCTTTAGATTAGAATTATTACTCACTGGTACTATATAAGACCAAGCAACTGCAGTCATGGAGTTAGTGTATGGTCGTTTGACCGCAGTGGATCTATCAATACTACGTTTGTGTTACTTCAACGCATCAAAGGCCATGGATGTAAGTGTTTATTCTATTGACAAACTTACTTTTCTTTCTGTTATTTTCTTACGTGTGTATGATTTAGTGTTAACAAATTATATTTAAATATTATGTGTGTGTATATGGTTAAGCCGTGGTAGCTCAGATGGTTAGCGCAAAATGTAAAATTCACAGTACGCGACCCGGGTTCGATCCCCGCCGGCACCAATTAAATTGTTAATTACAATTTTAAGTGTTGATTTACCACGTGCTCAGCGGTGAAGGAAAACATCGTGAGGAATGCATGTCTGAGAAAATTTCGAAGGCATGTGAAGTTTGCCAACACGCATTGAGGTATCGCAGCGAACATTTCCTAGCCCTAAAACCCTCTCAGAAATGAGAGGAGGCCTATGTTCAGCAGTGGACTTTAATAGGTTGTAACTTTAGCTTTTTTAACTTTTATGATTAAGTGTTACCAAATTGATATTAACATGATAACTGTGTTGTTGCAGAAATCATTGAACTTCGATGAAAATACATGTAAACAGTATTACTACTCGCCACTCTCCCCTCAAGAAGAGAGTGATGACATCGTCATTAATAATAACACATGCGATGGTGGAAAAAGAAAATCGCAATCGATTGATAATTTTTTTGAAGCTGAATCAAAAATAAAAAAGAGGAAGCTGTTATCATCAACCGTAGCACGAGCCGCTAGAGATGGTGTATCATACATTTCTACTAATTCTGACGATGGAGACCAAGCGACGCATCTCATCAAAATTGAAATGTACGATATGAAGAAGCTATCCAAGATTCCAACTACTGATCATTGGAAACATGCTTCCACGAGGATTAAATATTACGTAAAGACTAATAAGGATAGCATCTACGACAACACAAACGCCCTCGTATACAATATTACAAAGACAATAGCAGAAAGTGAAAAAGTTAAAAAATACTTTTTTAACAATGACAGTCATTAGCTGATCATTAGTGAATGTGATTCTGTTTACTTAAATTACAGGAAGACAAGAGCAGAAGAAAGAGATGAGTGTGGCATACGTGTACAGAACACATCATTGAAGAACAAAACTACAACACTGAGTGGAGATGAAAACGAGAAGAATATGCAGTACTCAAGAGCTGAATATCCATTCTTCAGTTCAAAATCTAGCCGGTTGCTCAGTTTCGAAAACTGGCCTCTCGTTATGCGACAGAAACCTGAAGATCTTGCAGAAGCCGGTTTCTTTTATACTGGCCATGCAGACAGGACCAAGTGTTTCCATTGTGGTGGTGGCTTAAAAGATTGGGAAGATGATGATGATCCTTGGCAGCAGCATGTTCAGTGGTTTAGTCAGTGTGCTTATGTAAAATTTAAACTCGAACAGAGTTTTGTATTAGATTAAATAGAATATTTATAAAGAAATAAAAAATAATATATTGCATACAATTTGTTTTATTTAATTTTATAATGTTTCACATAGTTACATACACACAAAATGCATTACACATAACTCATAAAATCTAACACACAACACATATTATAACCTTAACTACTATAGTCTACAGTAACATTTCTGTTTTTATCTATCTCAATAATATTATCAAACTCAGCATAAACTATACAGTTAATTGTTTGTATTAGTGAGGATTCAAATCGTACTTCTAATCTTACACTACCATGCTTTATGAGATTCCAATGAGCTGATGAGTTGGCTGATAAATCAGGAGTTAAGTCAAATGCTAATAGACAGTAACCTCTGGCATACTGTTCACAAGAGATTCCATTTCCTTCATTAAGAAAGTGAATACCAGTTCCCGAGAATAGAGTATGATATGCTGATGTAAATATGCTATTATTAAAAGATGGTTGCAAAGCTTTTGAAGGTATTTGTTGACCATCAATATATAAGCTGAAAGAATTAATACCATAGTTTTCAAAGTTAAATGGATTTTTAGTAAGGGAACCATTAAATGCAGAATTGTTCACAAATCCAATTATACATCTTTTGGGTACCTGCCCTAAAAATATATTATCAAGAGTTTTTCCTTGAACACCCGATGGAATTGTTAAAACTTTTACTTCAGCTCGAGTAATAGGATATTTAGCAGTGGTAGAAGCTAAAACTTTTTGATGTGCGAGTAATACGCTTGGATTAATTCGTGCTCGTCGAACAATAAGAGTTGCGTCCGTAATGCAAACTTTAAATTTTACATCGTTTGACCCAGCAATTAAATTAAAGCTCTCTCTCGATCGAACCAATTTAACACTCATTTCAACACCATTAATTAAAAATTTATCTTGGTTGAAAATGTCACCGTGAAGATGACCAATCATTTCTATTTCCTTACTTTCACTAATCAATTCCTGTCTTTTAACAAATCCCATGTTTTTACCATCCGTAGAATCCATTTTTCCTGCTGTATCATCAAACCAAAGACTACAAGTAAGATGAGATTGTTTAGCAGCAGGAGCATAGTTTAAAAGGGTTTCCATGTATGCTCGATATGCATAGGTATTATTAGGTGGTGATACAAGTTTTTGGTTTAAATAAACATCAAGTTGACTAAAAAGTGAATGCAGCCAATTATTTACAGGTGCTACTATTGTAGTAGATATCAAGTTAGTTTATGCTGCTAACAGACTGTCCATGTACACCCACGTACCAACGTACATACCTAGTCAGGTCATAAGTATTGTCACACAGTAAAAACTTTTCTTTGGGTGCGTTTGGCAGAAAAAAGCGCTAGCAAGCGCTTGTAAGCAAAATGGCGATCGTAAGCGGTAAGCGCTGTCAAATCGTAAGTAGCTATTTTCCTCCAGGACACGATGTTAGTTTTAACGGGGGAACCTAACCTAATTTAAATATATGTTTGTAAAGTATTCATATTAAAAACTTACCAATCATGAATTTTTAATAACATGTATATGTTTATTCATGTCATTATATTACTTAAAACGAATATTGCACAAAACAACTTATCAACTCTACTTCAAAACAAACAAATTAAATAAGCAAAATGGCGGATTGTGTCAGCGCTACTGAAGTAGCAATCGTGGCCTGGCCGAAAACTATTTCAGCGCTTATAAGCGCTTGCTAGCGCTTTTTTCTGCCAAACGCACCCTTTTAGAATGCGGGCCACAAAAAAGTTTATTGAATTCGAATTATTCATGAAAATAAAACTGTATACTTTTTAGAATTTTACTCATTTTTACATATGGAGTGGACGCTTAAAAAAGACCGTGTTGCAGTTGCGATTACACGCCAATTAAATTTTTTGATATACTGAAAAATTTGAATATAACCAAAAGATTCGTTTATCGTACCATCAAACGATACAATGAAGACTCTAGTGTAGATGACAGGTCAAGAAGTGGTCGCCCTCGATTTGTTAGGACTCCAGCAGTGATAAAAGCTGTAAAGGTGCGAATTCAAAGAAATCCCAAACGTAAGCAGAAACTGTTGGCCCTTCAGATGGGGTTAAGCAGAACCACGGCGTTAAATGAAGACTTAGGGCTTCGGGCATATCGAAGAAAAACAGGACATCGTTTGAATGCTCGTCTAATGGATCTGAAACTGAAGAGATGCCGCGCTTTGTTGAAGCGGTACGCGGGAAAAATATCGGGAAATTCTTTTTTCGGATGAAAAAATTTTTACCGTAGAAGAGAGCTACAACAAACAAAATGATAAGGTGTACGCACGCAGTAGTGAAGAAGCGAGCAACCGTATTCCGCGTGTCCAACGGGGTCATTTTCCATCCTCGCTCATGGTGTGGTTGGGAGTTTCTTATTGGGGCTTAACAGAGGTACATTTTTGTGAGAAAGGTTAAAAACGAATGCAGTTGTGTATCAAAATACAGTCCTGACGAACCTTGTGTAACCTGTTTCTCATACCATGTTCAATAACAGGCACTGGGTATTCCAACAAGATTCGGCGTCAGCTCATAGAGCGAAGAGCACACAGGACTTTTGCCAGCTCCGTGGCGTAGTGGCTTAGCAATGAGTGGCTGTGCTTGGGGGTCGCGGGTTCGAATCCCGCACGGAACAAGTATTTGTACGACCTACAAGTAATTGTTCCGAGTTTGGATGTTTGTCCTTGTGAAATTTGTGTTTGTAAACTGCCCCCACGATACAGGAGAAAAACCTAGTGTGGAGGTAACGTTCTTTAAAAACAAAAAAAAAGACTGGCTGGCGGCGCGTGAAATCGACTTCATCCGACACAAAGACCAATCCAGATTTGAATCCGTTAGATTACAAGATATGGCAACACTTGGAGGAAAAGGCGTGCTCAAAGCCTCATCCCAATTTCGAGTCACTCAAGACATCTTTAATTAAGGCAGCCGCCGATATGACATGGACCTCGTTCGTGGTGAGATAGACGACTGGCCGCGCAGATTGAAGGCCTGTATTCAAAATTACGGAGGTCATTTTGAATAAACTATAGTGTCATAAGAATCTATGTTTTGTTAAGTTCATTTTGGTATATAAATGGTTACATAATGAATAAACTTGTTTCAATTATTTTATATTAAACATGTGATAGAATTTATGACCTGACTAGGTAATATGCAATTTGGGTACAGATGATAAACCAGGGTCACATTGGGTAGCTTTATATATCGATACGAATGACGTCGGTGAATATTTTGATTCATATGGACGGGCACCTGTACGAAATTGTAAAAGATGGAACTGGAATGTTGATAGGACTTCAGTTTGTGGCGAATATTGCTTAATATATTTGCTATATAAGTTTCAGGGATGTTCAATGCATAGTTTTACGAGTATATTTACAGAGAACACATTGTACGACGATATGTTAGTGGATGAGATGTTTCGCTCCTATTTTATAGATAATAAGTAATAAGATTTTGTATTTTATAAATAAAAATTTTAACAAAATTAGGTAATGTGTTTTATTGTAGATTCAGATTAGTGTTGTAGATAGGAACAAAGGAGTATAATACAATAGCATAAGCCGACCCACACGCTGCGAATAATAGATAATGACGGTAGTCAATCGACAATAGATAAGTAGATAAGAACAATGGAGCGCTAATGACGGTGGAGGCTCGAAGCGGATATCAATGAGATAAGAGTTAATTGATCTGCACATCTCCGGAACCGTGCATCCTACGCAAAAATGGACCGCAGATTCGTGATCAGAGCATGCCAAAACCTTTTTTTTTTTTTTTTTTTTTTTTTTTTTTTTTTTTTTTTTTTTAGTATCGTGAGTCGACGAACGTCGTACTTGTGACTCAGTGCGCCAGAACTGGTACAACCTTTCTACAAGTGCGCCAGAACTGGTACAACGTAACTACTCCCTTCAATCCCCCATTCGAGGCCCATTAGCCTCCTCAAGGCCATGGGCAAACTCTTCGAACGAGTAATTCTCGTGCGCATGAGGCGCCATTTGTTTCCCACAGACGGCGACCCTCTTGTCATCCCTCAACAATTCGGGTTTCGTGCCAAACACTCGTGCCCCCAGCAAGTTCACCGCATAGTGGAATATATCCTCAGCAGTTTTTATAATCGTCGTCAAAAGACCAACACGGTCTTTTTCGACATTGCCAAGACATTCGCAGAGTCTGGCATGAGGGCCTTATTTACAAATTGTACGACTTAGGCCTCCCTGACCGCCTCGTCCGCCTTGAAGTCTACTATTTGAAGGATCGTACCTTTCGTTTTAGACACGAAGGCACGCTATCCTCTACTCGTTAAATCAAAGCCGGTGTCCCTCAAGGCTCTGTGCTTGCCCCCCTCCTAAGTATATATACTATTCACCAACGACATCCCTATCCCGTCGAATGGTGTTAAACTAGCCCTCTTCGCAGATGACACAGCCCTTTACCTACTCTAAAGGCAACTCACTGCCACAGATTCGGAACAAGGTAAAAAAGTTAACGACTTAGGAGCTTGGTTCCAAAAATGGCGTATCGACGTAAATCCGGAGAAGATCTCCACCGTTTGCTTCGAATATAAACGACGCCGTCTCACCGCCACTCCGCCAATCAGGATGTTAGGAACCCCGCTCCCATGGCAAATAAAAGCCAAATACTTAGGCGTCACCCTTGATGCAAGGCTCACTTTCGAGCCCCATATCAAGAAGGTAACTCGCACCCTGCGATTTTACATGGGTAGGCTCAACAGCATGTTGGGCAGACAAAGTAACACGTCTCTCCGCAACAAGCGAACCCTATATAATAGCTCCTCTACACGATGGGCCAGCGTTGGCCCAGCGCGATGGCCATGCGATGGCTGCAACGCAACTACACGTTGGCGACATTCAGATGTGATCGAAACGTTTATCGAGATGGACGTGGAAGCATTAGCCGCTGTGGCAATTTATCTATACAACACGTACCGTTATTTTCTTAATGTGCACAAGAATAGAGTTATTAAAAAGAAATGGCGTAGAAGACCTAAAATAGTACCCCTAGTACCTAAAATAATTATTTTTTTAAAGAATAAGAGTGACAAACGAGCACACAGTTCACCTGATGGTAAGTGGATGCTGTAGCCCATAGATCTACATTTATCCTCAATTAAGAACCGAAACGCAGATGCGTTGTCACTCCTGAGGACTAAGATGGAATGCCTTGTTTCCAGTAAAAAAGGGTCTCCAGATCTCTACACTCGCCATACGAAACACAGCAGTATATAATAATAAAAAAAAAAAAAAAATTTATTTTTCTTCACAAAAATTAAATGAATGACATAGTTGACTGGGATCTCCATTTAAGCAAGTAATGCCTGTGTTTGGAAATCCCGCTCTTCCTTATCTAAACATACATTTTTTAATTTAAAAAACCAAAAATAACAAAAACAAATTACTCGACTTTAACAACCAAAATTTACAAAAATTACAAAAGTGTGTATGTGTGCATGCGTGCGTAAGAGCGCGCGCGCATGTGTGAGTGTGTGTGTATGTGTGTGTGTGTGTGTGTGTGTGTGTGTGTGTGTGTGTGTGTGTGTATGTGTGTGTGTGTGTGTGTGTGTGTGTGTGTGTGTGTGTGTGTGTGTGTGTGTGTGTGTGTGTGTTTATGAAAAATCAGTTTGTTAAATTATATTGTACATAGAAGTGAATTATGAAATGCGGTACAGCAGAAATTCAGTTTCTTCATAAGTTTTCGACTGCACCCACTTAAGTATCAGGTTTTTACACTTCCTGTATGTTTTTTCGTATATGTTCAATTCTCTATTTATTTTATTATATAGGAATGCAGAACATGAGCTAAATTGCCTACTAGCAAAAACTGTTTTGGTACCAGAAGGCTTAACCACAATATCTTTTCGCCGCTTTTTCAAGATGCATGGGTCAAAGGACAGGGATTTGTGTACTTTGAGGATTGTCATAATAACATATAATTGTCTAACTGAGAGTAAACCACTTATTCTATACAGTTGTTCAGTGAAAAAACGTCTTTTTTTTAAATACATGACCTTAATAAGGGTTCGTTGGGCTCTTTCCAAGTTAAGAAATTTGGTCTTTGTAGCTCCACCCCACACCGGAATGCAATATGTTATGATAGATTGCGCAAGGGACGTGTATATTTGGTTAAGAAGATATCTAGGAGAGTCCGATTGCTTAGTACTATCAGGTATTACGTGTCTTAGAGTTTTGAAAATCCAAATCAATTTTCTGGTCCTATTAATGACATGGTCGAGGTGTGGGTACCACGATAGCCTCTGATCTATAACGACGCCAAGATATTTAGTGTGAGAGACTTTTTCAATTGATGGGCAGTCACAAGCTTTGTTTTTAGCATCCTCAAAACACATATGAATTTTAAGGCAAAAGTCATTCTGTGGCTGCAAGTTGTTGGTAATGCTAAAGCAAATAAAATTTGTCTTAGCTGTATTCAAAGTGAGGAGATTTTGTTGCAACCATAGAGCGACTCGAGCTAGCCCACTTTCAGCACTAATCTTGACAGCCTCCCAAGATTCATCAGCAAAAACCAAAGCCGTGTCATCGGCGTACGACAGGATTTTGGCATTTGGTATAGTCATACTGCACAGATCATTGAAATAAATTAAAAATAAGGTCGGGCCCAGAACACTACCCTGTGGAACGCCATATGGTGACACCACCGCTTCCCCACTAATGAACCCAGGAAGCCTCACCTTCTGTTTTCTCTCCGATAGGTAGTTTTCGAAAAGAGCAAGCGGAGTCCCTCTTATTCCAATTTTTTCAAGCTTGTGCACAAGGTTAGGGACAGAAACGGTGTCGAATGCTTTCTTCAGATCAAGGAAGACCGACAAACATTTTTTGCCGTGGTCGAGTTGTTCTGTTACAAATATGCTTAATTCAATAATTGCATCTTCTGTCGATCTTCCTTGTCTGAAGCCAAATTGTGTGGGTGCTAATATATTAAATTTATTTAAGTAATTGAGTAATCTAATATTAAGTAACTTTTCCAGAATTTTAGATATTGCTGGTAGAACGGAAATTGGTCTGTAATTACTAATGTCATCTCTGTCTCCGCCCTTTTACACAGGTGTAATAATGGACTGCTTTAATGGTGCTGGGAATATCCCTGTATCGAAACATAGATTATTTAAGTGGGAAATAATAGGAGCCAAGTCATTGACTGCCAATTTCATGAAGTCATTGGAGATATTGTCCCAGCCTGGAGCGCTGTTTGATTTTAAGTTTAAAATGATATTTTTAACTTCTTCTATGTCTGTATGTAGTAAAACAAAGGAGTGTAATGGCACCGAATTGTTTTCCATAGGTCTACTAGGTGTCACATTGACGTTCTGTATTTTATTGGCAAGTTGTATTCCTATATTTACGAAATAGCTATTTATGAAGTTTGCAGATTCAGTGGGCGATGATTTCAGATTGAATAGTTCAGCATTAGTATTTCTTGATTGATTACTGTATGTAATATTTTTTATATTTTTCCATAATAGTTTATTGTTATTTAAGGATTTAATAATACTTTCTCTATCATATTGCCTTTTCATTCTTTTTATTAAATTGTTACAGTAATTCCTGTACCGTCTGTATGTAACACGAAGAATGTTATTATGTGGGTCTTTTCGCAAGTTTTTTTGAAGTTTATTTCTGTTTCTTATACAGCGTAAGATTCCTGCAGATATCCACGGTTGTGTTATTCTTTTAGTGCAAGGGATATTAGACACTGATGTATTTAGTTTAAGACTTTCAGTAATTTTATGTATTAAGTTGTTAGTCACAGCCACTGGATCATTACAAAATAATAATTCTGATAAGTTTTTAGTCTGTAGGTATTTTAAAGCATTTTCAAAATTTGTAGTTTGTTTAATTTTATTATTTTTAAGTTGTGTTTTTAATTTAGAAATTGACAGGAGCATAGTAGAATGATCCGTGGTGGTGGTCTGCATAACTGCAATTGATGCTTTATACTTAGATTTATTTATTTTAAGCATGAAGTGATCTAAACAGTTTTGCTCTCCTGTAGGTAAAGTATGGCCGGCTAACATACCATAGTTTGCAAGCATGTCTAAGCAGTACATTCTGTTTTTATATTCCTGTGGTCGTTCCGTAGTTTGAGGCCTAATGTTTATATTAATATCACCTGCTATTATAATACTGCTATGTGAAGGAAGTGACTCAATATGAGAGTCTAATGAATTTAAAAAGTTTTCAGCATTTGAATTCGATGGAGACCGATAAATGCATAATACAGTGTTATTAAGAACATCTACCTGCAGGCATGATGCTTGCTGTAATTTAAGTTCTTTTACTTTGTGTTTTAGAGATTTTTTTATATAGACAACCACACCATCATTTTGGTTCAATTGGCGTGTAGTATAGTAGACTTCGTAATTGTTTAGTTGCGGGAGTGGTTTGTTTTGGTTTAGCCTACATTCTGTTAAAGTAATCATATCAGTTTCAAAGGATAAATTTGAAAGGGTTAGTGTAAAATCGTCAAAGTTTTTATATATACTAACAATGTTTTGTGCTACCATAGTAAAATCACTTTTGTTAATGCGTATGCGCCCGTCAAGATCAGTTCCTTCGCATTCAACTGCATGTGCTATCTCAATTTTGTCTAATTCCTGTATCGAGTGTAGTGAGTCACCCATTTATGGTATATAAATGTAAGCCAGAGGTAAAGATATTATGTAGGTTTTGCTTAATTTTATATGTAAAGTCAATAAATTGTAAAAGGGGTCATTAAATTGTATAAATATTATTAAAGAAAATATATTTGAGTGAAGCTGGACCATTAACAGTTTAAGTTCCTGAGTGTGTGAGAAACGAATAAGTAACAGTTTATGTAACGGTGAGTATATGAACGTGCTGTGTGTATATTTTTGTAAGTGTAAGTGTACAACATGTATGAGGAAGTGTAGGTGTGTGTGTGAAAGTGATGGATACATTTGTTGAAAGTTGCCTAGAGTTTCAGTATTTACAAGTTGCAGGGCGAACATAGTTATGTGAGACATAAACAAAACCCTCATAACAACAGAGTTAAGATAGAAAATTTTTTGATGCAGTAACCCATAGCAATAGCCAAGGGAAGGCATGATCAATATTAAATATACAAATAGTCAGACTTGCTCTAAAAGTAACATGTGTACCTGTTGTTCCGATTTGATCTGCACGATAGGGGACTGCTCGGTTTTACGCACATAAATCCTGCCATAGGATGTCCACACAAATTTGTACCCTTTAGATTTAGCGAGATCACGAGCCAGGTAGTAGAGACGGGAAGCCTTTTGAGTTAAATTCTCCGAAAGGAAGATTGGTGTCTCAGCGTGCGACTTTAGACCTAGGTGCTTTGCACATAGTTTGGTTTTGTTTCTTATATTAAAGGATTTAGCCATTTTCAGGATATCAGTCTTAAGCAAAACAGAGCCGGTTTCTATTACAATGGGGTTGCTCTTTTGATTAGGTTTTTTACTCCTTACTCTGTAAATGTCTTTGATGTCAGACTTTTTAATTTTACAGTCAATGGTCTCAGAAAGCGTGACAACCATTTCCAATAGGTCTTGTTTTGTTTCATTTTCCTTTCTGGGCACACCCTTTATTTCAAAATTAGACTTACGTGACGCAAGCTGTAGATCTTCCAGTTTATTCTCTAGGAATATTATATATTACCTATCTTGTCTTGTTCGTTCCTCAAGGAGTATTAAGCTGCTAGTTGCTGGTATTCTGTGAGAGCGTGGTACTTCCCCGGTCGAGCCGACCCATTCGTGGTACAACCGTAATATAGCTGCAGCGTGGCTTTACCAAATATAAATAGTCTTTAAAATTGTACTTGTCATCTGTGTTGGGTTTATACTTACTTAAAAATGGTGATTTTATTCATAACCCTATTAAATATATATACCTAAACCCTAAATTTAAACCCTATTATATATATGTATATAAAACTAAATCTTTCCTTATTTTTATCTTTGTGTTTTTTATGTGTTGGATTCCATATCACGCTTTCTCCTCGATATAAATCAAAAAAATTTATTACTTTTATGAGGCCACGTATTCGTCATTTTAATTCATTTTCGTTAATATATAAACAAAGCGCGAACGTCCACACTCAACAGTCGAGCACGCACAACTGTGGAATGGGCCACGTGTAGATGCGTACCGCCATCGTTGGCCCACTACCCTTTGATGTGCGGCGGAAAAACCGACACCGTCGCCAATCCCGAGACCATCGCATGCGCCATAAGCCATCCGACACAACTACGCCCTCCACACGTTGGCCCATCATAGTGGGCCATCGCGTTGGCCCAACGTGTAGAGGGGCTATAAGGTCTGTATACGACCTGTTATGACCTACGCGGCCCCCATTTTCGCACATGTTAAACCCAAAGTTATAAATGATCTTCAAATAGTTCAAAATCTATTCTGTCGTAGGGCTACTAACTCGCCCTATTATGTCCGTAATGCCGACCTACACTACCGAGACTTAGAGCTCCCAACAATCCAGCAGTTCCTTAAATCACTCTCTGAGAGATTTTTCAAAGCCTCAGAGTCCCACCCACATCATCTCATTCGTGAGACAGCTGCCTATGCAGCCCCTATCCACACTCGCTATAGTGTGCGCAGACCGAGAAACTCTCTCTCGGACCCCCCCCCCAACAAGCTTTCGGCTGACCTGAACTGCCTCCTGGCGTCTCAGGCCGAGCCTACGTAACACATCCCTTAATCTGCCTTAGTTAGGCACACTTCTAAGCGGCTTTTCGCTGCTTGCGCCCTCCTTTCTGCCAAGGAGGGTCGCGTTCGTATACGGCTTAGAGATCTCTCGTCAGATCGGTAAGCCAATCCATAAAGGCGGTGTTTAGTGGGTAAAAGTCTGCATATAACCACGCAGCCAGCTGCGTGGTATGCTATGAGCATTCACCGCCTCCCTCCCCCGCTTTCCGGAGGGTTGCCCATACTTGCTTCGGGCGCAAAAACTACTGCAGTCCATGGACAGTTGCAACCAAATTTATACAAAGGGTGCTTAAGCTTTGTCCCTTCCGAGGACTAAAATAAAATGCTGCCTCACCACATAAGGAGATAAACGGAACATAGATAAAGCTTCATAAAAACGTGCGAATCGGTTGCACTGCGGCGAGACTGGAAAAAACCGGTTACGCTGGCACAGCCGGTGGACAATCTCAGGGTTAGTGCCACGCACATTGTTTTGTTAGTTGCAAGTTTGAATATTTGAATATAAAAACGTAGTATAATAATACTAAAAAATAAAATAAAAATATATCATACTTTAACAATCCCAAGGAGTACAATAGGTAAGTAAATATTTCATTATTATTTTTCAAGTAAGTACCATATCATAATAAAATAAAACATGATGATTTTTATTTTAGTGCCGATAACAGTAAATCCCCTTTACTATGTAAGGGACTCGTGTCCAATTTTGTGAGGGATAGTGGGTGGGTTGGAATGCAATAGGTATGTGTGTTAAGTTCACATATTAGAAGTAAGATTTTTACCACTTTCCGATGCCGGATTGAGTTGAAATTTTGTATAACGTAACTTCAGTGGCAATTCAATATTATACATATAGCCCGGTGCTGAAGCCAGGATTTTCTCCTCCCTAGGGAACTCTTCAACGTTTTTTAATGTTAATAAGATGAATAATAAATTCGTTAGTTTAATGTTAATAGTTTAACACACTGTTACGCGCTCAAGCATTGTAAAACATTGCATTGTAAAACGGTTATGTATGCAGACGACATGTGCCTAATGTACTCAACCAATAACATGAGTGATGCACAAAAATACATACAGGAGGACTTCGAAAACATAATTAAATGGGCACATGATAACGGTATAATTATAAACTTATCCAAAACAAAGGCTATATATATATAAGTTCACCCCACAGTAACGTCTTTAAGCAAGGTAAATTAAACATAAATATAATTGGTCATACATACGAGTGTCTACACCTCAATAAAGCTGGCTGCCAGTGCACAAACATAGATGTAGTAGATAAATACCGATACTTAGGACTAACAGTAGATAGTAATATGAACTGGAAACTGCACGTCAATGGTGTGTGTAATAAATTGCAATCAATACTGGGTAGATTCTTTCACTTAAGCAATTTCATGAATCGAAAAGTCTTGTACGTACTGTATTATGCACTGGCTGACTCGGTAATCAATTATGGATTGAGCAGTTATGGGCTAACTTTCAAAACACAGTTAGATCGTATAAAACATTTACAGATTAGACTACTTAAGTATTTAGTAAGTAAAAAAGTAAAATTACAGTGTAAAAAAAATTATGACAAATTATTTAATATATGTAAAATACTTCCAGTGCATCAAAAGGTAGATTACCTAATTGCTTTAGAACAATATAAAATAAAAAAATTTAAACAACCTATAACGCATAAATATCGTACCAGGCAAGTTGAGAAGGGTAAATATGTGATACCACATATAAGAAACTATTATGGTAAGAAAACTAGGCAATATTTAACTCCGCTAATATATAATAGAATAGATTTTATAAGAGATACGTCCAAAGACATAAGCACAGTAACATTAAAGAAAAGACTGAAAAATACATTCCTATGTAAAGTATAATGTACTACCTATAATAAGTATTAATTAAAGATAGAGATATTTATTGTAATAAATATACCTAAGATAAGTATGTATGTAACAAAAAATACATATTAATGTATAACAAAAGAGCGCCATTATCGCCAACAAACTGTTGCACAGTTTGGCGATGTTTATTATTATTTTAAATCTGTGTATTTTATATTAATAAAGATTAAAAAAACATCGGCGGCACTAGCGCCATCTAGTCTCGAACCGAAGAACTAAACTTCTTGAAGTTTAAAACTCGAACTCTCGGTACCTTGCGCGTGTTTACTTGAACATTCTGGATATTTTGCTAATTTATATAAATAGGCGCTGCAAGATGCGATCGAGGTAGTATTGAATTGGCGATACGAGCGAAGCTTCGGAGCGGAATTAAGTGAATTAGTGTGTTTAATTATTAGTGTTTTTAACTTTAATTTGTGTAAAGTAAATTAAAGTGTTAATTTAGGTAATTCTATCGGCAATTTTTATTGTCACGAACCTCAAGCTCGTAACAATTGGTGTCAGAAGTGGGATAAAATTATGCCGATTTTACCTAAGGAGGAAACGGAGGGTGTCCGTACCCGAAGTCAACGCCAGCAGGAGACGGACCAAAGAAGATTTGGTGGTGCAACGCCGCAGACGTCGGAGGGCCAGTCGCCGGCTGCAGGACCGTCAGTAGCTCCTACATCTGCAGCACCCGACTTAGGTGCTCTGATGGTGATGCTGCAGGAGCAGGCTCGCCGACAGGAGGAACAGGTCCGTCAGTTAAAAGAGCAGCTGCAGAGCGGACAAGAGGAACAGGTCCGCCGACAGGAGGAACAGGCCCGCCGACAGGAGGAACAGGCCCGCCGACAGGAGGAACAGGCCCGCCGACAGGAGGAACAGGCCCGCCGACAGGAGGAACAGGCCCGTCGGTTGGAAGATCAGCAGGCGGAACAGGCTCGTCGGTTGGAAGAGCAGATGCTCCTCATGAAGGACCTTCACGCTACCTTTGAGAAAGAGATAAGGGAGGTGAAGGATAGGGCTGCTCAACATGACAGCGCAGCTTAAAGATCGCGTGCAACGCAGCAATGAAAACCTGCAGCAGTGGGCCCTTGAGGTGGAGAAGATGGTTCGAAAAGCATACCAGTCTGTACCTGCGCTCATTGAAGGGAACCTGGTGCAGACATTCATCGACGGCATCCGCGACCTGGAAGTCAGAGCTGCTGTGAGGCTCGGGCACCACGAGACGCTTAAGGACGCCTTGACCCATGCACTGGAGGTAGAAGCCGTGCGGCAGGATCATCGTTCCTATCGCGTCAGGGAGGTTGCAGCAGCTACAGTTCGCGACCGCAACAAAGGATACAGCCCTAGGTGCTATGGCTGTGGGGAAAAGGGCCATCTTCGATCCAGCTGCCCTAAGCGGACCGTGGAAAGGAGAGTTGATCGATCTCGAGAGGGTAGTGCAGCTAACGGCACTGCCTGGCGGCGACAGGATCATCGTTCACCTCACGCTAGGCAGGTTACAGCTGTTACGGTTCGCGACCACAATAAAAGATACAGCCCTAGGTGCTATGGCTGTGGGGAAAGGGGCCATCTTCGGTCCAGCTGCCCTAAGCACACCCTAGGAAGGGAAGGTGAACGGTCTCAGAAAGGAAGTGCGGCTAACAGCACCGCCCAGCAGCAGCAGGAATACGACTTTACTATCCGACACTGCAGCGGGAAATCTCATGGCAACGCAGATGCATTATCACGAAGACCTTGTCCTGAAGATTGCAAACATTGTACTAGGCAAGAGAGTAAGGAAGTGGTATCCGTGAGGATGCTCAGGGCAGACCACCTCAGCAACGAGTGGAAGGACAGCTTTCAACGTGCACAGCAGGAAGATCCGGACATCAAGCCGATCCTGGAATGGATGAAGGCCAGTGCTCCCAAGCCCAAGTGGAGCGACGTCTCAGCGATGAGTTCGACCACTAAAAGCTATTGGGCCCAGTGGGACAGCTTGCTGCTTCAGGAAGGAGTTCTGTGCCGTAAATGAGAAAATGTTCGGGGAGACAGCTGTCATTCACAAATGGTTGTCCCTAAAGCTAAAGTACCGGATGTTCTACAGCTGTACCATAATGATTATTCAGGAGGCCATCTGGGAGTTAAACGAACTCTACTGAAGATCCGAGAACGGTTTTACTGGGTCCACTGCCGAAACGATGTCGAGGACTGGTGTCGCAAATGTACAAGTTGTGCGGCTGTAAAGGGACCTCAGACTCGTAGTAGAGGTGCATTGAAGTTGTACAATGTTGGTGCACCATGGGAGAGAATAGCCATTGACGTGGCGGGGCCGTTTCCGGAGAGTGAAAGCGGTAACAAGTATTTCATGGTTGTGATGGATTACTTCACTAAGTGGCCAGAAGTCTTCGCCATTCCAAATCAAGAAGCTTCAACAGTTGCTGATAAGCTAATTCATGAAGTCTTCTGTCGTTTTGGTGTACCTTTAGAGATTCACAGCGATCAAGGAAGGAATTTTGAGTCTCAAATATTCCAGGAAACTTGCCGAGTTATGGGTACTCATAAAACAAGAACGACTTCTTATCACCCGCAATCTGATGGAATGGTAGAACGATTTAATCAGACATTGGAGAGGTACCTAGCAAAAGTTGTAGACAATCGGCAACGAGATTGGGACAAGCACATACAACCGTTTTTGTTGTCATATCGAAGCGCTGTTCACGAAAGTACAGCAGTGACACCAGCTTTCGCAAACTTTGGAAGAGAATTACGGCTGCCTGCAGACCTGATCACCGGGATACCACCTGATGCTCCACGCAGTATACTGCGTGGAGCATCAGGTGGTCGGTTATAACCGATTATGCAAATGACTTGCGGAACACAATGAATGACGTTTATGAGCACGTCAGACAATCGGGCCAGCAAATGTCTGAAAAGATGAAAACCCGGTATGACCGCAAAATGAACAACAAAGGGTTCGACGAAGGTTCACTTGTGTGGTTGCACAATCCAGTCCGCAGCAAAGGGAAATCTCCTAAGCTTCAAGCTAAATGGGACGGCCCGTACCGGATTGTGACCAGGATCAACGATGTAACCTACCGGATACAGAAAGGCGCAAGAGGGACTCCTAAGATCGTCCATGTGGATCGCCTAGCGCGTTATTATGGGGCCGATAATGCTCGGGACGAGCATGTCTTAGGAGGGGGCAGTGTTACGCGCTCAAATCGGCGTCACTAGCGCCATCTAGTCTCGAACCGAAGAACTAAACTTCTTGAAGTTTAAAACTCGAACTCTCGGTACCTTGCGCGTGTTTACTTGAACATTCTGGATATTTTGCTAATTTATATAAATAGGCGCTGCAAGATGCGATCGAGGTAGTATTGAATTGGGATACGAGCGAAGCTTCGGAGCGGAATTAAGTGAATTAGTGTGTTTAATTATTAGTGTTTTAAGTTTTAATTTGTGTAAAGTAAATTAAAGCGTTAATTTAGGTAATTTTATCGGCAATTTTTATTGTCACGAACCTCAAGCTCGTAACATCTCCATATGAGGGAAATTCTTACTGGTTAGTAGCATGGACTCGAAACTTTGTATTTAAATTTAATTTTATTTGATAAACATGATCTTCAACATAATACGAGTATATGATTGTCTCCTCACGAGGGAACTCCACAACAGCTATGGTAAACTTTATGGTAGACTCAGAATTTACCACACCATTAAAAGAAACAATAAATTATTACTAAACAAAAATTATTAGAGTAAGTAATTTGTTTTGTTTAATTTTTCTTCACCTATTGTGACAACCCTACCAAAATAGGTAACAATTTTGCACGTTCTTAAGAAGCTTTGTCTCCGTTCCGCTTATGTGGCCTCACAGCCTGTAATTAGTAATGCTGGCTCTCTATATCCTTCATACCGGAACACACCAATGCAAGCACTATTATTTGGCGGCAGACATAGACAAGAGGATGGTACCTAAAAAGATTCGTAAGTAAGTAAGTAGTAAGTAGTATTGAAAATGTTTTATTCGAGGAGCTGGACTTTACACAAAGTATGATTATCTTTACACATTTTAGTCGAAAAAGCTTGCAAGTACCTATTTTAATACGCGCAAACTTAAATGCGCCTCGAATGAAGTGAGCGCCGCGCCGTCACCGTAACTTGGCGCAGGTACCATCAAGGGAAAAAGTATGTTAGTTTTGAAATTAAGGGAAAAATAATTTAGACGTTATTAATCTGATTTGGGATCATGCTTTAATCTCGTAAGGTTTTTTAGACCTACCTACGCTTGTCACCCTTGGTGTTACGTCGTGAGCTTTAAGGCTACGAAGCCTCGAACCTCGCGTGATTTAAGGGATTTATCAGATAGAAGCCGTTGAGGCGTTTAAGCGATCCGCGTTCGCGTTCTGCGTTCTTTGTATTGTATTACGTTACATAGACATACCCAGACAGCAGGCATTCTGACCGCGTCGGTCAACCAGATCATAGGCGTTTGTGGTTGGTGAGCAACTGAACGCTCGAACGCGCAACGCTTGAACGCGTCACCGCTTCCTGTCTGATAGAACCCTTAGGATGATCCCTTTCTTGTTTAACTACCGAGTTCTTTTGCTATAGGAATTTTTATCTGCAACAAAACTGAGTATTGTATATAAAGTTATGTTAGGTACAAAAATAAACGGCCCCTAGTTCCCGAAAGCCCACCTGTTCTTAACTCTGGTGCCAGTCATGTGTAAACGGCGGGCAGAGTCTGCGTAGGATCTCCGGAGAAGGGTCGGATTTATCGTCCGCAAAGATTTCCTTAACAGCGTTGTCAAAATCAGGAGTTACGATGTACTTTATGCTGAGAATCACCAAACGGTAATAATTGAAGGTCATACAGGTTTACGCACCAGCATTGATACGCCTCAATTACGATGTAAAGGCGATGTGTGAGATGGGCGATCTTTAGATCTCGACATACAAACCTTCAGAACTGTTTAGGCAATGTGTATGATTTTTTTTTATATAGGATAGGGTGACAAACGAGCACACAGTCCATCTGATGGTAAGTGGTTGCTGTGGCCCATAGACATCAACATCTATCCTCGATTACGAATCAAAATGTAGATGCGTTGTCAGCCGTGAGGATTAACATGGAATGCCTCGTTTCCAGTAAAAAGGGTCTCCGGTTCTCTACACTCACCATACGAAACACAGCAGCATTAAGCTATTATTTGACGCTGATATTGTCAAATAGTAGCTTAATGCTGCTGTGTATGAGAGATATTAATGCGAAACAAGGCACTAGACTAGGAGGTGCAGGTAGAAAATTTTGGAATAGAGCAACAACATCCCAAGGAACTACAGCTGGCTGACTCCATGAAAAAGGAAATACATTTTATGATGAAGTTCTTCCGGACTTGGTCCTACAAAAGGTGAATCTGGTACTCAAACACTGTATTACATCTGGGTACCTATTGTGGAAGGAGTTCTACAAGCAAGTAGATGCGTGTGGCGTTGGGCTCACCTGTATCTCCCATTGTCGCTGACATATTCAAGGAAGCTAAGGAGAAAGCCCTGCTTACTTCTCCCGTAAATGCTTCTT
Source organism: Parnassius smintheus behrii (assembly GCA_036936625.1). NCBI lineage: Eukaryota > Metazoa > Arthropoda > Insecta > Lepidoptera > Papilionidae > Parnassius > Parnassius smintheus. The sequence goes on from JAUPFT010000007.1 coordinate 23,998,264, forward strand.
CTGCCACACCCAACTTTCATTACCATACGTTAAAGTAGGGACCAACACAGCATTGTGAATTGCCATAAGTGCCATTTTTGACACATTTTGAATCTTCACAACAGAGTGTAGGGCCTCATTTACTCTATTTCGTGCGTTCACTCGTCGTTTTATGTCCCTCTCATATCTCCCATCCCTGCTAAATACGCATCCCAAATATACAAACTCATCTACTTGCTCGATCAACTCCCCTTCTATTCTTATTTCACATATCGTTTTACTTTCTTCTCTGGTTTCTTGCTGGTTCTTCCCAGGACAGAGGTTTTTTTTAGAACCAGTGCTAAAGTAAAAAATTGATTTTCAATAAGAATTACTTGTAATCCATATTGAATAAAAAATTATTCTATTCTATTCTTAGCATTCAATATAACAAAATAGCATCAAGTGAAACTATCATATCCGGCTGCCTTACCTGCTTAAATACTTTTCATTGCTTTCATTATTTCATTTATACTTATCTCGCTACCTCTTTCCTCTTCTTTCGGAGTTTCTATTTCATTTAGTTCATACGTCGTCTCCTTACCTATAAACACGCTTTCAAAATATTCCTTCCATCTCTTTTAAGTCAAAGATTCATCACTCAGTATATAGCTATTCTCGTCTCTTATAGCATTCATTATAGGATGTTTTGAATGTATCGAAAAAAGACCCATACAGATAGATATCTAAACGTTGATTCTCACCACCATCCTTCACAGTTAGCTACCGTGGTTAAATCTTAGTTTCAGAGAGTACGAGGGATCTGTGACAGTAAGCACCCGGCTGCCGATCTCCAACACGTCAAGCAAGTTTTGCACGACAAGCTTCGGTCCCGCGCTTACGTCACAGTGAACGAGTGAAGCCAGCCACAGTGGAGCGTGTACCTGCTTTAATGCCATATGTCAGAGGAGTCACTGACAAGATTTGCTATATCTTGAAGCGCGCTTCCATTAAAACATATTTAAAGCCGCCGAAGAAGACTGGTCAGTTTTTACCATCAGTCAAGTGTAATGTCCCTCTGCAAGATGCAGGAGTGTACAAGCGTGATTGTGAATGTGGTCTGTCCTACATAGGACAAACTAAAAGATCAATTAAAACCCGCGTTAAAGAACATATAGCTGATGTGAAGAATCGACGCTCCGGGAAGTCTGCAGTCTGTGAACATATACAAGATCGCCCCCGTCACATCACACATCGTTGATGGAGCCTCACGCAAGTGTGAGATCCGACCCAAGTCTCATCCGACATTATTCCGTTGATATCCCGGTCGTCAGTCTCAGCAAGATTAGAATAGCTCCGGAGAGCCATTCTTATTCCATCTTGTATAAAATTAAAGTGGAATTTCTGAAATCGGGTTCATGGCGGCGTTACTCTGGAGGCCTTGAGCAGAAGTGCGGTGGTTTTGTTCTTTAAGAGTGGCGACAATGCCCCATTGAAGAACTATTGACCAATTTCTCTTCTGAGCGTTATAGACAGTTAAATCGTCTCACAAGCAGATGTGACGACTTCTACTTTCCCAAACAACACGATTTTCATAATCTCTACATTCATATTATCGGCAAATTGTACAAAAGACCAAAAAACATAAGCTACCCTTTTATCTTGCGCATAAGACTGTAAGAAAGCCTTTGATTAAGTCGCAAGTTTAGCGATGCTACAGTCCTTTCAGCAGTGCCGGCTTGACTGTCGGTATACCGAAGCGATGAAGTGTTAGTACTTAGTACAGAAAGGCTACGACAGTAATATGAGTACAGGATCAAAGCACGAAGCCTTTCCGATTACAGAAAGGTGTAAGACAGGCTGACGTCACATATCCAAAACTCTTCACTGCTACATTAGAAGACGTTTTAAGCTATTGGACTGGCAACGTTACGGTATCAACATCAATGGCGAACACATAACTCACCTGCGATTTACCAATGACAATCACTAGAGGATTTTAGTACTACGCTTAATGACCTCAATAGTGTCTCCTAATGGATAGGTCTTAACGTCCATGTCAAACCTATGTCAACATTTATGGCAGACGTTCGCTAGAAGTTGTTGGGGAGTACATTTACCTAGGGCAAATTTTCCGATTGAGTAAGTCCAAAATCGATAGATCCAGCTCGACTAGGCAGCGTTCGCAGATTAGGACACATTTTCTCATCACGTGTTTTTTAAAATATAACGTTTTAAAAAGTATGTTGTGCCGTAGCAACAGTGTACAACCAGTTCGGGTTGCCAGTTATGACATACTCGTATAAAACGAAGATGTAAAGCTTCACCGCCAACCGTATGAAGAAGCTTAAGGTCAGTTCAGCATACTGTGTTTATGTCTGGAATCTCTGCGTGACTGAATCTGTAAAGATGATATCCGTAAGCTGGGTTGGCCATATATCTCGACGAACAGACAACCAATGGGAAGAAAGGTTCTAGAGTAGCAGCCTCGTATTGGCAAATGTAGTGTAGGATGGCCTTCCAATACCCAGGCGGACGAAGTCGCGAAGCATATAGGATGCGAGATGTATGTTGCTAGAATCTCCAAATCGCCTGCTAAGCGTGGCGATTATGGCAAATCCTTTTTGCAATGGGAAACAATCTTGAGTTTAATCTTCCTCCTTTAAACTCTCCTGCCTCATCTGGTGACTGCCTTTCTAGCACTAAATTGTCTACATTCTTCCCTGAATTTTTAAAATTCTTTCACTTCAGCATGGGATTTAATGTTAACAAAAATTTGCTATTAAATAATTATATTGTTATAGACTGTTAAATGCACATAATGCAATATTTTAGACATGGGTAGATTAGTTTACACAAAGTAGTTCATACTTATTGAATATTATACCTGTTTTGAAGTCATGCAACACAACAACTAATAACCTTTGGGAAGCATAAATTGTTGATAAGTGCTAATAAACAACACCTAAGAATCAATAGATAAAGGATAATCAGCTCACCCATGCAGAAATAAATATAATATGTTCAGATTTAACTTAGTTAACTTCGTTTTTGTTAGAAATAAATTTAATTGTACTATAACTACATATAATACATTAACACATTGACAGAAATTACAAAAACTTACCTCATTGAATGGTTTTATTTTTGTATGCATAATAAAGTTAAATTTACACAGTTCACATGACCTAGTTTCTGATGCTGTCAGCCATTGTTGCAGACAACTTTGATGGACATATTTCAGACTACCTGTAAATAAAAATAAATAATATATTTATTAGAACAGTAGGTATAACAATTTAAAAAAGTATAGTAGATGAAACAAAACTCTAAACATTAATTTTATCATTCATTAGAAATGAAAAAATGAACTTTTTATAATTCACATTATATCTTTATCATTAATAATTTTTTATACATTTATTTTATATTTTATTTATCCATTTCATTTTAAAAAGCAATAAACGCAAAACAATATTCTAAAAATGTATAGTTCACAAATAAATAACAGTGAATAGTCCATCTGTAATATTGAAATAATGGCCTGTCTTTGTTGCATATGCTTCTTTTCTCATTATATCGAGAACACTTAACCATCTAGTGGCGGTGTAAGAATATCCACTACCCCATATCGTCCCAAGAGTGTCATGATTTTGCCATAGTTGCCATACTTGACAAAATCCCCTCATGAGGCAACCTATAAAGGGGGCCTATGTTTAGCAGTGGACTTTTATAGGCTGTAATGGATATATGGAACAAGAACACTGCCGCACAGAATTAATAATAGTACTACATACAGAAGTTTAATAATTAGATAAATCATGCACATGAACTAAATTAAACTCTAGCTGTCCCTATGTGTTAGCACCTTTTTCCCTTTCTATGTCACGGACGATATTTCATGGTCACAAAAGGCTCTCAACAAAGAGTACAAAATACAAAACATATAAGTATATATGATTATTTATTTAATTTACAACTTTTTTACTGTAAATTATGTAATATTTATTTACTATCTGTCAACTAAAGGTCATTTAATTTAAGAGTGGAGAAAACTCTAAATCAAACATATAATTTTAAGTAAATACTAGGAGGGATACCTTTTGACAAAGAGTGATAATACTAATATACATTAATATTTTAGTAAATTATTTGCTGGTTATATCATTATTGTGTTTTCGAAATTGTTAATGAATATATTTTCTATAATATACATATAAATTACAATAAAACATAAACAACTATTTTATCCTTTATCTAAAAATACTAAACAATAAACAAAAATATTAATACAAGTCTTCGCAAAAAATCTATTCACATAAATAGTGTTAAAATTTGAAATTCACTGAAACATTGCTCACCTAAAACATGCTAGCCCTGACTGCATATGCAACCTGAGGTTTCGCACAAATGTAGGCATTTATTTCAAGCAGGTATCAAGAGTGACAAAGGCCTGAGTGCGGTAAACCAAGTTCAGGCTTTATTTACATGCCATTATGACATGAATAGAATTGATTAGAATCATTTTTATTTAATATAGACTACAAGAATAGCGATCACCTCATTCCCAGGATTTATTATCAATGATGGTTATCTTTAGTAGTTTTTTTATTTTTTATTATTACCTAATAATCCTTATTAAACAATTTTTGCTTAACAAACATTTTAAAGTTTTTGATGGATAGGTCCAGCATATTTTCTGAGACTGCTGTAAAAGTGTATACATCGCCCCAAGAATGACTCTTTGGAGTCAAGTAACTGAATCAACTACATACTACTAGGTTGATCAATAAGTTTTCGAAATAGGACACTTATCAATGACTTATAGAAATGCAGTTAAATTTTTTGGAATCTTAAATTCATTAGTAGCCAACGCCAGAAAAAACTAAATTAAAAACTGTACCCAATTTTTTTTAAACTTCACATTTAGTGGAGAAACAAAATGGCAAAATGGAGAAATTCAAACTTTGTATGGTTATTAAATATTTCTGCTTTAACAATTTTTCTACATAGTGTTTTTGAAGAACTGCAGTCTACTTTGGCATGCAATGCTCTGTCTTATTCTACGATGGCACACTGGTGCGCTGAATTTAACCAGGCAGAACCAGGCGGCCAATAATGGCTGCTATGCAAAAAAAAAGGTAAAAAATTCAAATAAATTAAGGTACATTGACATGTAACCACCCAATATTTTGGCCGAGATTTTAAAGCTTTCATTCTTAGTTTATTTGAACTTATACATTCAAATACAAAACGGTTGCCGAAGGCTGGGTTTTAAAAATGTTAACAGATGCTCAAAAGAAAGCAAGATTTGACATTTCAAAGCAAAATTTAGCAATAAGGAAAGATCTAGTCTTTTTGCCCTCATTTCATAAACGTAGATGAAACATGGGTACATCATTTTAACTCAGAAAAACCAAATCAAGGTGTGGAAAAGACCGTCTTCCCTGCCAGTCAAGAGATAGAAGATGTCTGCATCTGCTGGATAAATAATGGCCTCTGTCTTCTTGAATGCAGAAGGTATAATAATGATCAACTATTTAAGTAAAGGAGTGACAATAACCCAAGATTAGTATACATTATTGTTCATAAACTATGCAAAGAACTAAAGAATAAATGCCAAGGCAAAATGTGTGCTGAAGCACTTTTTCATCATAATAATACCCCTTTCCATTAATCCGATGTTGCAGGAGCTGCTATCCAAAATGTTGGGTTTCAGTTCATGCAGCACCCATCATATTTTCTGGACAGGGCTCTGATTGATATCTACCTTTTTACTCACTTGAAAAAGCATATATTATGTGATATGAATTTCGACAGCGATGATGAGGTGATGTGTGTTGTAAAGGTCTTTTTGGTGTTCAAGGCTTTTTTCTAAGGGAATTAACCAACTTACAAAACACTTTTCAAGGTGTATTAGCTTAACAGGCGATTATGTTGAAAAAATCAATACAATTTACATAATTATACTTATCCAAGAGTTTTATTTTGTTATCAAAAACTTATTGATCAACCTAGTAATAAACATACTCTCCATAACAATCGGCATGCTTCAGCCCAGGAGAATCAGCACTACATATAGTGGTAAGCCAAATTGAAGTAGCCTATTTAACAAAGAGTTGTATGTTGCCACCTTCTTGGATATTGAGGGTGCCTTATAAAAAACAAACTTCAATGGCATAGATGCAGCCTTTGCCAGATATTGTGTGGAACCCATCTTTACAGAATAGATTAACACATCTTTAAAGAATAGTATGATTTACAGCTACAATATTAGCAACCCTTTTAATGAAAGGCTGCCCATAAGGCGGAATTTGTTCATTAATGCTCTAATCATGGAGCTGAATTTAAATCACTTATTTACTGTTGGGTATACATAAAACCTGATAATAAGTACCCATCACAAACAAATTGGCAATCCTAGTTTGCAATCTTTCACAGGCAGCAACAATAAGAATAGTAGAAAGATGGTGCATTGACTAAGACTTAAAGATAAATCCGAAATGATCATGCTCACCTATAGACATGTCCCAGGTAACTACTTTTTACCTAAACTGTTCAGCACAGAGTTATCACTGTCACCAGGGGTAAAATACCTTGGCGTTATTTTAGGCAGCAAGCAAAATAGGTAAAGTTACATTGATTTCAAAGTTAACAAGGCACATATTATCTCCTGCCAATGCAAGAGGATGAAAGTTAAACACTGGGGTCTGCCTCCAAAATATTTCTGTGGCTGTACAAACAGTGATAAGATCTATGAGCTGTTATGTCAATAGTCTAGTGTAAGAAAACCAACCTAAACACCACTAGGAACAAACTTTAAATATACCAGAAATCGGCATAGATGGCCACCACTGGGCCCATGAAAACAATATTTACTAGGGAGGCCATGTTTGACCTGACACCATTGCATCTTTAAGGAGCAATGTTGTCAACTATTAGCTATTTTGGGTTTTTTTTGGCTTGGATTTGCAATTTGGATAAACTGTAAGAAGATTTACCCATTCAGCATAAAGTAGACAGATCCCAAAACAATTTGTTTGAAAATTGGGTACAAAATCCGGTTATACAAACCATAGAAAGCTGAAGGTCTTCAGGTCTTGTTTTCTCATAATTTTCTATCGTGAATTAGATATCTAAACCTAATGCCAAAATCAATCTACAAATATTATAATGAACAATGAGTGTGCTATCGTATCGTATGGTGAATAGATTTCACATGATTAATTTTAAAAAGTTACCAGAACAGTAGCACGGTGCCAGCAAAGGATTATGAGCTTCACTTTCGCAATGGCAAATGCGACAGATGTCTCCGCTTGAGTTACTACATGAAGTACGACTGCTCCCTGATTCAGCCCTAACTGCCTCTCTTCCACAACCACCACCCCATTCCCAACTTTCGATATCAGATGAATTCTTTACGTTTATTTGCTGAACTGGCATTATGTTTGACAAATGTTCAGCGCGGCGCACGTAATATAATACACCTCATTCACAATGTATATTTATGATTATGATCACATTGCATATTGACAATGCAAATATCGGGAAACATGTCACACTTCGAATTATTTTAACTCAAGCTCAATACTCTAAAAACGAAGAAAATTTAACAGGAAATTTATTGTATATATACTCAACAAAATAAACACTCCCGTTTTGCTATAGATAGTCTTTGCTCTTTGTTAAACACTATACCATAGATAAATAAATATGTAGATTTTTTTATCGCAGACAGAAAAACCTATAGACAAATTGACGCCTTCTTTCGCATTCGCACACGAAAAAGATAGATTTATGCATACGTCTTGCATAGAAATGAGATAGAGCGGTGTGATTGTTTGTCCCTTTCTCCGTGCCGGTTTTTTTGTTTAGCAAACTCTACAGTTTGCTAAACAACTTTAACAGCGTATCGATTTAAGGAGTTTACAAGTTGGTTTAAATGAGAAAAAAGTGTTTTGTGAGCTTAACCCTTCAAAGCTCGGCGTCTCCATATGGAGACATCAATGTCTCCTTGTTAGACCGCGCCAAAGAGTATACTAATGTTTATTAATAAACGCACTTTCGCAATATTTTGGTCTTAAGTGAGAAAAAAGTGTTTTGTGAACTTAAGATTGGTGAATCTTGTTCAGTTCAGTTCTTAGAACAATTAAATTTTTTATCTAAATGTGTTTAAAAGTCATAAATACTATTGTATAACCTAAAAATTCGTTATCGTCCTTTCTCACTCGAGGTCACGCCGATCATTAGTCTATAAGTTTCTCTGTCTACGTTTTTTATAGTAGTTCTTACGCCAGTAATAATACCTCTATCAAACTACCCTGAATCAGGGTCTCTACGCCCTGATTCAGGGTGGTGTAATCCCTTTTAGGGGAATGTATGTTCTGTGAAGGTAATAAGAGAAAGGGAGTAAGGGTCCCTAATTAGGGCGTCAAAGTGGACGTGGTTTACAGGTAGGACTAGGCGTTAATTTCTGAAACAGTTTTTCGCAGAAGTTTTTCTCAATGAAACGAAGAAACGGTTTCTTGTTTGTTCACAAACCAGTTCTTAGAAATAAAACGAAACTGTGCAACGTACGTCGCCGGACGAAACGAATGAAATGAATAACCAGCACAGATCATTACAATCAGTTTTTGTAAAGTATTATTAATTGTAAATATAGTGTATTAGATATAAAACTTAAATAGTATAAAATTGGTTTTTCTTTTAAAATTAGACTTCTTTGGATTTGACAAGTGTTGTAATTGTGTAATAGTTTCACAATGTCACACAGAAAAAACTGCAGTGAAATATAGGATTATTTTGATGTCAAGACGGTAAATCCCTTTGTAAAACATGTAATCAGTCACTTAGTTGTAAATCCAATACAGCTAATTTAGAAAATCACCTAAAACAAAGTATTTTTCTGTCAGTCCTAAGCCTGGATAGAGTACGAAGACAAGTTCGTTTTCCACGCTCAATGAATCGTTCGAATGCTTTTTTTTTAAACAGTTTCTTGAAACCGTTTCTTTTTGTCTAAAAACTGTTTCGTCCCGTTTTTTACAAAAGGCGTTTCTGCCCAGCTCCACTATAGTGCCCTTGCCACCGTGCAATGTAATAACACCAACCCCTTTTGGGGTATGTATGTTCTGTGAATGACACTCACAATAAGAGAGTCAAGGTACAATTCTTTCAAACATCGATATATCGTTCATAATAATGGTTCGTTATGAACAATGTTTTATAAACGATGGCTTGACGTCAAAGGTAACGTTTATAACGAAATAACCAACTATTCGAAGGTATAAAATTCCGTATGTTAAAAGTTGCGAACGATGATTTTAACGAATTTTATGTTGCCGAAAAATAAATATTAGAAATAAAAAGTGTCAAAGTT